>CM035099.1:48044971-48572490 GCA_020205505.1 Panax japonicus
GATCTTCAATGGTCTCCAAGTTGCTTCAATCTCCAAATCTAATAAAAACTAGGGTTATGTTTAATCTAATGGAGTGTGTCTCTAATCTAAGCTATGTAATCCCCCTTTATTTATGCCTTACATCATGTATTTATAGATTACAAGTCTAATTTTGAGTTTAGGAACAAACCCAATCCTATTTGGAGTCGAAAAGGTGTCAAAATTCGCCCAAAACGCGTCCAGACCCGCACCAGGCCCTTCCCCAGCGCCCCAGCGCTGGGCACGGCGCTGGCATTCTGGCCCCCAGCGCCCCGGCTGGTATCAAGCCTAAAACGAGCGCCCCGGCGCTGCCACAAAGTCTAACAATTTCTGCTCCAACGTCCTTTGGGAAAACGGCCATAACTTCTTCGTCCGAACTCATATTTAGATGATTCAAGATGTTCTGGAAAGAGAAGAAGTAGATCTACAACTTTCATTCTTGAAGTTTTTCGAAATAATGTCCGGAGCTATAATCAAATTGGCTCTGAAGTGACTGCTGTGTAAATGACAAGCCGAAAACGCGCATCTAGCCACCCCGAACGTCGATCTATGTAACTTTTGTCCCAAATCCTACAAAACAATATAAAACATGCTTGAATAGACACAAACACATAAAACATCCTAAAAGACTTGAGAACAACTATAAATTAAACCCGAATGTATCCAATTCATGTGTATAAACTCACTCATCAAATACCCCCAAACTTAAACCTTTGTTTTGTCCTCAAGCAAAAACACAAAAATGTTATGTAATGCAATGTAATGAAACTAATCTATATGCCTAAGAATCCAACAGTAATGACAGATAACAAGTCTATTCAAGCGGCCTTAGAGAAATCAAGTAAACATGATAATACATCATATAAACAAATCCGTAATTTCCCAATCAATCATCAAATCTTATACTGTTATCTACTGATATAGTGCGTGTGTGCTCCACAACAAGTTAACTGATATAAAATCAAATTTAAGACATAATAGATATCTTCGAAGGCATCATACAGTGAAAACTCACAAAATTCACGAACAAGCTAGATCCAACTAAAGTCAAACATCCACCAAGTTCAAGAGTCCAATCTGGGATACTTATGCTTTACTTTTCATTACGGGGGCTTTTTGCTCTTTTCCCGTTTTATTTTTTTTTTAACCATGACTGTGCAATGTCTCATTCCATTAGGCTAACAGTGTCACCCCTTAGCGAGCTTTCGACCAACGACTCCCAGACCATATAAGACCTTAGGGCGCTAGGTTTTAAGATACCCCTTCGGGCGTACTTACTCAAGTAACAAAGGCCCCGAAACAAAACTAGCCACGGTAATTTTTTTTTTCTTTCTTTTTTTTTTGATAGATGGTTGGTGAGTGCGTTTTACGCTCCATCTCACGCTTGTGTTTATGGGGAGTGTTTCTCCTCAACCCACCACAAGACTCAACATGTTTTTTTTAAAGCTTATATACCCAAAATTTCCCCCCAAACTTAAGTTTTTATCAAAATTTAGCCATCTCCGCCTATTCATGTCTTTCATTCCTTCACACTAGTATTATCCTTAAGAAATCCATTATGTATCAATTTAAACTTAATCAGTCAACATAGCTGTTATTAACGTGCTAACCTTAATTATACCAGTTTCAAACAGGAAAAGATTCAATTCATAACAAGAAATCACATCAAAGCCTGAATATTCAATACTATACTTATCTACTTAACTCCAGTCTCATCATTGGCCAAAATAGACTTTTACTATCTAACAGTTGGAATCATGCAAATATAAACTAACTGCAACAAACATAGTAAACTAACTACTATTTTTGCCATTTTTAAATTTTTTTTTTAAACAAAAAACTGAATGCAAAAACTAAATGTAAATAACCCGAAAACACGAACTTACAATGTAAATAACTAACTATATGCAATACGACACTAAAATGCCCCCAAACTTAAACTAGACATTGTCCTCAATGACAAATAGAAAAAATTAAAGCAGAGGACTTCCCTAAAAATATAGCAATCTTCCTCCTTGTCCGCTAAGTTGGAGATAGGCCAAGCACATGGAACAAATTGGGCACCACACTTGAATTTGACTTGAATAACCTTTAAAACCATGATAGAAGCAATTTATTAAATCCTAAATAAATGAAATTCCAAAACTACTATATAAAACTTAATAAAAAACTAAAAACTAAAAATTAAACTTGGGTTGACTCCAATAAGCGCTTGTTTTACAGTCTTTCAGCCTGACTTTGTCTGGTCAACGCTATCCAATTCCTCTCGAAAGTGAGAAACCCTCCATCCATCGGAAATAATGTAGCTTTTGGTAGGTTTTCCATTTGTAATAGCCACTGTATTAAAGTCACCTAGCATGCTTTCTTTAGATAAGATCACATTCAAGAACGTCCAGCTCTAAGTGTTTTCTCCATTGTGTCTACGACTATATTCTGGCATTGAGGCTGTCCGACACAACAATTTCTTCTTCTATCTTCTCCAGCTCATCGCACCATAGTTTCGAAGGTGTACTTCCTTTTACATCATAGAGAGTATTGCCGACGACATGACTACCAATCGGACAAGGTTTTGCAAATCTAACCGGACTCTTGAACTGTTGAGGAGAAGGCACCTTAAGGCTAAACAACATTGGCTCATCACTCATTGGGGCTCACAATTAGTTCTTCACCGACCTTGTTGTCATTATCCCCACTTGTCTCCTCTTTTTCATCTCGTTGGCCATCCAGTTGTAGATTTGGCTCGGGCTCACCATCAGTCTCGGAATCCATGTCATAGGGCCAGGTGTATTGAGGATGGTTGTTCAACGCATGTGCTATCTGTTCCACTTGATTTTCCAGATTCTTGATCAATGCCCCTTGGCTTTGCAATTCAGCTCTACTTGATTCATTTTTCTTGTCTTGTTCCTCATTCCTTTTTTCAGAAGCTTTAATAAATTTTTCCAAGGCTTCCTCCCAATTTGAATGTTCTTCTGTTGTATGGAGGTGGACACAAGAAATCCTGTGGGTATGTTGGACTGGAGCATAAAATGATCTTTATTGTTACTCCATGAAAAATCCGGGTGATACCCCCAATTCTGATGATAGTTGTTGGGATAGACATAATTATTGGGGTAATCACCACTATACTGTAGCGGCTCGAAACTGATGCGGCATTGATGACTCATATGATTTCCAGCACAATAATCACAAGTAACCGCCATACTTTGACGACGCTGAGCTTTCAAAAGCTTCAACGTCCTCGAAAGTGTCTCAATCTGTGCTGACAATGCAGAGAAGTTTCTCGAGTCTTTCAATCTCCGCTCCCTTGGTTGAGTCATGTTCGTGTATGGCCATTGATACACAAAGTCATCCATGGTACCTGAAAAGAGAGAAATATAAAAAGAGACTTAAAAATAAAAATAAAAATGTTTAAATTAAGACTAATTTGATTGAAAATAATATTGGTAATAACTATTAAATTAATTCCTCGGCAACGGCGCGAAAACTTGTTGATCGATTTCGCAATCAATGAATACGTGCAAGTATACACGGTCAACAAGTAATAAAGTGATAAGAAAAGTATCGTTCCCACGAGGAATTATTTAATAAAAATCACCAAGTACTAATTCTTAACCAAACTAATTTTATTTAAACAATCTCAAATTGTGTTTTTTCTAATTAAGAAAACTAAATTAACTAATTAAAACTAAGATTTTAATGAATGAATTCAAATAAATAAAGATTAAGACTTCATATCCCCAATTATGAATTATAAATCAATTATCCAATTATGCCAATTAT
The DNA here is from genome assembly GCA_020205505.1 of Panax japonicus. Classification (NCBI taxonomy): domain Eukaryota; kingdom Viridiplantae; phylum Streptophyta; class Magnoliopsida; order Apiales; family Araliaceae; genus Panax; species Panax japonicus. Next base: position 48,048,770 of record CM035099.1, read on the forward strand.
TATGCCTACTGAATTGTTAACAGGAATTCTCAAATGCCAAAGTCCTTTTCCAAGTGATCAATTGCCTTCTATTTAATCCAGATTAATCTTGCTATATTCCTATGCAAAACAATTGAATTAAACTCTTTAATCTCAATCCCTTATGTGTTACATGTGGTGAAAAGATATTTCCATTCAATTCACAAACCTAATTATTTCACTTCGCAAATAACTAAGTCACATGATATCATGCCCAGTTCTAACCCTCGAATGTCCTCTTCCAATTCCTTCTAGGAGTAAAACAAAGTAGTAATTACTGATCGAGATAATTTAAGCAATATGCACAAGACAAGATAACAACTCACTTTAACTAAATAACTGGAACTTATAATGAATAACTAATTCATAGCCATATAAAAAGTTCAATTGAAATCTAATTAAGAAATAGTTAGTTCATAATATATTGAATGGAAATCAAGAATCACAATGTCGAAGTAGACATTAAAAGAAAAACGTATGATTAAGAGAGCGAATAGTAATCTGTTGTCAGCAATCTGATGCTCCCCTCTTGCTCTTGCTCTGTGTATCTTCAATGGTCTCCAATGTTTGCTTCCTTCCTCCCAAACTCCAATAAAACTAGGGGTTTATGTTATAATCTAATGTGAGTGTATCTCTAATCTAAGCTATGTAATCCCCCTTATTTTATGTCTTACATCATGTATTTATAGCTTACAAGTCTAATTTTGAGGTTTAGGAACAAACCCAATCCTATTTGGAGTCGAAAAGGTGTCAAAATTCGCACCAAACGAGTCCAGGCCGCACCAGACCCTTCCCAGCGCCCCAGCGCTGGGCACGGCGCTGGCATTCTGCCCCCCAGCGCCCCGGCGCTGTTTCAGCCTAAACGGAGCGCCCCGACGCTGCCACAAAGTCTACAATTTCTGCTCCGACGTCCTTTGGGAATAACGGTCATAACTTTCTTCGTCCGAACTCCGATTTAGAGATTCAAGATGTTCTAGAAAGAGGAGAAGTAGATCTACAACTTTCATTCTTGAAGGGTTTCGAAATAATGTCCGAAGCTATAGTAAAATTGGCTCTGAAGTGACTGATGTGTAAATGACAAAGCCGAAAACGCGCATCTAGCCACCCCGAACGTCGATCCATGTAAATTTTGTCCAAAATCCTACAAAACAATATAAAACATGCTTGAATAGACACAAACACATAAAAACATCCTAAAAGACTTGAGAACAACAATAATTAAGCCCGAATGTATCCAATTCTTGTGTATAAAACTCACTCATCCCAAAAACTTGTTGATCGATTTCGCAATCAATGAATACGTGCAAGTATACACGGTCAACAAGTAATAAAGTGATAAGAAAAGTATCGTTCTCACGAGGAATTATTTAATAAAAATCACCAATTACTAACTTTTAATCAAATCAATTTTATTTAAACAATAGCAAATTGTGAATTTTCTAATTAAGAAAACTAAATTAACTAATTAAAACTAGGTTACTTTATAAATGAATTCAAATAAATAAAGGCTAAGACTCCAATATCCCTAATTATGAACTATAAACCAATTATCCAATTATCCCAATTATTATGCCTACTGAATTGTTAACAGGAATTCTCAAATGCCAAAAGTCCTTTCCAAGTGATCAATTGCCTTCTATTTAATCCAGATTAATCTTGTTATATTCCTATGCAAAACAATTGAATTAAACTCTTTCCAATCCCAATTCCTTATGTGTTACATGCGGTGACAGATATTTCCATTCAATTCACAAACCTAATTATTCATTTTGCAAATAACTAAGTCACATGATATCATGCCCAGTTCTAACCCTAGAATTCCTCTTCCAATTCCTTCTAGAGTAACAAAGTAATTACTGATCAGATAATTAAGCAATATGCACAAGACAAGATAAAAAACTCACTTTAACATAAATAATTAGAATATAATGAATAACTAATTCATAGCCATAAAAAGTTCAATTGAAATCTTAATAAAAAGAATTAGTTCATAATTAATGAATTAAAACCAAGAATCCACAATTGAATAGACATTAAAAGATAAAAGTAAGATGAGAGAAGAGAATAGAATCTGTTGTCAGCAAATCTGATGCTCCCCTCTTGCTCTTGCTCTTGATCTTCAATGATCTCCAAGTTGCTTCAATCTCCAAAACTAATAAGAATTAGGGTTATGTTCTAATCTAAAGGAGTGTATCTCTAATCTACGCTATGTAATCCCCTCTTATTTTATGCCTTACATCATGTATTTATAGGTTACAAGTCTAATTTTTAGCTTAGGAATAAATCCAATCCTATTTGGAGTCAAAAAGGTGTCAAAATTCGCCCAAAACGCGTCCAGGCCCGCACCAGACCCTTCCTCAGCGCCCCAACGCTGGTCACAGCGCTGGCATTCTGCCCCCCAGCGCCCCGGCGCTGGTATCAAGCCTAAAACGAGCGCCCCGGCGCTGCCACAAAGTCTAACATTTTCTGCTCCGACGTCCTTTGGGAAAACGGCCATAACTTCTTCGTACGAACTCTGATTTAGATGATTCAAGATGTTCTGGAAAGAGGAGAAGTAGATCTACAACTTTCATTCTTGAAGTTTTTCGAAATAATATCTGGACCTATAGTCAAATTGGCTCTAAAGTGACTGCTGTGTAAATGACAAGCCGAAAACGCGCATCTAGCCACCCCGAACGTCGATCCATGTAACTTTTGTCCCAAATCCTACAAAACAATATAAAACATGCTTGAATAGACACAAACACATAAAAACATCCTAAAAGACTTGAGAACAACAATAAATTAAGCCCGAATGTATCCAATTCCTGTGTATAAAACTCACTCATCACCTTCCTTCGCTTATCAGAAAGTGTAGCATTTCTTCATTTGATTTGCTCAGATGGGTGAATTTTTGGCCTCTTGTGGAGGTTGTTTGATCTTTCTTCTTTGAGAATTTGCATTCCCCCGAGCGATTTTTCCGCTGGCGAGATCTTCTAGCAATTTTATTAATCCCTTTTTCGTGCACTTTTAGCCTGCTTTGATCTTCTTCATTAAGTTGGCTAATCCTGGAGAGATATGGGCTTGCATTATGGTTAACCTATTTTTCCTCTCTGCTTTTTGATAGTTGGGTGAAAAACTACCTCATTTCCTGATGTTGGCGCACTATCAGCTTAGCTAGCAGATTTACTTGATTTGTTCTGTGCCTTTGGGGGTATTCTTCCATCTTTCTTATGTACTTACAATTTGGATACATTTCAGCGCTTCCTGACCAGATCATGTTTACTCCCTCCGTATCATGTTGCAATGGAAGGTTGGTGTTGACATTTTGTTGGTCAAGTTGTTGGACCACAATACTGCCAATTTCGATCAGATTTTGAATTTTATGCTTTAAGGACCAATAATCTTGTGTATCGTGTCTCGGAGACCTTGAGTGGTAAGCACATCTCTGGCTTGGATTGTATCTTTTGCTCCATGGTTTTAGAGGTGGAGCTAGTTCGGTAATTTTCTTGTGATCCATTAATATCGTCAATACATTTTTAAGGGAATCACCTAGTGGAGTGAACACCCGATTTTCTGTTCTTTCAAATTTTATTTTCTTGTCTTGGCATTGGTTGAATGCAGCATATTGTTGAAATGGCAGATTGTCTTGCCTTTTCCAAATGGGGAGATTGTAGGTTGGTCCTCTAGCTTGCCCCTGTGAAACGAGGGATACATCTTCATTACCTTTATCGGGTACCCTCTTGGGATCGCTCGCATACTTGCCAGTCTGTATAAGTTTAGCGACCGCTTCTAAGGCAGTGAAGTCTTTAATCTTGCCTGCCTTCAGACACATCTCTACCATTTTTTCATGTTTGATCATCTCTGAAAATAGTTTTCCTATTCTAGCTAGGATCCTCTCATAGTAAGGTGCCTCTTGGATGTCTATGAAAGTCATCACCATTTCAGTTTCTGTCATTGATGGAATGACTTCCGCTACTAGACGTCTCCACCTTTTGGCATATTCTCGGAAAGACTCAATACTTTTCTTTTTGACTTTAGTCACTTGGTATCGATCCGGTGCCATTTGTGACTGAAAACTGTACTAATTTAAAATGGTGTGGGCCAATTCTTCCCAATTGTAGATTTTGGCATTGCCAAGTCGGGCATACCAGGCTTTAGCCTCTCCAGTGAGACTCTTTTGGAAAAGCTTCATTCTGAGGTTTTCATCTTCGGTATAAGACCCTAGCTCGCCAATGTATACTTTCAGGTGCGTATTGGGATCGCCTGCCCCATTGTATTTTTCAAACTCTGGATTTTGAATTTGTCATAATTTTTAGCCCCTGGGAATATGCAGAGATCTGAATGAGTGACACTTCCATAGTTTCCACTCCCTTTGATTGATCGGATGGTTTCCTCCATTTGTTGGACTTTCTTTCTTATATCCCCAATTTCTCGATCATCCATGAGTTTTGTGATTTTAGGGGTTTTGTTGGTTTTTTTATTGGAATAAGGTTCAGGTATCTGGCTTTCCATCTTTTTGTCAATACTCTGGCTGCCCCCTCGGGTGAAGGACTCTGGTTGAGTAGGCATTGTCTGGCCCCAAGTGTTTTTACTTTGTTCTTTTAGAAAGACATTCAATTCTGTTATCTGATTCCTTAATCCTTCGAACTCCTCTCGAGAGACAGGAGTAGGATCAGGTGGGGCACTTGTAGCCATGTCTGACTATGGGCTTAGTGTCGTTTTGGACTTTGAACGGGTAACGGGACCAATCGTTTCCCTACAAAAAGACTTATATAGTTTAGTCTGGGGAACGTGAAAATGTTACATGTTATGTAACGTGTCCATTTTTAGGAGTATTATCCTGCAAAATGGATCTCAGTTTGTTTTAATGACAGAATAGCATGACAGGTTTTAATATGCGTGTTAACATATTCCTTTATATTTTCCATTACATTGAGATTTGACATGGAAATGAAATTACAAGTAATTAAAATTATAGGTAATTGAAATGGGAAGGTATTAAGAGACTTCCCTCCGCGTTTGGTTTATCAGAGGCTGACCTATCTTAGGTTACTCTCGCGGCTTTTTGGCATGAAGGTTCCCAAATCATCGCAATGTACTCGATGGGAAGTTAATCCGATCTTTCAACTGGAGTGAATCTGGGTGGTGCCTTCCTGAGCCTCGTTGGAATTAGTCTCCCTACGAGTTCAGTAATCAAACATCGATGGGATAGCCTCCTAGTTGAGGGACCACACAACATATATTCACATATATCGCGTCTCACCATATGCAAATGATGACACGTGCGAAGCACTAATATCACAGGCAAATATGGTGTGAAGCACTAAGTGCAGAAAATAAAGCATTAGTATACATTCATTCAAATGTAAATGCAACATCCACACACAAGCAGATAAAAGTTTTGAAAAGCTTTGAATAGTGGCTTAAGCCCTCTTATTGGATGTCCCCAGCAGAGTCGCCACCTATCGACGTCGAGATTTTTATTTGTCCCTTTCTGTTCTTGTCTTTTGGTGTTCTCATGTTAGGTGAGATTTGTTTGAAAAGGTCCAACATATATATGTCGACGATTGGACTGTAAGAGTCGCCAGATGCTATTTTTAAAGGGTTGCACCAACTCAACCGAGAAAAGGTTTGCACAATAACCTAGTGATGTGACACTGCTTAACTGGTCTGTGAAACCAAGATTTGTTAGGGTCCGGGGGCTTGATTAAGCGGAGGGGAGGTGTTAGGAACCCTTCGACTTCCTTGGTGACATGGTTACCGCCAATTTTCAATTTAAACTTGTATCTAAATGTGTGTGTGTGTGTGTGTGTATGTAGGTCAATGTGCAATTATCTGGAAGTAGTGTTATGCCTCGTTTGCACTTATATACAAAGGGTTTGAATTTTGTATAAAAGTTCAATTTTAACGAAATATGGCAGGGATGTTTTGTAAAAACAGGTTTTTCAAACCCTTGTGCTCAATAGTAATTGAGGCCTTTGATACTTCTATTTTATTATGTGTTCGGCTTGTTTGCTTTTATTATTTTTTGAGATGCGAAACATCTTCAAGAAAATAAGATATATATCTGCGCCGAACTCCTTGTGGGCATAAAAGCCATCTAAGGATATTCAAACACCGTGAATAATTTACAAGCTGGTAGCAGCTAAAAATGTCCATTACGGGAACCGAATCTAGATTCAGGAACTGAATCTGTGATCACATGATTCCTAGGCTTTCATGATGAAGCAATATGTGCAAAAAGTTGTAAATAGTTATATATATATATATATATATATATATATATATATATAAGCTGTAAATATATATATATATATATATATATATAATGAACAATCAACTGCCACAAAGTGAACTCCAGGCAGGACATGTAATGTAAATATATATATATATATATATGTATATATGTATATATATATATATATATAAGCTGTAAAAGGCCACGAAGTAAACTCCAAACCAAGAAATGTAAATATATATATATATATATATGTATATATATATAAGCAGTAAATGGCCACGAAGTGATCTCCAGGCCTGACTGGAATGTAAATATATATATATAAGCAATAAATGCTCTGAATATTATATTCGGGCTCAAAAGGACATTCACTTTCTAGCAACCAAAAGACACAGAGATGTTGTTCTTGTTTTGAAGCCCACTCATGAAGCTCAGAATAAACTGATGATGGAGAACTTCCTCAATCTGCAAACTGCCGTAAAAGAGTTCCAACAATTTTACGTCAGCCAAGGACAGCAGACTGACAATATACTAGCTGTTCTTCAACAACGAGAAGTTCGATCTAATGCGCCGATCCAATAAAATCGAGAGGACATTGCTCAAACTCAGAGTCAAATCAACGAGCTTGTCCAAGGAGTGACTCGCCTCTCAGAAGACATTCGAACCCTTGATGCTGACATAAAAGGGGAGAATAAAGGAAAAGGAGTTCAAGGCATATTTCAAGGCAGAGGCAGAGATCAATCTCAAACTTAAGCTTCAACGAATCCTCCTGCAAGGAAATTCCACCAACAGACTCCACGATCCAGCCATCGGACTCAACGATCTGATGCTCAACGATCAGATCAGCAGGAAGTATTAATGGCTCAACCATTAAGAAGTCAAAGGCTTTCTCCCAGCTCTCCTGAGATGACAACAGTAGGTCTAAGAATACCAATAGGAGATCCTGCATTCATGAACAGACATGATCATAGTGAAAGACTCAGTCAAAGCGAGCTGGAAGAAATAGCTCGAAGAGATGAAGCTAGCAGGAGAAGAAGAGCTGAGGAATATGCAAATCCTCCGAGAAGTAAAAGGCCAAAGAAATAGAGATAATGTGAAACTTAAATTCTTATTGATGTAAAGATTAACTGTAATATCTATTCTTCAAACATCAATAAATTCATTCTTATTTTCTAGAAATTTCAGCTGCTCACTGAAATATTAAGTCATGTTTACTTTTCTGAAAATGCATCTAGAACTTGATAATCATGACAACAAATCTCCTTAGTTATGTCAACATCAAATAGGGGGAGATTTTTGGAAGAATGCATATTTTGATTTGATGTTTAAAGTAAATACTCATGATTATATGTAAAGTCCTTCAAGGAATATATGTACAAGGACTTAGTGATAGATCAAATTTGTTAGGTTGATCTTAGACTTTAATTTTCATCATTCTATAAATGAATGAATAGATAAAGAGATCAAAGATGTTAGGTTGATCTATGACTTGAAAAGAATAGATAGGCTTCAACAAGAATTGCAGTCTATCGAGCAGATCATCAGAATGCAGAAGACAAGGCTGGATTGTAGAGCTTAGAAGATCGTAGTGTATCCACCTTGATGGACCTCTCCAATAATCGTAGAGTGGTCTAGATGTTTGCCGAAGCTAACTCAGAGATCGTAGTGTGCTTTCAGAAATGTAGAGCCTGCAAGACGAGCAAGTGAAGATCGTAGTGTGCAAAGATCGTAGTGTGAAAATATTTGATAGAGATCGTAGTGTTCTCTTCAGACCAAGCACCAATGTGACAAGACACCAGGATATGGATCGTAGAGTATCATCTGCCTTGTGTCAGAAGCATCAAGCCTTACTTTTATTTAAAGACAAATCCCAACAAAAGTGGAATGAGTTTGAAACGTTGAAGTCTTCTTCAGTCCCAATGGTACAAAAGATATCCTTAGTATTCAACAAAAGGAATGTATTCAAGAAGCTAAGGAAAGGACCATAGGACAGAGGAAAAACACCTTTTCATGTGTTAGGTGAGAAAGTAGTCTGTTGTGTTAGTGGGCCAGAATGCAATTCAGAAGGTGTGCAGAAAAGTCTCCATCAAAGTTCAGAAATATCAAACGAATTTAATGCTTCAACAAATGGCTTCAACGAATAGATTTCAAGGATCACATATATGCAAAACACATATAGATGAGAGGGCATGCAAGCATTGAACAAAAACGCACAAGAACACTCAACGCTCAACTCTACGATCTGAGAAAAAGAGGAAGCTTGCTCAGCTACTCAGTTCTTTCGAACAAGTGCTTAACTGCAACTGAGTATCATCAATCACGAACTCAACAACTACCAATCAACTGAAGTAAGAGTTCCAAGTCAGAAGGACATGAAGAGTTCTAAGTGAACTGTGAAGAACCAAGTCTGCTAGACTTGAAGAGTTTAAGAGTGAATTAAGAAGTACCTAGACTGCTGGTCTAGAAGGAATCTAAGAGATTCAGAAAGTGTTAAAGACATCCTTAGTGAATTTTCTACTCGAGGAGTAGAAGAGTGGACTAAGAGCTTTAAGTGCTTTGAACCACGTAAAAACAACTGTCTATTTCATTCTTGTTATAACTGCTATAACTGTTATAACTGCCTCACTCTCATTAATTCAAGATACCTAAAAGGATATTAAACAAATACTTATTCCACTATGTTTAATCACTATCAAAACTAATTAAAACGAAAAGATTGTATGGATCTCAGGTATCTTAGATCTACGGATTTATGTCCTAAATTCTAAGTACTTTCAATAGATTTCATCAATACATATACTCCCTCGCGGTATTGGCTTTGGTTGTGCGATCTATGGATTAGGGTCTTCAGGAGCCCTTCCACAGATCTTTCCTTTGGTCTTCAGGAGCCTTTCCACAGATCTTTCCTTTGTATTTTATTGTTGCGATGTATTATTGGGATGTGAGCTTAGAAATATTAAAGTTGAGATCCACGAATCAAATTTTTAACTAAATTCCCACGATGGACTTAGTTTCGATTGTAATAATTATCATCCAAATCATTATACATGTAATGTTGGGCCTTAAAACGATATCGAGAGTTTCATCCCGAGAGACCGAATTTAAGGCCCCGTAATAGTAAAAAAATTGGCGGGTGCTCGGGACTGTCAAGATGGCTTTCATGCCCACGGGTGGTCCCGAAACTTTCCTTTTATTCGATGCTTGATGTTGTATATTATCATCAAAATGATTTACAAATAAATAACAAAGATCTTCTAAAATCAAATCGATTTGGGTTATTAGAACGACCTTAGGCTAATAATTGAAAGTAACAAAGAATCTCGATTCCTATCTGGAAAAGGGTTTTAAAAAATCATGTTTTCCAAAACGTCACCTAAAAATGCTTTTTATCAAAGTAAATCTAGGAGTGAACTTTTCCTTAAATCAATTCTTTCGCACGTAGGCTCAAAGAGACTCTAAACTGCTTTCAAAATAACGCACTTAACACGATTTCGATTCATATCTAGATATCATAAAGCTTACTTAAATCACACACATACACAAACACAATTCAAACTTAGGAAAACAATATGATGAGGTATTCGTGTTTCCATGAAAGTCGAGGGATGCTTATGACCTTCCCATCGCTTAAGCAAGCCTCTGAACTCTATGAATTTCGGTTTCGAAACCAATTTTACAATCACATATTAGGTCATATTGTGAAAACCTCAAAAATCCAAAAGAGTTGGTACATCCATTTAAACTTATACCAACCGGCGACTTTGTTTAATTAGTCCATCATTAAAATCAACCTTTTAAAACTTCGTCGATATTTATGTCAGATTTTCCTAAAAAATCACCCTTCAAATAAAATAAATTTAAAAGATAGAAAAAAAATCTAAAAAGGGTAGAAGTGTACTTGGGAAAAATTTTCCCGTGTTAATAATATTTTAATAAAATTTACAAATGAAACTACTTAGAAAAATGAGTATAACCGAACACATATTCAAGACACTAGAGATACCTAAATTAACCGGTTTATTTGGCTAATAACGTGTAACAATGACGTTTAGACCTCCAAACACACAAAAAAAAAAAAAAAAAAAAACTTCGCATCTGATTTTCAAACACTGCATTTATAAATTAAATAATTTGTGTTTAAAATAATTTGTTACAACAAACAAATTTTTCATTTAAACTTCCAAACACCCGTAACATAACCAAACATACACTATGAAAGTATACCCAACTTTTGTGTAATTAACAAGGGGCCCTTATTCCAATTCAAAAGTGCAAACCAATACCAAACAGCTAATATTTTAGACACTAATATATAGACTGATTTAAGTACTTATAAAAACGTTTGAATTCTTATTTACACATTTCCATCACTACACCAAAAGTGCTGATTTGTCCAAGATTAGTTATTAATCTACCGTGCAAACATCAAGTGGTCAAAAAGAGTCCACCACATGGACTAACAACTACATGCCTAATCAAGTTCAATGCTCTTTATATTTTCGCGGATTGTGTCCAATTTTGATCCTAATGTAGAAATCTCCTGCTCCTTCATCTCCTTCATTGATGTAATTTTTTCAAGTTTTTCTGCAAACTCTCTAATCTTCAGTTGGATTTTGTCGATCTCTTTCTCAAATTCAGCTTTCTCGAGATTACTCTTCGTGATTTCATTCTCAACGTTTTTGTACTCCGATTGAAGCTCACGCTCCCTATCTTTCTTCAACAGCAAGTCATTTAAACGAACCCGAACTGCCTCAACATCAAATCCATGTAATTCCAAGTCAGCAAGAATTTCCAAACTTCTTTCGATGCTGCTGCTGGGATCAGAGAACCGCAGCTTTGACGTCCTTTCCATCAAATTGGAAAATGTTACTATATGAGCTATTGCTAATCCTTCACGAAGATCCTCGTTACAATTTACCAAAGGAGAAAAGTGTGGCTTCTGTGGTGTCTTCTGAAATATTTCCATAGATTCAATAGTTTGCCAAATTGGAGAGCACTTCACAAAAGGTAAGCTCTGATTGTTGTCCACACTATCACTGAGAACAATTATAGCAGGTGTTCCAAGTTCACCTTCTCTATCACTAGCCTCGGAACATTGGTTGAGATTCCTAGCTAGCATGGCTCCTGAATCTAATAATAAAGTAATACAACAATAAAATAGCACAAGAGATCTTGATTATGAAGGCAAAAGTGCTTAAAAAATAAGCTTACTTGAATCATTTGTAATTGTTTTCTGATGTGTAGAGTAGTCCATGCTATCATTGGTAGCAATTGCAGAAGAAAGTATTTCATTTTCGTTTTTTTTATCAATTGCCTTGGCAATTTGGCCAAGACTCCCAATAGGTGAAGCTCCTGAAAATAAAATATAAAAAATAAAGTCGAAGAGAGAATAGTTTTGATAACAAAATACACCAGATAGAAATCTGAAATCCAAGAATGTGCATACATAGGTCATGCATTATTTGTTTGGGACTGGTACCTTTAAACCACATCAATAGAGGTTGATCATTATCATTCATATCAGCAAATACATCTTGACAATCTGCAATATGCAGCAATATTTTTATCACAGAAAACAGAGACAAGTTAACACAAAGACGGACTTTTTTTTCTCAAGGGAACAACAGTGGCAAACTGGGGAACTCTTTCTTCAATTGGACACCTTAAAGAATATTCTGATCTCGCACACGCGGAACTGGCAGTCCAAAATTCTCACTCATATTTTCATCTTTCAATACCAATCCATGCATGAAAGAACAAATTATTCTTTAAGGAGCGAGTGTTAAATGAAAAGCTAATGGTCAGTTTGATTGCCATGAATGCTAGGACCCAAACTGATTATATTAGGAGTAATTACAAATTACATCAAGCTAAAAGCACAAAAACCAATCATCCACCAAAAACAGTAATGCCAATGTAAATACCAAGCTGAATATTCCCTTATAAATAACACTTATACAACAAATTCCAACACATACCTTGAATTTTACACTCACTGTCCACAGTTGTGCTCCTTTGTCCTTGTCCATTTGACACAGTTTTCTTGAGTCGCTTAGCTCTTTTTCTTGCAACCTTTTCATTTGCTTGGTTATCATTCTCAGCTAGGGGAATGTCTCTTATGCTATGTATGTCATTATGCCTATGAAGATCGCTCAAAAGCTTCTTATCAGATATAATAAACTTCACAGAGTCATTGCTAGACAGCAGAAATTGATATTCATTAGGCTTATCATCAGTTGTCATTAGCTTCAGATGTTCCATCCCAGCATTTAATTCAACCTTATTCATTACACAATCTTTTACAACCATTTCCTTTGACACACCTTCAGCTGTGATGCTTCCAACACCTACAAAAAATTCTTATATTTATATTTCAGACTAAGAAAATCTATGAAATGCAGATTCAAATTATTATATTCTACACTGAACCTATCTGTTTCACAGGCAATGATTTTGGCGGTCTTCCCCTCTTCTTCTTCTTCTTCTTATTGCTCTGTGTATCGGATGATCCATTAATCTCCTGGAAGAGAAAGAACAAGCATCAGCAACAGCAAAAAAACAGATGCTTCATAGGCTATAGGGGAAGATCATTAAAGTTACTTCATAATTTATGGTTCTTTGAGGTTTCCAAACAGAAAAATATAAGGTGAACTGATGTTTGCAAGCTGCAGTGGAAAAGGTAAAAGGAAAAACTTTATAAGAAATTAATCAAATTATTGATAACAAATGCTTAATGCCGAAATTTCCTGTAATGCTAAACAAACTCAAAACCATATTAGAATTGTATGTCATCAGAAATGATTGTGTAAAAAGTAATCCTCTCTTAAAATTCTTGAAACCATTTCTTTCTTTTTTCCTTTTGACTTCTTACTGTTTTGCCTCTAGTTGGCAAAAGGTTGGGCGAGTCTTGTTGAAAGGGAGTTACTTCTCTACTCTGATCGATTGGCCCAGTGAGCTTCTCTTTTTCAACCATTAGGGCCTGTATGCGAGCTTTAATTTTGAGGCAGGTAAGGGATGGGAAGTGAAAGTTCTTTTTCCAAGAACTTCTCATTCTCATCCCTTCTACAACAAAATGAGGGGCACAAGTGTGTAGAGAAACTGAGAGTTTGATTAGATTTTCAATTCCGAGTACTCCCTATTTAGCCCCATAGCTAAGAGTATTCTCCATCAAGAATCTATTACCACTTTACCAGTGGATCAGCAATACTAGGTGATTGTGGAAATGAAGAGAAGAAGCTGAAAGGCATGCGGCTCTTATATTTTCTTTAATTTTTAAATACGTTAGTTTCATTTTTTTTATATAAATGTGGTAAGTTGTTACCATTCAGTCTCATATTATTTATATTAGTGCATATTTTCTAAGAAATATTTTCTTTACATTTTATTTGAACTCAGAAGCCACTTTCCTTTTTTTCTTTATATTCTTTTGTCAAGGGGAAATTACAATTGGCAAAGGAAAATTAGATTTACCAAAGCAATGAACCAGCTTCTTTCTCTGTCTTCTGGGAATATGTAAGCTTTGGCCCTAGTGTGGAGTTGGATCACTACAGCCTTGAGAAAAATTTTAAGGCCTCAGCTAAAAAAATTCAACTAATGGAGTTTCTTTTGGCTATACTGCTTCTATTTGTATTTTCTTAAAGCATAGTCTTGTGATCTTATCCATGCAAGTGTCTAACTCATAGTACTTACATCAGTGACCTGTATTTCTGGATCTGCTATATGTTGCTCCTGATCTTTCATGAACTTTGAAGGTACCTTGCCAGGGGTCTCACAAGGATTTTCAGCTGGTGCACCCTTCACTTCTTTGATAGACATTTCAAATTCTTCTGCAATACATTCTTTCTCAACTATTTCTTCGACATTGTCTTCCATAGAAATACCCTTCTTACCTGTACCATTATCCAATTTTGTATCAAGTACTGAGTTTAAGTGGAAATTTATTTATTAAAGAAACGCATATCTTTAGCTGAATCACAGTATCTTCCACCTTGTGGTTTTCTTGCCCTTCTCTTCTGTCTGCTCCATTTTATTGACTTATCGCAGAGCGTAGCAACTTGTTTAGTCTCCTGCATGATTTGTAAATCAATATTTTCACATTGAACAATAGCCTATGATGGAAAAAATGGATGGTGAAAAGAAGGATCGCAGAATTCAATAACTTCACAAATTTAAGAAAATAAGACGTCAATCATTGTTCAACGATTAAATGAGACTAATAAAACCAACAAATAACTGAGACAAACAGAACCAGTTCCACCAGACATCATATACATTTGTAAATGCAATACCGAACTTAATATTCACTGATTGAACTAGTATTAAGAGAATATCCATCGCCTGAAATTTGCAAGGGAAATCACAAAAGCTTCGATCTATCTATATTATATTTGTCTACCTTACATAGCTAACTTTGCCAAATATCATCCCAAATCTCATATCCAGTCAATGAACGTCTAAAATTATGAAATTCAAATTAACAACTCAATTATTACATATTGAAGTGTTCTTTCACATCATTTACCAATTATAACTCTAGGTATTTCTGAGTTCTTATGAAACAAATCTTTCAAATCATCAGATAAATAGTAATTCCTATATATTCACTCAAAAATTTATGAAATAGATTAAGAAAGCAAGCTACCCTTCATAAGCAAGTGATCCCTTCCTGGGTTCTAAAACCAAAGAATCTTTCGAATGAATCTTAAATTCTAGAGCCTCTTAATTCAAATTCACGGTAAATATGGGTAAGAAAGAGTGATTCGATGCTTTGCTAGTGGCAAAAATACTGCCAACATATAATACAAAATAGTAAAAAATCTATACTTTAAAACTGCAACAGTACAGTCATGCACACTTGTTAACTGCAGGTTGAACTGAAGGGGAATGGGGATGGTGAGCAAAAAATACATAACGATCAGAAATAAAATAGTAAGAAACCAGCATCAACATAACCACTGACCAAGGGAAATTAAAATAAATGTGAGACTTGTACCTGCAAAGCAATGATCCACTTGCCATCAGTCCAGTCCATGCGAGGCCTTAAGTCCGAGTGATAGAATTCCTTCTCCTTTTTTGCATGTTTAACAAGGACAACATACCTCCCATCTTCAAGATGTCTATTAATCACTCCACTCCACCAGCAAAAATCATAGTATGCTTCCACTTCATCCATTAACACAAACTCCTTATCCTCTAAACAAGGGGGTGAAGGTCGGATTTGGAGAGAATCTACATTTACTTTTCGATTTACAGGTTTTTTGCCAACTCCAGAGCATTGGTAATCTACCAAGAAATTATTGTTTTCACTTACTCGTAAGATAGTTCCAAGGTGCCATCCAATATGGATCCCTTTTTTCTGTAAAGAAACTTCTACTGCTGCTCCTCTGTAAAAAGTCATCCCCATCACGCTCTGCGGATTTTTTTCAGAAAACTGGAGAAACACAAGAACAACATCAGTCTTAAGGACTGAAACAAAAGTCAATAACGTACTGAACTTGATCCACTATATTATAATTATAGATGAAATAAAGCAAATCCGGGGGATGTAGCAACAAAATTAAATCAAGTGCAGCACATAAATTCAATATTACAAAAAATGGATCAGTGTTGTCAAATGATATTGTTAGAAGTTAGAACTAGACCAGAAAGAAGACAAAGTATGAACACCTTACACCGTGGTTCAAAGTATCGACCGATAGTGGTACATATCAGTCAATACGTATTGGATACGTAAGGCTGATACGTAAAGGTATCAGCGGATATTGGTATGTGAAAAGATATTAAAAGAATTTATAACTTTGCATAAAGAAAATGGTAACAAATTCGACAACTATGTATCATATTAATATTACTTATATAATGTTGTATGTATTAATGACTACTTTGAATGTACTTAGTTCATTATTTTACTTTTTATTATCTTTTAGTATTCTTTTTGAATCTTTCAAGAAGTATATAGCTTTTTGTTGTGTCTAGCCTGATGATAATACTGTTGGATTTTTGCTATAAAAATCCTACTTCTCTATTTATTTAATGTTTATTTATGTTGGACATTGATTTATTAATAAAGTACATCATTCATCATTCATTAAATGATCGTTTAGTTTGTTTATATATATCTCCATATTATATATGTTATGGTTTGTGTGTATAAATAAATGTTATACACAAAATATAAATCATATGTAATATATAAAAAAGAAATAATAGTTTATAATTTAGAATGATTTGGAGATATTATCTTGTAGGTTACAGTACTTTAATAGAGATGATTTAACTTGATCATGGAAGTTGGACTTCTAATTAATGTACTAGTGCATTAACGGTGTGTATTAAACGAATCATGTGACATAAATACTAATTTGTAAAATTTCTTAATTTTAAAATAATAGTGGACTTAAAATTATAATTGATATTCCAATGAGTGAGATTACATTGTGTTAATTAATACCTCGGAATGTCGATTAATGTATATAATTAATAGAGTAAAGTTCATATACCTGGGCAGTAAAGTTACATTTAAACTCTCGACTTTTTGAGTTAAAGTGAAAAAGTCACATTTTTCATCCAACTTAACTGTGTGTGTATGTCAGACGCCAAAAGCGGTTGAGTAGGAGGTGTAACAGTTAAAAACAACTGATAAATGTCTAAAATAGCCCTTCTTCTTTCTCTTTGTTTAGCCATGGAAGAAAATGAAGAGGCTTCATCAAAGTTAAACAAATCTCCGGTTTTGTTACCGATTCCGTTCCCAAATTGGATGAATTTGTGAGTGTTGTTGAGGATTCGGTGCCTGTGAAGGAGGACGAGGGTTAGACTAATTGATATAATGTAATATTCTTTTTTTTCAGTCTGTAGTTTCCATATTAGTGTGAATTCAATGATTTATCTTTTTCTTTCTCCATTGAAGACTTCTTACATGGTATCAAAGCAAGGTTCCAATCGAAATTTGATCTTTTAATGTTTTTAATTTGGAGATTGATTCTAGTTTCTAGATCAGGTCTGATATCTTCGTGATTTTCTATCTTTAGAAGCTCAAGTAATTGTTGCTCAATAACAGATCAGAAAACCCTAGATCTGTTATTTTGTTTGTTGAATTTCTAGACAATTTGTAACACCCCAGTCCCACATCGAAAGATAGAGGGAAAATCTGTCTGTATATGAGGAATTAAATAACTACCAATAGTACCTTCAAGCCATGACCTTTTGGGAGCCTGTGGTGGGCTAGATGACCCAAGAAGATACTATTGGGCCAGTGGTTTGAGGCCTTATTTGGATGGATTTGATTCGATTCGGACTTGGGATTTGACCCAAGATTTGTTCCGGACTCGGGATTTGACCCGGGTTGTTTCATATGGTATCAAAGCCGACTCTCGAAAGCTCTGGTCGGGTTATCCGATCAAGTTGCCGGAGGTGGGGACACGAAGGCTGGTGGTATTATCCCACAATGGAGAGATGAAGGTCCGAGGTGGGGACACGAAGCCAGCCGGTATTATCCCACAATGGCTAGAGAGGCAAAGATCTTTGGGCCGTGTGTGTGATCGGTTCTGACGGGGACGTCAGAAATTTAAGTGGGGGAGTTTGTAACACCCCAGTCCCACATCGAAAGATAGGGGGAAAATCTGTCTGTATATGAGGAATTAAGTAACTACCAATAGTACCTTCAAGTCATGACCTTTTGGGAGCCTGTGGTGGGCTAGATGACCCAAGAAGATACTATTGGACCAGTGGTTTGAGGCCTTATTTGGATGGATTTGATTCGATTCGGACTTGGGATTTGACCCAAGATTTGTTCCGGACTCGAGATTTGACCCGGGTTGTTTCACAAATTCTATCATCTTCTTAGTTTTTGGGCAAATTCTAGATCCAATGTTCCTATTCATTTTTGGGCAGACTGTATTCTCACAGCTACATATTTAATCAATAGACTTCCTAGTTCTGTTTTACATGGGATCGGAGCCTGGGTTTTGAATTTTGTACTAAATGGTGCAATTTTGTTGATGTTTTTGAATTTCTATGTGAAAACGAAGAGAAATACAAGAGTACTTGGGGTGCGGAAATTCCAAGTGAGCTTGGGGGATTGAGTCAACTTGTTTATTTGAATTTTCTTGGAAATTAGCTTGAAGGGTCAATTCCAAAGTCTTTGGAAAAGTTGGGTAATCTTCAGAATCTTGATTTATCTGCAAATAGGCTGACTGGTGAAATTCCAGATGAATTGGGCAATATGGGTCAGTTGGTTTACTTGGTTTTGTCAAGCAATAATCTTTCTGGTTTAATACCAAGAAGTATTTGCTCCAATGCCACCAGTTTGGAGCACTTGGTTTACTTGGTTTTGTCAAGAAATTGGTAACTGCTCTAGCTTGAAGTGGATTGATTTCTTTGGCAATCATTTCTCGGGCAAAATCCCTGCTACAGTTGGAAGGCTAAAGCAGCTAAGATTCCTTCATCTTAGGCAGAATGATCTTTCGGGTGAAATTCCAGCCATTTTGGGCAGAATGATCTCCGGTAGCATTCCTGCAACTTTTGGGCATCTCCGGG
This sequence comes from Panax japonicus, assembly GCA_020205505.1. NCBI lineage: Eukaryota > Viridiplantae > Streptophyta > Magnoliopsida > Apiales > Araliaceae > Panax > Panax japonicus. The sequence goes on from CM035099.1 coordinate 48,067,545, forward strand.
CATTGGAAAAGCTCATGCTTTACAACAATTCTCTTGAAGATAATATTCCCAAGAAAATTCAAATAAACAAGCTGACTCAATACAATACACAACTACTTGAACCTTCTTTTTCTTTCAACATAATTAAACAGAGAGAAATACAAGAGTACTACGGTGGATTGATTTTCTTTCACTTGCACTCTGTTAAATTCTATCTTCGCATTCTCTATTTTTCTTCCAAATTTCTACCAAAACCTATGTCAACAGAAGAAAGAAGAATGCTATATTGGCTGCTACATTAGGAGAGATATCCATTAAACCTGACTGCAAAACCCTAAATGAAATTAGTTCAGAAGACTGCAAATTCTAGACTGATCTAATGAACAAGTAGACTGGCAGAACATGGTTTGATTTTCAATATATATATAAAGGGTAATTAAGTCTTTAGCCAAATAAAGTAACAGAGTTAAGACGGAAAGCACTTTTTCATTTTAACTCAAAAAGTCGGGAGTTTAAATGTAACTTTACTGACTACAGGTGGTTAAGTAGAAAACCGCTTAAACCCCAAGTGGTCATCTGAACTAAACCCTAATTAATATTAGGAACATTATTGTTGTCAAAACATCTATAAGATTTTTCATAAGATAATTTATCATTGATCATAGAATCTTGGCTGAGTTTTTTAATATTTATTATTAAAAGGAACAATTTAATTGTTAAATCAATTTATGATCAAATAGAGATAATTTATGGACTTGTGAAATTAGTTTAAATATATTGGAATTATATTAATTGATTCTGAAATATTTATGTACATTTATAGAGGAATTATTTACAATTTATTAGTAAAAGGTTTATTTAATTAATTTCTGGACTGAAGTGCAATTACAATTATTTAGTGAAATTAATTGTAATTAATATTTATTTTAAATATTATTATTAGATAATAATATCTAGATACGTATTGGAGATCCCTTAGCAATGTTCTAAAAGGCGCTAGGCAGGAGGCGGGAGGCCGGGGGGTCTAGCGCCTAGGGGCCTAGGAGACGAAATTTTTTATTTTATGTCAATTTTAATATTTTATCTTACATTTATCCAAACAAAACAATAATATAAAGCAAAACAATCTATAATAAAGATAATAAAGGTCTTTGCTTAAAGTTCAAACACATATCCATATTGCTAATGTCAAAGTTCAAACACAGACATGCAATTGTTTAAAGTTCAACCATATTTTTAACGGCAAAACTAATGATTTGGCCACCGAAGTTGGCACGTTTTATTGAATACCTAATTGAACTTTTAATTTTTCAAATTAACTCACTGAACTAATTATTATTTTCAAATTGGGTCACTCCGTTAAAAAAAGTAGACAGACATTAAAATTTTATCTACGTGGCTATGAAAAAATATACAAAAAATAAAAAAACTACACGTGGCAAAAAAATAAATAAGCCTTCTTTTTACATTTTAAAGTTAAAAAAAATAAAAAAATTAACATTTTAAAGTTTTAGAAATGACAAACATAATAAAATAAAATCAAAACAAAAAAAATCAAAACATCTTTCTTCTTCAACTAAAACAGATCTGCAAGATAAAAGGGAATTGTATTTTTCTTGGTTTTTCTTAGATCTGTCGATATTTTGGGTTTTTATTTTCTTGATTTTTCTCAGATCTGCAAGATAAAAGGGAATTGTAGGTTTTGTATTTTCTAGATATTTTCACAGATAGATGTCTTCTTCGTATTGATGCTACAGATGCAGTCGATTCGTTAGGGTTTTGAGGCAGGAAGACTCTTGTCCCGATTGCAGCGGAGGATTCATGATCGAGATGGGCCTTCTCTCCCACCACCCCACTGGGATTTGCTTCACAAACACCGGCAAGGGCCTCCTCGAAAAAAGTCTGGTAAGAGCAGGCTACAAATTGTAACCACAACTGGAGATAACGAGGCTGACGACGAGATGACCCCTCGAGAACATAATAACCACCAAAGCGCGCTTCATGAAATAAATTTCCGGTCATCTCCTTTTACCTTGAGCTCTCCTTCTTTCACCTCTTCTATTGGTGTTTTCACGCATTCGGTGCCGATTAAATGTCTTATCACAGGCCTCCTAGGTTGCAGTCCGGTGATGTCAAATAAGATCTGCATAGATGATTCTTCTGTTACAGTTTTACAACATTCGTGGAAAATGGGTTGGCACATAAAGAGATTGAATGACACAGCCCACCTTAGGCTTCTCTAGCTAACAAAAAAAAACCACTATGGATACTACATATGAGAGAATGAGGAATTAATTGTTGCCTGGAAAGTGGGGTTTGGCATATATGTATTCGAATTAATTGAGTTTGTACAAGGTATCGATCATGAATTCTCGCATCTTTAATTTCACTTTAAGCCAATTTCTCCATCATCTGTATACTCAAATACATATGTTTATGTATGCTCTTCTTTTAATATATCTAACAAAAATCCCATACTCTGTTTCTTCGGTTATGTAATTTGGACGCGGTAAGTTTTAGGTTTTTTTAGAGCAATTTGGAAGATGGGAGGGAGATTGCTCTTAAGAAGATCGACGTGATTGGTCGTAGATCTAGAATCCTCATATATATCTAGATCTGTTTTGAATGTTTTTGATTTTTTTACTTTTAATGTTGTCTTTTTTTCAAGGAAAATATGTTTGGTTTTTTAATTAATTAAATTTGATTTATCTTGATAAATAAATTTAATTTAATGAATGAATGAAAAAATATTTTATTTTTATTAGTTTTTATTGTGTTTTTATCATTTTTAAAACTTTAAAATGTTAAAAATGAGTCAAAAAATAAATTTTTTATTTTTATTTCCATGTCATTGTTGCTGATTGGCCACCTCATTTTTTATTTTATTTTCCCTTTTTTTTGTTTCCACGTATGAAAAATCTTGAACCAATTTGAAAGCCGTTAACCAAATTTGACAGAATAACCCAATTTAACAATTTTAATTAGTTCAGTCAGTTAATTTGAAAAATTAAAAATTCAATCAGGTATTCAATAAAACGTGCCAACTTCGGTGGCCAAATCATTAGTTTTGCCTATTTTTAACGTATTAGTTTTATTCATAAACAAGATTACTATTAAATAATAAAATTTAAATTTTCAATATTTTAATGCAATATTAAAACTTAAGAAACTAAACATAAATTTAAGAATTATAATGAATTAAACTAAATATTACAAATATATCATTATTTATATAATTTGAAGTTGGTACAAGTTCAAAAAACGACAACTATAATAAAATTATCCATTTTGACTTGATATTGTTCACTTCTTGTTGTAATTTGATATGCTACAACCTGTATTATGAGTATGGTAAATCATTAAAAAAATAAATATATCAAAATCTGATTTGAATAGTTATTAAAAAAAATCTCCGCCTAGAGCCCGCCTAATTTCTTGGAGGGATTTTTTTGCAGTCTTGGACCTAGATGAGGCGCCAGAGGGGCCTAGCGCCTAGGCGAGACTCCAAGGGGGGCCTAACGCCTAGGCAGAGCACCAAGAGAGGGCCTAGCGCCTAGTCTTAAGACAGGGTACAGATCAATATCATTATATATCATTGATCAGAAATGTATTTTGGTACTTTTCTATCAGAATTTCGTATTCTCTATTTCAGCCTAGGAAAAACAGAGTTAAGAGTTTTTCATAAGGGTGTTTTGGATAGCACGTTCCAGGTTCAGCAATAAGATCATAGGAGGATTCAAAACGTGTTAATCCAACCTAGGTAATGAATTCTCTCTTTAGATACACGGTATATATATTTGTTGTTTAGTATCAAATCATAAAGTTGATACTAGTTTTATTTTAATATTTTTTTTTAAAACCTATTTTCGGAAGAAAAAAAATCCAAAAGATACCGCATTAAAAATTGAGTGTCTGATACGTCTTCCGATACCACGACTTTGAACCCTCCCTGCACGTATGGTTTTCATTTGCATCACTTCCTACAAATCCTTAGAGCTGAATCTACAATTCTCTCCCTTGTTGATTCGCAACACATTAATCATAGTACCAACTATTAATCTGATAAATATCCTAGCAACTCACCACATTAGTCATCTCTCTAAAATGTAAAGAAAATGTAACATAGACTGACCAAATAAGCGCAAAAGAAATAGTAGATTTCAAAAGACCAATGAAAAGACCATTATGTCGATGCCCACACATCGACCGGAATACCAACTATTAATCTGATAATTCCCTAGCAACTCTAGCACATCAGTCATCACTTTAAAACATAAAATCAGTAACAATGTACCATAAACTCAATAAGCAACTAACCATGGATAAAAAAAGAGTAGAACAAGTAATGTTCTAAAAATCCCCGCCTAAGCCCCCATTGTCGCCTCGCCTAATCGCTAGGCCCCCTGGCGCCTCACTCAGGCCCAAGGCGGCAAAAAAATCCCTACAGAAAATTAGGCAGGGTTTAGGCGGAGAGATTTTTTTTATTTTAATAAAAACCCAAACGATATCTTGATATATTTATTTTTCTAATGATTTACCATATTCATAATGCATGTTATAGCATATCAAAGCACAACAATAAGTGAACAATATCAAGTCAAAATGTATAATTTTATTATAGTTGTAATTTTTTGAACTTGTACCAACTTCAAATTATATAAATGATGATACATTTGTAATATTTAATTCAATATAATTCTTAAATTTATGTTTAGTTTCTTAAATTTTAATATTGAATTGAATTCTTAAATTTTTAAATTTTATTATTTAATAGCAATCTTGTTTATGAATAAAAATAATACATTAAAAATATGTTTGAACTTTCAACAATTGCATGTTTGTGTTTGAACTTTAACATTGGCAATATGGATATGTGTTTGAACTTTAAGCAAAGGCTTTTATTATAGATTTTTTTGCTTTATATTATTGTTTTGTTTGGATAAATGTAAGATAAAATATTAAAATTGACTTGCAATAAAAAAATCTCGCATAGGCCCCCGCCCGCCTCCCGCCTTCCGCCTTTTTTTAGAACATTGAGAACAAGTATGGAAACACCCACTTACAAGTATGCAAGTCTGTTTCAGGGGTGTTTCAGTAATATAGCTATTCTAGGACTTTTGATCAACTTTTAGAACCCAAAAGGTTTATAATTGTGATTAGTGATAGGTCTGAGTGAGGGTAAGGATTTGAAACTAGTTTTGGCATGATAAAGGGAATGTCCAAGGATTTCATGGCTTCTGCTGACAGACAGTAGCAGAGCATAGTAATCAATGTTGCTAGTTGAACGTTTACCAATACACTAAACAATTTTCCAAATATGGTCAAGTTTTTTTAAAAAGGAAAAAAAAACATCTATACTAGCAACTAATCTTGGTATCCCAGGCACACATTCATCACTTGAAGTAGGACCACTATATGACGGAAAGTACCTAACATAAACATATACACACACACGCATAATATAACATGCGGTTTCCAGAAATTCTGAATTAAGTTATCAAAAAGGACTTTCCTACAAATGCTATAAATCAACTAAAGAGCAAGCCATATTCCTCATGACATCAACAAAAGCATTCATGCAACCAAAGAATAAAATTACATACAACTTGACATATCAGAAGAAAAAAATTGAAGAAAAAACCATGAAAGTATAAATCAGATGCGATTGTTAAGAAGATTCTCTATGACTAGTAAACCCAAAAATTACATACAAAAATGTCCACAAAATCAATTAAACTACAATTGCACTCTATTTTTCTTCCTTCCTGGAAAATAAATCATTTGTACTCAATACTGAAGTTGAGCAGTAGTTAAATAGCTCAAAAGAAATATTTCGGCATTTTTATTTATTAACTTGACTTTAACTCTCCCAGCCCCCTTTTTGTCTTGTTTAAAATAAATTTATTAAAATCTAGGATCCAGTTAATGATACAATTGTCAATTGAAACAACATTTACTGCATGCTACTCAGCAAAAAAGAAACAGCACTCAACAAATGATATATATTGTTCACTAACAAATTAAACAAAGAAAATAGTAACCAAAATAGCATTTCGATGAGCATACTAAGATATTAAGAAGATACTATTGATTAGACCATAGTCACAACTTGTACAGTACTAAGTCCTGCAAAACTATGTCAATTCTTTAGTTTAATTGCAAAATTGCTCAGAATTATTTGTACATTTCTCCTGAAAATTATTGGATATTTTTTTTGCAAAGATGGACACTAAAAAAATGCAATTATTCTGAGTCTTTTTTGCAATCATGCAACACAAAAATAATCTTATTACCACAAGTGAAAGTGTTAATAACACAATCTTCTCTCACATGAGATAAGATGTGTTAGTGGGTCACGCACCCAGCATGAGAAGTGAACATAAACTGATAATTTCCTAGTAAAAATAGCATTCAAACAGCACAAGCACCGAACTCCTTTTGGGATCCAAAACAGTTGCTATTAACCAATGTAACCACAAATAATAGTAGCTAAACACCCCATTTTGAAAACTTAGTATATATGCAAATTAAAAGACACTTCTTATGAGACAGAACGCCCCCAATAACCATATATCACCCAACAGCCATACATTAATACATACCCCAGAAAAAAATAACAATTCAGATCATCACAAGCAATAAAATTAAGAAACTCAAAAATTATAAATTATAAACAATGAAATTAAAATTTGTTTAATTAGTTACTAGCCTTTGGTGAGTTCGGACACGTCGCACCATTTTTGGTGCATTTGTGAGTTAAATAAGTTAGATTTGACAAGATTCTCAAGTGCATTTTTGTGCGTTTGGAAGGCAATTGATTTGTACCTTTCTCCTGCAAAATGATTGGATTTTGTCTTTGCAAACTTGGACACTACAAAAATTCAATTATTCCGAGTCCTTTTTGCAATCATGCAGCACAATAATAATTCTTATTTCCAAAAGTGTAATTGTTAAATAACATTAGGTCTTCTCTCACATGTGTAAGTGCGTCCCACGTTCAATATGAGAAGAGAACTTGTTAAACTGATCAATTTCCACATAAAAACAGCATTCAAACAGCAAAAGCACAAACCTCCTTCTAAGATCCAAACTGATTAACAACATGCACCCACAATAATAGTAGCTAAACACCCCATTTTGAAAATTAAGCAAGCAAATTGAAAATGACACTGCTTATGAAACAGAACACCCAAAATTACCACACATCACCCAACAGTCATACATTGATACATACCCACTAAACAATAACAGTTCAGATCATCACACAAAAAAAACAAAAAAATTAAGAAACTACCCAGAATAAACCTACTAAGCACATTACGGACTCCCATTTTGGGATATTGGAAGAATTACAAAACAATAAACAAACATCAAAAAAGGGAATCTATAAACCCCCCAATAAAAAAAATACAGAAAATAACAAAAAGGAAAAGAAACCCACAAACCTTCTTTTGGGGCTTTTCCCATTTCTTTTTCTTTTTTTTGCTAAATAGCTTTTCCCATTTCCCATCAACCCATTCCATATGAACCCGAAGCTCCGACCGATTGAACTCGATCTCGTCCGGAGGGTTCTCAAATGTTACCAGAAACTTCCCAGACCCCTCAACAACTCTAGCCACCACTCCAGTCCACCATCCATCACGATGAAATGCATCAACAATGTCATTAACCTCAAAACAACCACTGGCATCCGCCAGCAGCGGCTGCAAAGGCCTGATGTACGAAACTTGGACAATCTCAGTTAAGGGTTCTGAACCCTCTTCATTCTGCACCAAAGTTTCGTACTCAATCGAGCACTTGCCGAATTTTGGGCCTTCGATTATGGTAGCCACATACCATGCACCTTTGAAACCTTCGTCGTCGCTGCTTACTTCGACCTTTGAGCCTTTGGTGAACCGGTGATCCGCCATTTTTGTTGAATGGGGAAGATCGGTGGGGTTAGGGCTTAGGGAAAATGTGGTTTTTTGGGTTTGGAGAAACTGAGGGTTTTGGCGGGACTAATGAGCTCAGGATGATGTGACAAAAAGGTTTCCTGTATCCGATATTTTTCAACATATAATAGAACTACGTAGTAATTGTGGTAGTAGGATGAGGACAAAATGTTCTATCATATATTTTTTATTTGTTAATATGTATGTAATATTATTTTTTTGCGATAAACTAAAATTAAAATTACGAAATTATAGGATTAGTAAGAATTATAAAGAGATTTTATTTTCTATAAATTTTTTTAAAAAAATTTATTATTAATATTTATTTATTTAATTGGTGCAAGATTATCATAATTTTAATATAGAAGTAATATGTGAGACCCCAGATTTTATGAATAAATATTTAATTTTCTCGAATTATATTTTTGAAAATTATGGTGTGGATTTGATATAATGTTATAGTTGTGGGTAATATTTATAAATTTTGCAAAGTACGCAAGTTGTTATAAAATATTCGTTTGGTCGGGGAATATTCTTTTTGTCGGGGAATATTCGTACGACGGCACAATCATTGGTGGACCCCACAATGGAATTATTGTCGGATTGAGAAAACGACAAAAATACTTTATGAAAATAACGGCGGAGGTGTTACCGTTAATACTGTTGAACTACTCGGTAGTAAAAGTACAGTAATACGCGTTGTTGCATAGTAGCACACGGTATTGATTATTGATGCTTACGTAAGAAGTCACTCAGCTATACTCAATTATTGCTACAGTAATTGCTGCATCATATCTATTATATTATTGATTCAATTATTGTCACAGTATCATTTGTATAATATATTATTTAAACAATAATTGAGACGAAAAGTTATAATAATTGTTGGAAGATTAATTATGTGTTGATTAAAAAATAAAATGATTTCTGGTAATTTTTATTCAATCTTTGATGTATATAAAGAGTCTATTATGAGACGTTGGTGATAAGTTTAATTATTTATGGGGGGCCATATGTAGTCATCTGAGAGTCTCTTTCATAAATAGTAATTATTTTAGTAAATAGTAATTACCTTCGTAAATAGTAATTATTTTCGTAAATAGTAATTACCTTTGTAAATAGTAATTACCTTTGTAAATAGTAATTACCTTCGTAAATAGTAATTACCTTCGTAAATAGTAATTATTTTCGTAAATAGTAATTACCTTCGTAAATAGTAATTACCTTTGTAAATAGTAATTACCTTTGTAAATAGTAATTACCTTCGTAAATAGTAATTACCTTCGTAAATAATAGTTACCTTCGTCAATAGTAGTTGTCCCTTCAATATTACCAAGAGTTAACTGCCTCTTCGGTGTTCCAAGGGTTAATTGCCCCTTCGTAAATAGTAGTTGTCTCTTCAATATTACCAAGAGTCATTTTGACCCTTCGTTAAGACCAAGAGCCACCCTCAGTTTTTCTATAAATAGAAAGCTTATTCCTTCATTATTTCTTACGAATTCGTTCAAGCTATAGAGAGAAAGAAGAAAAGTATTCTGCTACTTCACTTATATCCAGTTCTTCTAAGGTAGGGAATATTATTTGTTGTACTTCTTTCTTCTTGAAGAGAACTTATGTTATTCCATTCTTTGTTACTCTGTTGGAATAACCTGTAAAAGTGGCATACCCTATACATGACTCGTATACGCGGTATACCCTATACTTGGTGAAATCCTTACGTTATTCCATTTCTTATTATTCTGTCGGAATAACCTGTATACGTGGTTTACCCTATACTTGGTGACATTCTTCTATTATTCTGTCGGAATATCCTGTCTGTGTGTTTTACACCGGACCTGGTTCCATTTACTATTCCGTCTTTACATTTCTGTCGGAATATCCTGTCTGTGCTATACGTCGGACCTGGTTCCACCATTTACTATTCCGCATTTATTATTCTGTTGGAACATCCTGTCGGTGTGAATTTCACCTGACCTGGTTCCGTTATTATTATTCTGCTGGAATAACCTGTTTGTGCGGTCTCTATCGCATGCATGGTGATATCTTTTGTTATTATATTCGATATTACTCAGCTGATCAAAATTCTGACTTCTATACTCCATGAAATTAGTGGAATATCCTTGATATTTGCGCTTCATCCAGTATCCTTTCATGAAAATATTCTTCTGATCATTCTTGAATTTTACACCACAAAACAGTATCGTGTTGACAATTTGGACGTTAATAATTTCTGGATAAAATAATTCTTGAACTTGTTTTATTGAATTCTTATAAAATTGTCATCATCCTCTTATTTATATTTTTGAAAGTCATCTGTGGCCTGTAGAGCATGGATGGACTTGGTATGATTATGACCAGGGATTATTCGGTATAATCATGACCGTAATGTTACAAATGATGTGGTAAAAGTCTCATTTGCCGTAGTGCAATGATGGACAGTTGTTGGCATGATCATGACCATTAATGAATACACAAATATTCTTGGCCGTAGTGCATGAATAATTGTGGTCGTGATACTAAAGAATATCCTTGGCCGTAGTGCGGGGGTGATTCGATGATGTGGAATATTTATTAAGCTGAGTCTCAGCTATAACGATGATGAAAAACCTTTTAAATCATAAAAGATAGTAGATTTTATTTTCTACTTGACTCTTTTAATGGATTGCTGGTTCCGCTGCAGTTAAACTTGATGATTATTATATTTTATCAATTTAACACTGTTGAAGGCTAATGATAAATTATTCTGCATTACCTTAGTCATAATATTTCTTACTGGGCTAGTTGAGCTCACCCTTTCTTTCACTGTTCTCTTCAGGAAATGAGAATATAGCTGGGACGAGTCGGGGAACGAAGTAATGGTCCAGAGGATAGCATTAGTAGTCCTCACTATTCTGTTAAATAGTGTGACAATAATTGTATTGAGGACACCTTTTGAGTTTGTATGCTCTCTAGTAGACAATAATTGTATTCAAACTCACAGTTATGTTTTGTCGTATTGTACACGACACTGGTATTAGTAAGTTGTATTTGAATTCTGTACCATGTATCTGGCGACTCAAGATGGGTGATGTATACCTAATTTTGGGGGCGTCACAGTTGGTATCAGAGCTTAGGGATATGATCCCTGGCTAAGATGTGAGAATAGTACTAGGAGGGGAGAGACGGGAAATTCCTTCGCTAGTATGACCTACCTAAGTTTATGTGCTATTTTATTGGTCGGTCAGAATATAGAGATAATATGTTATATGTCAAGTAACCTTTTATTTTGTGGCAGTATCTTAAAATGACATCTGAGAATGTTGAGATTATCAATGGAGCACAGGAAACCGTTAATTCTCCACAGATCAATAGTCAGGACAATGTGCAACAGGATGGCGATAATCCTCTTGTAAACACCAACACTGATCAATTGACGAACGACGGTACGTTTAGGAGCTTTTTAGAATTCATGCAACATCAGGCGAAGGCGGCTCCTGTTCATAACGCAGGAGGAAGCAATGGCAATCCACGGTTGGTTACCGCTAAACAGTTCAAGGAGCTGGGACCACCAGAGTTTAAGGGAGAGCCAAAACCACTTATAGCTGAAACATGGATAAAGCAGATCACCAAGATATTTGATGTCTTGGGATGTTCCGAGGAGCAAAAGGTTCCCTTTGCCGCCTTTATGTTGCGCGGAGAGGCAGATTACTGGTGGGAATCGGTAAAACGTACTCAACCTGCTGTACTGAAGATATCTTGGGAGAAGTTCCAGGAGCTGTTCAACGACAAATACTTTCCCGAAAGTATTCGCCACATGAAGGAGGTGGAATTTATCAAGTTGGAACAAAACAATATGACCGTGTCGCAATACGAGGCAAAATTTGCGGAGTTATCCCGGTTTGCGTCCCACTTGGTGGATAATGAAGAGAGAATGGCGCGAATGTTTTTAAGAGGTTTGAAGCCGGAGATACGTCAACATCTTATTTCTCATAAATTGTGTTTATATTCAGATGTTGTAAATAGGGCTCAGTTAGTGGAGCGCGATAACGAGTCAACTCAACTAAAAGAGAGCAGCCGGCAAAATTATAATACCAACGAGAGTGGTCATCGAAGCGGTGACAACAAGCGTGATGGAAATCAACAGGCCAAAAATGGTAACCACTTCGGTGGTAATCAGGGCCAAAACAATAAGAATGGACATTTCAAGAAGAGAAGATTCAACAATGATGGAAAGACGTCAGCACCAGCACCTGTCGTTAAGGAAGGAGAAAGACCACCTATCATATGCTTCAAATGCGGAGGTGAGGGACACATCAGTCCAAATTGCGCGATGCCGTCCAAAGCATGCTATAATTGTGGAAGAGAAGGTCACCTAGCCCGATTTTGTCGTTCACCGAAGACAAGTTCAGCTAGGATGGAGGCACCAAAGGATGTCCCAGGTAAGCCAAAGCCGATAGTTTAAGAGAGAGAGCGTTTTTTTTTCCGTGACGAGGAACCTGAATAAAATTATCACGGGTATGTTAGTCATAAACTCTTGCGAAATCTATACCGTGTTAGATACCGGTTCTACTCACTCTTTTATTTCACCTAGTTGTGTTCAATGTTTGTACTTAACTTCGGAGAAGTTAAACTTTGATTCATCTATTAAAACTCCATTGAGAGAAACCTTCGTTACCTCCACTATTTATAAATCTTGTTTGATTCAAATCGACACTTTCACGTTACCTGTCGATCTTTTGTCTTTGAAAATACCTGTCTTTGATGCGATTTTAGGAATCGATTGGTTAACTATTCATCATGCTTTTCGTAAGGTTGTTAGCTTTCATATTCCTAATAAACCTGTTATGCGAATTCAAGCAACCAAACCACTAAAGTCAATCATTATCATTTCAAGCCATAAATAAAGAGCCCCAGTCCTTTCATTGTTGACTTCCTTATGTGGAATGCACCGAAGACAGACTTTCCGTAGGAGACGTCGTGAATGAAGATGACAAGTTGATAGGTATCAATGTGAAGTGTTATTCAAGTCTTGGATGAGGATCATAATTTTGAATGATATTTCTAGTGTTAATAAATTTTCTGACGTATTCTTGAAGACTTCTTAGCTTACCCCTAGAGAGTGAAATCGAATTTTGTATTGACCCCAATACAAAACCCATTTCTTAAACCCTCAAATATTTTCTTCACCCAAAACGAACGTATAACGTGCCAAAGATGTTGGCTCGAGCTGTTGAAGATTACGACCGTACCATGCAATATTATCGTGGGAAAGCGAACATGGTAGCTGACGTGTGAGTAGAAGATCATATGCGTTTACAAGTACGATGTTGTTAACACAAAGACTCATTTCATATAACTTGTAAATGATGAAGATAGAGTTAAAGACTCTAGGGACCCACGTAAAGATAACGAATATACGAGTAAAATTGACTTTAAATCGATAAAGTTAAAGCCGCTCAAGCTACACACTCGGAGCTGAAGAATGTGAAGAATTAAGAAGGTTCAAGAGGGCGTTATTCTAGAAGCAAGAATTGACGAATAGAGGAAGTCTAAACGCTCGATTTAATTGGCCCATTTGAAATCCTCGATTGAGTAGGAACTGTGACTTATAGACTCGTTTTACCGCCAAATATATTGCATGTTCATAACGCTTTTTTTTCGTATCGATGTTACGTAAATATGTGGACGATCCGAACCACATTATTATTTAGAACACGGACAGAGGAGTAGCGGATGAATTTAACGTTTGAAGAGATACGTGTTACAATCCTGGATAAGAAGAATCGTATTCAACACTCAAAGGTTATATCTCAAGAGTTAGAATTTGAAGTGAAGTCAAGGTATCCTCACATGTTCGGCATACCAGGTACGTACGTAAATTTCGAGGGCGAAATTTCATAAGGAGGGGAGATTGTGAGACCCCAGATTTTATGAATAAATATTTAATTTTCTCGAATTATATTTTTGAAAATTATGGTGTGGATTTGATATAATGTTATAGTTGTGGGTAATATTTATAAATTTTGCAAAGTACGCAAGTTGTTATAAAATATTCGTTTGGTCGGGGAATATTCTTTTTGTCGGGGAATATTCGTACGACGGCACAATCATTGGTGGACCCCACAATGGAATTATTGTCGGATTGAGAAAACGACAAAAATACTTTATGAAAATAACGGCGGAGGTGTTACCGTTAATACTGTTGAACTACTCGGTAGTAAAAGTACAGTAATACGCGTTGTTGCATAGTAGCACACGTAACTGATTATTGATGTTACGTATAGAACAAGCACCAGCTATACTCAATTTGTACAGTAAATGCACTGCATATACTATAGATATTGTATTTGATCCATTATTGTCACAGATATTTGTATAATATTTATCTAAACAATAATTGAGACGAAAAGTTATTAATAATGTGGAAGATTAATTATCTGTGTGTGATTAAAAAATAAAATGATTTTGGTATAGTTTTATTCAATCTTTGGTATTAAAGGTGCTATTATGAGACGGTTTGGTGATTAAGTTTAAATTATGTTTATGGGGGGCCCATATGTCGTCATATGAGGAGTCTCTTTCTCAATCAGTAATTATTTTTAGGTAAATGTATTACCTCGGAAATAGTTAAATTATTTTCGTAAATAGTAATTACCTTTGTAATAGTAATTTACCTTGTAAATGGGGTAATCCCTGGCGTAAATAAGGTAGATTACCTTCGTTAAACTAGTAATTATTTTCGTTACACTAGCTTAATTACCTTCGTAAACTAGTAATTACAGACTTTGGACATAGTCATACTTGTAACTAGTACTTACCTCGATAGTGAATTTACCTTCGTAATATATAGTTACATCGTCAATCGTAGTTGTCATTCATATTAACACAGCTGGTATACTGCCTCTCGGTGTTCAAGGGCTTAATTGCCCTTCAGTAAATAGTAGTTGTCTTTAAATATTACCCACGGTCAGTTTGACCTTCGTTTAAGACAAGAGCCACCATCAGTTTTTCATAAATAGACACAGTGTTTATCTTCCTTATTTCTACGAATTCGTTCAGATATTAGCGAGAAAGAAGAAAAATTATTCTGCTTACCTTCATATATCCAGTTCTCTTAAGTAGGGATATTCATTGTTGTCATTCTTTCTTCCTGAAGAGAACTTATGTTATTGATCATTCTTTGTTACTCTGTTGGACATAACCTGGAAAAGTGACCCAACACTATACATGACTCGGTATACCTGTCTACCTCTACTTGGTGCAAATCTTACGTTATTCGCGATTTCTTATTATTCCTGTCGAATAACCTGTATACGTGGTTACCCTATACTTGGTGACATTTCTTCTATTATTCTGTCGGAATATCCTGTCTGTGTGTTTTACACCGGTACCTGGTTCCATTACTATTCCGTCTGTACATTTCTGTCGGGAATCATCCTGTCTGTGCTATACGCCGGACCTGTTCCACCATTTACTATTCCGCATTTATTATTCTGTTGGAACATCCTGTACGGTGTGAATTTCACCTGACCTGTTCCGTTATGATTATTCTGCTGGAATAACCTGTTTGTGCGGTCTCTATCGCATGCATGGTGATATCTTTTGTTATTATATTCGATATTACTCAGCTGATCAAAATTCTGACTTCTATACTCCATGAAATTAGTGGAATATCCTTGATATTTGCGCTTCATCCAGTATCCTTTCATGACAACCTACTTCTTCTGATCATTCTTGAATTTTTACCACCACAAAACAGGTATCGTGTTGACAATTTGGACGTGTAATAGTTTAGGATAAATAATTCTGAAATTGTTTATTAATTTCTTTATATAACGTCATCATCCTTCTTTATTTATATTTTTTGAAGTCATCTGTGGCTGTAGAGCATGGATGGTACTGCGCTTGATTCTGCCCGGGCATTATTCGGTATAATCATGACAGTAATGTTCAAATATGTGGTAAAAAGTTCTCATTGCGTGTATTAGTGCAAGATGGACAGTTGTTGGATGTCAGGACCATTAATGAAATAACAAAAATATTTGGCGGTTTTTTTTTTTATTTAGTGCAGGAATAATATTGTGGTCGTTGATACTAAAAGAATATCCTTCTGGCCGTAGTGCGGGGGGGTATTCGATGATGTGAATATTTTATTTAAGCTGAGTCTCAGCTTATAACGATGAGGAAAAACCTTTTAAATCATTAACACGACTAGTAGATTTTAGTTTTTACTTGACTCTCTTTATATGGATGTGGTTTGACCGATGCAGTTAAACTGATGATTCTCTTACTATTTTATCACATTAAACATGTTGAAGGCTAATGATAAATTATTCTGCATTACCTTAGTCATAATATTTCTTACTGGGCTAGTTGAGCTCACCCTTTCTTTCACTGTTCTCTTCAGGAAATGAGAATATAGCTGGGACGAGTCGGGGAACGAAGTAATGGTCCAGAGGATAGCATTAGTAGTCCTCACTATTCTGTTAAATAGTGTGACAATAATTGTATTGAGGACACCTTTTGAGTTTGTATGCTCTCTAGTAGACAATAATTGTATTCAAACTCACAGTTATGTTTTGTCGTATTGTACACGACACTGGTATTAGTAAGTTGTATTTGAATTCTGTACCATGTATCTGGCGACTCAAGATGGGTGATGTATACCTAATTTTGGGGGCGTCACATAATAGGACTTAGATTCTGTATAGTTGAGGGTGTTTCGAATCACTTATAAGCAATTAAATTTGTTTATAATCAATTTTAATAAATAAAAAGTATTTATTAATCTAACTTTAAAGTTGTTTATAATTATTTTTTGTAAACAATAATAAAAACCTCCATTGGAGAATCTACTTATTTGTCAAATCTATATAATCAGTTTGACAAGTAGATTAATTTAATCTATTAATGTTATTTTTACTTTTATTCATTATCCCTCTTTGCTTCTTAAAATATTCTTAGTTTACATTTGAAATAAGTGAGTAAGAATTTTTTTTTTGTATATCAAAAACTTTTTCATTCACCAGTTAAGTGATTTTTTTTTTATAAAACTAAACTTTTTTTAAAAAAAATTATATTATAGCCAAAAATAATAACATGTCACCAATTTTTTTTATACATGTCAACTCTACATTGGTATCGTTATTTTTTTTGTCACAATTCCAATAAGAACTATTTGTAAATATTAGTTAAAAGTTGTATTTTAGATTTTTTTTTGTACACATTTTAATATCTATATTATAAAACTAGGAGTCTTTGGATTTTGTTTTGTGCTTTTGTCCTCTTTTACCATTGTCAAATTAATGTATTACTATTTTGTTCTATTTTATTTATTTTATTTTTAATCCTTTATGTAGTCCTCTAAATTTTAAAAATTTTATTTACTCATATAATTGACACAAATAAAGCGTTGGTACACATAAGTGTGTGGTATCAGGTGTTAATAAACAAATCCTTCTATATTGTCTTCATCTTTGGTATAAACCTAGGAATTCATTTACTACTAAACATATTTTTTAAACTATTTGTAAGTGTTGATGTTTTTTTTTTATGTTGAAATAAAATACTAAAACAAATGTAACTACAATTAAAATAAATTTTTAATGGACAAAGAAAGAAGAAACTAAAAGAGAATAAAACGGAGAAAAAGTTAATCGCAGTCGTGATATATCATAAACATAAAAATATATAGGGGACCTAGGGAGAAAGAAATATCATAAAGGTAACGAATTTGTGGGATAGAACAATATTATTTATTTAAAATTGTTAAAAATTTAAGATATAAATCTATTTATTTATCTTCAATCACAAGATAACTTGTTTTTCTGAAATTTAATTTGTTTTTGGTCAGAAAATACAAATTATACTATAAAATATAATACATAAAAAATAAATTAAGAAATACAAATTTTATTTTGAAAGGCCTTAGATATTTAGAAACGAGATTTGAATAGAGCCTTTAAAACTTTTTCTTTTTTATAAGGGAAGTATTACCAGATAATTAAATTAAAGAGAGTTATTATGCCTAACGGGGATATTAGTTTGAAAAATTTTTACATATTTAAATGAAATCTCAGCTAGAATTTTAGGTTCACTGTGAAACTTAATTTACTAACAGATAGAGCAAAACAATAAGTGCAGAAAGTAATGCACACGAAAATTTTAAGGGGTCGGAGTACAAATAATACCCTAGTTCACTCTTTTTATCTACGAATAGGACATCCTCTACGAAGAAGGATGATCACTCAGACATTACAATAATGATCACTAATATTCTTGTCAAATCATTCAAGACTTGCCAGAGGTGATGACTGTGAATTTTTAGACCTGTACATAGTTTATTTTGAAGGGTTTCGAACAGAACGCATTAACGGAATCGGAAAATAAAATATCAAGCAATTTCGAAAACCCTAAATCGGATCCATGCGGAAAAAAAAGGAAAAAAACACATTAAGCAAAGGTTAGAAATTATAACCGACTATAAAAACTAGAATAGCTGCGTTGATTTTCCAAGAAATTTCAAAGAAAATTGGTCTCTACGTATTCCACGACGCTCCCATAATCGCGTACAATATGCAGAAGGAAAAAGGAACGCGGTTTATACACCAGGATGAGGATTTTTAGAAATCTGATTTCTCTAGTCGCTCTAAGAGCAACTCCGTTTTGTTTTTGATGTACCTCCTAAAGGCGATATCACTATATATAGCAGTTATGAGGAATTAATCAAAACTAATTAATGAAAATCCGAATTATATATATAGAGTCCGGATCAGGTCGGGACTCCCGGATTTTAACAAAATACGGACCTTTTTTTTTTGGTTTTTTTTTTTGAAAACAACTACAACAAAATTTATGGAATGAAATTTTTCACAATACAGTTTGTTTTGGTCGTGATCTTGGATGCCTATACAAAACATTGCTGTACGTCTGGGCAGACTGTCACATAATTGTTGGTATAGTAGTTAAATACACACCCAAAACATGTATTATGGAAAAATTTCAGTCCATTAAATTTTTTTTTTAGTTGTTTCAAAAAACAAAGCAAAAAAAAATAAACTGGGGTCCGTATTTAGGAATCAGTCCGGGGAACGGACCTGGATCCTTGTTCTGCTCTCTTTACTACTCTTCTCTCTTAGTATTATATCGCGATATGTAATATATATAGATATTATTATATGATTAAAGTCTACTTACTATTAATTTACCAAATTATCCGTTTTGAATTTAAATTCGTTTGATTTATAAAGATTACAATCATAATTGATTATTTAATCCTTACAAGTTTTAAATTTTCCATTTTGAAATTACGTTCTATGTGTATGACCTATAGGTTATTTTATGTGTCAAAATTTTAAAATCATATTATAAAATTATAAACAGTGAACGACATCTAGTAATGCATCACTGCTATCCAAGTAATAATAAAATCGATGATTCAATGTAACCTTTTAGTGACTATTATTTCAATGTAATTTAATCCTTTTAACCTTAATATCCTAGATTAAACTCGAGTCATGGAATGTGTCATAATCTTCATAATTTAATTTGAGTTTTTCTTGATCAATGAGTAGACTATATGAAACAAATCACTATTTGAACATAGTCATTCATTTAATAGTCCTACTCAATCAAGAGGCCTATGGATATCACCCCTAATATACAGGAAGGTTAAATTACATCTAGATCACTCATATTCCTCACACTATTCATGATGTACCCAATAATCACCTTTATAATCCACCCTATTAAAGGTGACATTTGATGATATCAAAGTACATAAATTTCCGTGTAGTAATATAGTGATTTCAGGTCGGAGGACCATTACATCATTGTCATTATGAGAATCGCTAATGACACTTTGCATAATGTTCCACGTAGAATTCTCATGGTGGGTCTGTCCAGTAATAGTTCTCTAACCTGTACATATGGTCATGACTATAAGATCTCATATATTTATGACCAATGAGATTTGCGTAATTAGTCAATTTCACATACTGGTATCAATGCCTCTATGTTGTCCCATCACTAATGATACTCGAACTAGGACATGTAAGAAACAATGATACTAATTGTAAGATATATATCTCTTTTCACTATTCTAATGAGTGTATTATGTTAAATGTATATAACGCAGTAAATAAAAACAAATAAATCATCATTTATTCAATAAAAATATAATATCTAAACGTTAAGCAATATGAAATTCAGGTTAAGGAACACTTTAGAAGGTGGGGGTTTGAAGAAGTGTGGATACAAAATATGACCAATTTACATTGTTAAACCAACTATGCATTATAACGTACTATATTGATTAATGCAGGCTTGCTGAATAAATATGGTTCTTAACGAATTAAATTTTTGTTTAATATAAAATCTGTTGTGATTTATAAGTAAAATAGAATACTAGGTAGTAGTAACACAATAGCTTCTTGTGCAACAAATAATTAATTATGTTTATTAAGCAAAGTAATTTATCTTGAGTGAGATTAAGTTTTAAAGCAGTAATAAAAAAAGAACACCAAGTTTTTTACGTGGTTCGGCTATTTATCTCTAATAATAATAGCCTAGTCCACGTCAAAAATACAACTAGTATTGGAGACTCACTTTTTATTTCTTTAAATAACACTTATTACAAAAAAGATCTTTATTCTATTCCTAAATGTATATCTACAATAATTCACTTGAGCACTCATCGTCATGTGCACCAAGTGCATCCTTAAGTTACTATGCTTTCTTGAAACGTTTATAAACAACCTTAATCCACCGGATTAAATCTTTTAGACAAACATAGTCTTAAAAAATATAAGATTACAAATATTAGAGGTCTAATGCACCAAAGCTAAATCAGCAATTTAACAATGAAGGCCCAATAAGAAAGCAATATCAAGTAGAAAAAAGTTGAAGAGATCACATATATGCCCACGAAAAAGTTGATTATCTAATTCGAGTATAATAGCACAAACAGCCGTGGAA
Organism: Panax japonicus; assembly: GCA_020205505.1. Classification (NCBI taxonomy): domain Eukaryota; kingdom Viridiplantae; phylum Streptophyta; class Magnoliopsida; order Apiales; family Araliaceae; genus Panax; species Panax japonicus. Next base: position 48,088,409 of record CM035099.1, read on the forward strand.
TATTGCGACTAAAAAATACAATGAAGGTAGCTTTTCAAGCTATTGGTGAGTTGCAGAATTGATGTAAGTGTTGGTAATTATCACTGATTTAGTTTCATTTTATAACCCAGTAAAATATTTTCGTTTTGAAAAAAATATTTTGTTGCTCAATTCTAATCATTTATATCCAACAGATAAGTAACGTTCCAATCATAATTCCCGTTAATGGCTAAGTAAATAAATCAAAAATAATTATTTCGATTGTTACAAAGATTTGTTGGACTCTTTCAAAAAGAAATTGTTTCAAGTCGTTAATGCTTCTGTGAGACTTATCAAATTCCTATATCATAAAGTCTGCCGCCACTTGTATGCCAGTAAATATAGGGAAGAATCTGAAAACCAAATTTTTCAAAGATAATGATTAAATTATCTCCAAGAGGTAGAACATTATTTTAGAAAAGTAATATATTTGCCAATACAACTTCGTAACATCTTTCAAATTCACATATAAATTCTTTCACACACATGCTTACACAAATATTATAACATTAGTTACATATGGAAAATTAAAATAATTCGAGACAATATCTCGTTCTACATGCATATATAAATACTACCTGTAAAGATTAATGTCTATTAATAATAGTTAGTCCAATATATAATGCTTAGCCAGCATTAAAATATTAACCATATCTTTAATTGGACAATATAAACTAATTTCTTTTAGCTATGTAGTATAAACTAATCAACAAACTGAATCTCCCATGTGTCGTATATATAATTATCTATACCATAATTAGGCACTCGTTAACAACAATATTTAATTTAATGGCACAAAATAATATTCTAAAGCCTTGTATTTGAAAAAATAAGTATTGCATGACCTTACATATTTTGCTAAGACAAAATCCTCAAAGTCTTTTGAAAATAATTCTTTCACAAACTTCCTGAAAATTTCACAATAAACAATAGTACCATATAATAAAGTCATCCTCAAAACAAAAAGTTAGAATATTAACAAACCACACTCCTCCTTTGATGTGACAACACAAAAATTATAACTCCCCTAACAGTATGCCTGATTAATAAATTTCCGGAAGATTCAACATTGATCAAACTTAATTTTCACCAAACTTCTACGAAAAATTTTGTTAGCTGGAATCAAAGAACTATATCCCCAAAATAGCAATGCAGTCACTAAGCAATTATAAGATCTAGTATGGCCTCCAAGCCAATTTTGGTTTAAAAACATCCATCCCAAAACTTTAAACACTTGGTACCACACCAAATCGTTTTAACATTTAAAACATCAAAAATCAAACACATTAGATGTCTACAAACATTTAAATGTCTTCCAGTAACCTCAAGTCGTCATTGCACAGCAACCTTCATTTCACAGCAACCTACATACCTTGTCTCCCCTTGCATCAACCAACATAAAGATCGCGATATCAATATCATCGATATGAATCACTGGTAGAGGACGATTAGTGAAATAAGGACGATGGAAAACCCGACGAATCCTTTCTTCCATAGAGAAGTCATTTCCCCGTATAGGCAGTTTCCCCTTTTCCAAAACTGAAAGCCTTTGTTTAATATCAACAATATCAGAATGAATAAATTCTTTATTTTTGAGAATTTGGGACAACATATCAACCACTACGGGAGATGAGACCGCGGAAGGAGGATGTGAAGAAGATGCAGAATTATCAGTCGGTAAGGCAGATGAAACAACACTTGGTGGAGTAGGAATAAGATCAGGAATGAGACGTACAAATGAGCCATCAACAAAAGAAATATGAGATTGTTTGAGATTAGCAGAATCAACAAATTCATTATGGGAAACCACAATTTCATCATCAAGACAAATTTTATAATGTTGAAACATCTTTGTCAAAAACAAACCATAGGGCAAACACTTTTTAGTTTGACGAATACAACTCATTATGTGGGACAACATCATAAGAGAAAAATTAAAACTGACTCCTTTTAAAATTATTGCAATAACAACCAAATCTTGATAAATGAAATCTGCTCCACCACCTAATCGTGGAAACTGATTATACCGAAGGATTTTGTGCAAAACACATGCAAGTGGGCAGACATCGACTGTTTTAGGAGTAAACAGGGTTGTCAAAGATGAATCATCCATCACTGTATGAAGTTGTTCAAGAGGAGGAAAAGGTATATTGGCAGCACCCTTAAGAGTAAATGGACAAGGTCCGGATGAAGGAATATTAAAAATACTCCCAAAGTCTATCACTGTGAAAAACATAGATTTTCCCTTCACAAAGGACGTATAACAATCTCCATTACACTCTAAATTTGTGTAAAATTGTTGTATCAAATGGGGATAAGCCCTAGTTGGGGGAAAAAGCATAGCAGAAATTTCACAAGACATGAAAAGCTTTTCCAAAGATGAGTTTTTGAAATAAAACAAATCTAAAATCTTCTTGTAAACAAATTGTTTAGTAGCAATAGACGTTTTAAAATGAGCTTCAAAACTATGACCCCGAAAGAAATTATATGGTAAATCAGAAGAAGTAGAGAAAGGGTTTACCCGATTTGTCGGTGAATCTGGTTTAGAAGGAGGAGGCTCCGAACCAGGAGAGTGAGGAGATTTCTGTAAGAAAGAAAAGCTTGAATCAGACCCATCAGAATCATCGGACGAAACATGAACAAATGTCTGGCTTTTGGACTTCTTCAGTGATCGTGTAGTATAAGGGTATCATGGACGAGTTCTTTCTTTGATTGTTACACCGGATGAACGCTTGTATGATCGAGTCTTCATGCTCATTGTGGAAAGTTGAACAGTCAAGAAATAGAGAAGAAATATCAGAGAAGCAAAGTGTGAGAAGAAGAAGAACGCTTAGTGTTAGAATTCAAAAAGACTCCTTGAAATAATAAGTCTAATATCTCAGCTTCGGTCTTTTTAGATTTTGAAACCCATAATGATAGTTACCATGAATTGTGCCAGAGCAGATACGCCTTTTTTAGTTGCTGATTACATACAGATAATGTTTATCAACAAAACACATGTAAAATAATAACATGTAGATATATTAGAAATATGCAACATTTATTATTTTAGTACGTGATCATATCTTACCAAGCACATTCCAAGTTCTCTTCTCAACATGCAAAACCTTTCTTCACTTAATGATTTAGTAAAAATGTCAGCCAATTATTTTTTTGTAGGAATAAAAATTAACTTTATTAAACCTTTTGAAACATTATTCCTTAAGAAATGATGCCTAACTTCTATGTGTTTTGTGCATGAATGTAAAATTGGATTTCTTGAAATGTTAATAGTGCTAGAATTATCACAGTAAATAGGTACACTATCACATAAAATATCAAAATCACATAGAGTTTGTTTTAACCATAAAATTTGAGAACAACAACTCCCTGCAGCTAGGTATTCACCCTCAGTAGTTGATAAAGCAACCGAAGTCTGCTTTTTACTGTGCCACGTAACCAGACTGTGACCTAAAAATATGCAAGCACCACTAGTACTTTTTCTATCAATTTGACATCCTGCATAGTCATCATCTTAATATCCCATTAGTTTAAAATGATTAAAGATTGGATAAAATAATTCCAAATTGATTATACCACTTAAATATTTAAAAATCCTTTTAACAGCTTGTAAATGAGATTCTTTAGGTTTTGCTTGAAAACGTGCACATAAACAAATACTATACATAATATCTGGTCTAGATGCAGTTAAATATAATAAACATCCAATCATACCTCGATATTTAGTTACTTCTATATCTATACCTTTTTCGTTAATTGTAAGCTTTATTGAAGTGCTCATTGCTGTACCATTTGGATTTGATCCTTCAAAACCAAACCTTTTAAGCAGTTCTTTTGTATATTTGGTTTGATGGATATATATAACCTCCTTTGTTTGCTTGATTTGAAGTCCCAAAAAGTAATTAAGTTCTCCCATTAGACTCATATCAAACTCCTTGTGCATACACTTAGAAAACCACTCACAAAGGAAATCATTAGTAGCACCAAAAATTATATCATCTACATATATTTGAACAATGATAATATCTTTATTCTCATACCTTATAAATAATGTAGAATCAATTTTTCCTCTAATAAAACCATTTGAAAGTAAATACTTACTCAACTTTTCGTACCAAGCTCTTGGATCCTGCTTTAGTCAATAGAGAGCTTTCTTGAGTTTGTAGACATAGTATGGATACCTCTCATGTTCAAATTCAGGAGGCTGTTTTACATATACCTCTTCATTAATGTATCCATTAAGAAAGGCCCTCTTTACGTACATTTGATAAAGTGTGAACTTCTTGTAACATGCGAATGCTAACAAGATGCGGATGGACTCTAGTCTAGCAATTGGAGCATAAGTTTCTTCATAGTCTATCCCTTCTTGTTGATTGTATCCCTGAGCTACTAGCCTTGCTTTGTTACGAGTGATTGTACCATGCTCATCAAGTTTGTTCTTGAATACCCACTTTGTCACAATGATTGAAACATCTTTAGGAGGAGGCATGAGTTCCCATACTTGGCATCATTCAAATTGTTGAAGTTCTTCCTACATTGCCATCAACCAACTTTCATCTAAGATAGCCTCCTTAGCATTCTTTGCCTCAATGTGTGATAGAAATGCAGAAAAAGCACATTAATTTTGCAATCCTCTCCTTGTAGTGATCCATTTGTTTATGTCTCCAATGATGTTTTCTGGTGGATGGTTTTTGATATATCTCGCAGTTTTTGGCATTTGCACATTATATATTTCTTCTTGTTGTGAAATATCAATTTCAGACTCTTGTGTTGTTCTTTGTTCCACTTCTTGTGGGTTTTCCAATTCACCTTGCTGGATTTGTCCATTTGATTGGCTGAGTTGATTTTTTCGGTGCGCTGGATTCACTAAGATCTCCAAATTCCCTGCATCCTCATCTCTTTCTTTTGGAAGATCATTGTGAGTTTCATTAAAAGTAATATGAATAGATTCTTCAACACACAACTTGTTAATATTAAATACACGATATGCTTTACTATTATGTGAATACCCAATAAAAATTCCTTTATAAGATTTAGTATCAAATTTTATTAGGTTATCACTAGTATTTAGAATAAAACATTTAGATCCAAAAACTTTGAAATAAATTATATTGGGAATCTTATTATTTAACAGTTCATAAGGAGTCTTTAAAATGATTGGACGAATAAGTACTCTATTCAAAACATAACAAGATGTGTTTACATCTTCGACCCAAATTTTTTTAGGAAGTTTACTTTCTTGTAATAGAGTTCTAGCAGTTTCTTGTAATGTCCTATTCTTTCTTTCAACAACTCCATTTTGTTGAGGTGCTCTAGGGGCTGAAAACTCATGACTTATTCCCTTTTGATAACAAAATATTATAAAGTCTTTTTGAAATTCAGTACAATGATCACTTCTTATTTTTACAAGTTTGAGATTATATTTTGTTTCTAAGTTTCTTATTAATTTCTCAAACTCCTTAAATGCTTCATCTTTTGTTCTAAAAAATAATACCCATGTATATCTAGAAAAATCATCTACTATTACAAATGCATAAAACTTACCATTTATACTAGGTTGTCTTTTTGGTCCAAATAGATCAAGATGAAGTAGTTGTAAAGGAGAAGAAGTTGATACCATGTTCTTTGTCGTAAATGATGTCCTTACTTGTTTCCCGAGTTGACAAAGAACACAAATTCCCTTCTTTTCATACTTTATCTTCGGCAATCCTTTGACAAGATTCTTTGAGGATAATTTTTTGATCAGATCCATGTGAACATGTCCCATCCTCTTGTGCCACAAATTAGCCTCATCTTGCATAGATGCAAGACATAATTCTTCATCCTATTGCTCAGAATCAATAGTATATATATTTCTTTCTCTTTGTGCAACTAGAGTAACATTGTTAGTACCATGAGAGATAGTGCATTTTTCTTTATCAAAATTAACCTGATGACCATTATCCATTAATTGACTGATACTAATAAGATTAAATTCAAGTTCATTAACAAGATGTACATTATCAATGTTTACCTTACCATTTCCTATTTTACCTTTTCCGATTATTTCGCAGGTTCGATTATCTCCAAATGTAACTGTACCATTTTTCTTCTTGATTTTTAGCTCCACAAACTTTGTTTTGTCACCAGTCATTTGACGTGAGCACCCACTATCAAGAATCCACTTTTGAGATGGAACCCTTGCCTTGAGACATACTTGTCAAGAAAAGATAATTCATCCTTTTGGTACCCACATCATTTTGGGTCCTTTAATGTTAGTTGCAAGTAAATTATCCTTTTTAACCCATACCTTCTTAATCTTATTTTTCTTAGAGCAATTTATGTCCAAATGACCTTTAATGCCACAGTTTCTGCATGTTGTGAAAGGATAGCAATAATTTAATTTAAACCGTGATTTTGATTTTAGCATTTTCATATTACCCTTTTTATACATATGATTATAACCGATTCCTTGTCTTTTAAAACTGGGTCTTCGTTTACATAATATGACATTTAAATTTTTTTCACCTTGAACAAACATAGAAAGAGATGATTTTAGTGAATCTATTTTTTTTGAAGTTCATTATTAAGAAAGGTTTTAACATGTGATTTATCACTAAATGCATCCATACACACATCTCTTATTTTTAGTTCATTAGTTAATGTTAGGATTTCGTTATTCAAAAAATTTACCTTATTGAAAAGTATTTTGTTATAATTATCTAAATAATCAATTTTAGCAATCAAAACCTTTTCTTCTTTACAAGTAGATTCCTTTTCAATATCTTTCTTTTCATCGATTAAAGAGTCTACTTCACCCATTAATGTATTCACTAAGTCTTTCAAATATGCATTCTTTTCTTTTAATTTAGCATTTTCTTGTTTCAAGGAATTAAAATCAAAATTAGATACTTCGTTTGATTCACCTTCTATGGGATACTTGAGCTATCTCATCCTTGGCGTCGACCTCAACTTTAGATTCTTCTTCATCACTCCAAGTGACCAGTGCCTTGTTTCTATTATTATCCTTGAAGCCTGTTTTTCCTTTATTCTTTAGTTGAAAATAGTCCTTCTTGAATTGCCCTGGACGTCCACATTCAAAACACGTCTCCTCAGTTTATTTTCCTTTACCTTTATTTGAGTTAAAGATATTCTTTCGTTTATTCTTCCTTTGTACAAGTCCTTTGAGTCTCCTTGACATCATGGCTATCTCTTCGTCAGAATCATCATCAAGCTCTTCATCATTTCCTACATTAAGAGCTAGAACCTTTCTTCGAGGAGTTTCCTCCTCATCGTCATACCTTTTTAACTGATGTTCATATTCCTCAAGTTCACCAAAAAGGGTTAGTGTATCCATAGTAGATATAGTAGAGGAGTCTTGAAGAGTAGTAATTTTAGAAGCAAACCTCTTGGGCATAGCCCGAAGTAACTTACGATTAATCTCACTTTGTGGAATAGATTTGTCCAGTAGCTTTAAGGAGTTCAGAAGAACAAGGAACCTTGCTTGAGCCATCTTTATAGTTTCATCTTTCTCGAGTTTGACCATTTCATAATCATGCATGAGCATGCTTAGTTTAACTTCTCGAACTTTTGATGTTCCTTCATGGCTCACCACTAGAGTGTCCCAAATTTCCTTAGCTGTGTTGCATGAAGATACTTTGTCAATCTCGAACTGTACCATACCACTAAGTACTGTATTCATAGCCCTTGAATCATAGGAAACCATAAAGATTTTAGTTGAATCCATCTCTAGCAAAGTCTTTAGAGTACCGTCATCTTTCCTTGGAATAACTGGTCCATTATCCACAACCCACCATTCCCAAGGATCTCTCTTAAGGTAGATCCTCATTCAGAATTTCCAGAAGTTGTAATTTTCTATTCCATACAGCAGAGGAGGTCTATTGATTGATTGACCTTCTTGATTGTTGTTCCCGAACTGTGTCATGTCAGAATCTTTCCCTACAAGTCACCTTTAAGACCAAGTAAGTAGAGCCAAGTTTTGATACCAACTGAAATTATTCAGATAAGGCTCACTTAGAAGGGGAGGATTGAATAAGTGTGGATACAAACTATGACCAATTTAAATTTTAAACCAAACTATTTAATATAATGTATTATATTGATGAATGCAACTTGTTGAATAAATATGGTCTACCGAATTAAATTTTTGTTTCATAAAATATCTTGGTGATTTTATAACTCAAATAGAATACTTGGTAGTAACACAATATCTCTTGATGCAACAAATAATTAAATTTTGTTTATTAAGCAAATTAATTATCTTGAGTGATATTAAGTTAAAGCAAGTAATAAAAAATAACACCAAGATTTTTTACGTGGTTCAGCTATTACCCTCTATAATAATAGCATAGTCCACGTCCAATACCAACTAGTATTGGAGACTCAATTTTATTTCTTTAAATAACACTTATTACAAAACAGATTCTATCAAATTGAATTATAATAATTCACTTGAGCACTCTTGCTCCTTGTGCACCAATGCACTCCTTAAGCACCTATGCTTTCTTGAACCTGTTTGTAAACAACCTTAATCCACCTGGATTAAATTCTTTTAGACAACACTTAGTCTAAAAAATATAAGATTACAAATATAGAGGTCTAATGATCAAAGCAAATAAGCAATTTAACAATGTAAGGCCCAACTAATGAATGCAATGATCAAGTAGAAAAAGTGAAAGATATCACCAATATTATGCCCACAAAAATTGTTGATTATTAATCCGAGTATAATAGCACAACATCTGGAAATATTGCACCGAAAATAATGAAGTAGATGTTCAAGTATGTGAGTGCAATAATTGATGTAAGTGTTATAAATTATCACTGATCTCAGTTTCATTTTTATAACCCAGAAAATATTTCTGTTGAAAAAATATTCTCATTGCCAATTCTGATCCTTTATATCCAACAGATAAATAACGTTCCAATATAATTCCCGTTAATGGCTAAGTAATAAAAAAAAACCAATTATCTTCGATTGTTACAAAGATTTGTTGGACTCTTTCAAAAAGAAACTGTTTCAAGTAAGTAATGTCTTCTGTTGAGATTTACCAAATTCCTATATAAATTAAAGTCTGCCACCACTTATATAACATTAATATAGGAAAGAATATGAACCAACTTTTTCAAAATAATGATTAACTTATATTTCCAAGATACTTATCCCATTATTTTAGAAAGTAATTATATCTTGCCAATACACTTCAACATCTTTCAAATTTCCAACATATAAATTTTTCACATGTGTTACACAAATATTATAACATTAGTATACATGGAAAATTAAAATAATTCGGACAATACTCTCTATACATGCATATATAAATACTAACCATGTAAAATCAATTCTCTTAATAACAATTAGCAATATATAAAATGCTTAGCCATGAATAAAATATTTAACCATATTTTAATCCGGACAATAAACTAATTTCCTTTTACGCATGCATATAAATACTAACCAACTTGAATATATCATGTTATAATAGCTAGCAATGTAACATACTCAGGCATGCAAAAAATATTTAATTTAATGCAAAAATAATATGTCCTAAAGCCTTGTATTGAAAAATTAAGTATTTGCAATGACCTTACATATTTTTCTTAAGACACAATCCTTCAAAGTCTTTTGACAATAATTCTTTCATCAACTTCCTGAAATTTCACAATAAACAAATTAGTCCATATAATCAAGTCATCATCAAAACAAGGTTATAATATTAACAAACCAACAAATTATATCAAATAATTAGCCTCTAGGGCATAAACTCTAACAATTTTTGGCTTGCTTATTATGCAAGTTTGCAAGTATTTTAAGTTTATTTTTATGATTTTTAGTATTTTGTGTAGAAATTGGAATTTGACCCATGATGGTGTAAAGAGCGATAAATAATGTGCATTCTGCCTTATAATGCAGCTTTGGGCATTGACGTGTATCATGCGTTGGCGTTGAACAAGTGACTTAGCAAGGCGTTGGTGTGTTGGACCAAATGGGCGTGTAAGGAATTAAAGAGAAATTTAGCAGAAAGCCTAGCGCATCAGCGCTATGTTTAAGTGCAACATCGCCACACAAGTGGAAAGCCAAGTGCAGCTGCGCTATAGTCAAGCACAACAACGCTGATGCTTGCACGGGCACGTGTCAGACCCATGGCTAGGCTTTCTTGGAGGATTTTATTGGCTGATTACATTCCAGTTAAGTAGGACACTTACCAATTGAGGCCTAGGGAGTTACAAAGTCTACAAAGTTGAAGACTTTAAAATATATATGTACATTAAGGGTCATATATAGGAGATATAAACTTTGTCGAAGTCGATTTTCAATCTCTGCTTTCAATCTGTGACAATCCGAATTTTTATAAGTTTTTAAAATAAGAATTTAATAATTAAAATTCTTATTATGAGGTGTATATATTTTGAATTATGTGATTTGGTGTGAAAAGAATTATATATTCATATGTTGGAGAATATGAGATTTAATAGTTAATTAAACTATTAAAGAAATTAAATAATATTAGTTTATTTAATTAAGTTGAAATTATTTTATGGGATAATATAATTTTAATTTTTATGCCTTGTGGGCAATGGAAATTATTATGAGTTAAGTTTCATAAATAGTGTGAATAATTCACTTAATTAAAATAGTGAATTAATACAAGTATAATTGATTTAATAAAGTGAGAAGGTAATATATTGCATGAAAATATAAATGTTAGTATAATGCGAGTAAAATATTTATTAAGTACATTAAATATTTTAGTTGCAAACTTTATGGAATAAAATGAATATTTATGGTATTAAATAAATATTTGATGAAAATTATTATGGGATAGTTTATTTAAGTGTGATAAAATAGATGAGATTTATACGTATTTTATTATGCGAGTATAATTGTGATATTCTAATTTAATTAAATAATTAAATTAGAGGAGTGAGAATTTATTAAATAATATTATGATTATAATGGTTGAATAAAAATTATAATTTTACTGATAAGGTTAATTTTATTTTTTAAGGAATTAAATGTACATAATCTAGTTTATATTTCTAGTTTATGTGTTCTTGAGTTTCTTTTAAAATTGGAGTTTTGGTTATTGAATTTGTGGGATTACGATATTTTATATGTTATTAGATATTATAATTTGATAATGGTCATCTAAAAACAAATTTTCAAAAATTAAATTCATGTATTTATACTAAAGAAGAGGAGTTTGGGTTTTGATTGTAATGTGTGTTTTTGTGTACTTTGTGACTAAAGTTGATGATGAATTCCTGATTGAAACTTTAAATTGATGGATGATTGTTGTTCTCCTCTATAAAATGAAAACAACGCAACTTGAAAGGATCGAATTGGTTAAGAAACGAATTCGTGATGAATGAATACACTTAGCATGTTGAAAATAGGAAAAATTAGTATAAAAAAATTAGAATTAGTATAAACCAAGTCCCACATCAACTAAATTGAGAACTTTATCATTTGCTAAACCTATAAATAGAAGGGCTTGATCCTTTGTTTCATTCACCAACAATAAGGCCTCCAATTTTTGAGAAAGGCTTTGTTGTGGGAGAACTTTTTATAAAGATCTCCTTAGTTAAATTTTGGCGTAGAAGTGCATATTTTGTTTGTAAAACTCGTATTTTCGGGTATGTTTCTTATTTAATTTTTGGTAATGTTATTATTTTAAATATTGTATTTAGTTTGTTAGTTAAAGTTTAAATTTTGGAAGTTTAGTTAGTTTTGTTAGTAAACTAGTTAGTTTACTATGTTTATTTTGGCTTGTAATTGATTATGTAAATGAGTTCTAATGATTATAATTAGAGATATTAAGCCTTAACATCATCCAAGTGTAACCAAAACTCACAAAATAAAATATTTACAAAGAACCATGTTGGACAATTTTTGGGACTGAGCTTTAGGACCATTTGTGCTTTTGATTTATGTCTAAAAGCTTAATTTGATGATTGTATGTTATATCCCTCTAAGTTCTGAAGATTACCTAACTTGAATAAACCAAAACGAAGTTAAAATGAATCAGTGGTGAAGATTTTAGTAAACTATGTCTAGAAATGAAAACTGAATGAACAATGACTATAGTGTCAAATTCTGGAATTGCTATGTTGCCTGAAATATTCTGAGTTTCTGGATAGCTGTAGTGCACTGAGTTAGGAAGCCATTGGATTTGGAATGACCTCATTCTGACCTCAGATGAAGGAGTTACGGTGATTGGAAAGAAATGTGTCGAATTTGTCAAACTAAAAGTCAGTAGCGGGAGGTGCTATTCGGGACACTGTTTCGATCTGTTAATGTTTCCAGAAACTTCTGGGCTTTTGGTATGTTATAGTACACTGAATTAGTTTCTATAGACTCTGGAACGGACTAATTCCGACTTCGGAGCAAAGAGTTAAGACCATTCAAAGTAGTCACGTCAAAACTGTCTAACCAACTCGGGACAGTCACCTTGAACGAATTTTCCGGAATTCTGTGATTTAAATTTGAAAATGGTCAAAGAATGAAAGTTGTAGCCTCGGTAGTTAGCTTCGCGTGAGCTCTAGAATCGCTCAAAAATGTTTTGAAACGAATTAGTTATGACTGTTTTAGCGAGAGAGGGTAAAGTTGGGAAAGAATGAAAAACAGATTTGAACGCCCTTTTTGAACACTGTTTTGGTCTGTCTATCTTATACAAAATGGGTGTCCAATAAATTTTAAAAATAGGTTAATATGATGTTTATAGCATATCCAAAGTTGGATGTCATCGAACATATGAGATATAACGTAAAGTTTACATTACAACTACTATGCGTTAATATATGACTAATGGATGTGAATCCATGATTATATAACTGTGTAGAAATACACGAAGTGCAGATAAGCGTTAAGCAGTTAAGTCGTAGTTCATAAACTATGGATCAGGCAAGTCTTTCAGTTCCTATTTGCTATGTGAACTTGATGATTAACTGTTTTAAATCTTTATTTCAAAAAGCATGATGTCTTATATATATGTTGAAAGTATAAAATGTTAAAGTCGATTTATGACTATGTTGATTGATTAAAGCATGCTGATTGAGTAAGGACTCAATCTTTATACTTGTTATATAAACTGTAGCATGTATGTTATATCTTGAACATGTTATTATGTGCTATGTGATGCATGAAAACTGTTAGATTTTGCTGAGTTGTCGAGCTCAACGTTGCAAATAACCACTTTTGCAGGTTCAATATTCAAGGCAAAGTTATGTGTTACTTGAAAGACATGAATCAGATGTGATACTTGAAGATTTATACACTTTGGTTGTGTTATTATTATTTAAACCATGTTTAAGGTTCCGAATAATGTATTAAGGTTGAATTGTAATATCGTTTTGCGATGTAAACTACTTTAGTATTAAAGCGATTCTAAAATATTTAGATGTAAAGGTTGAAGGTTTTGGGAACGAAGATAGTTTATAATAGAAAATTTTAATTATTCCGCAAATTTCAAAGGTTGTATTATCGTTTAAGGATGTAAAATTAGAGGTTGAATGTATTATTAACGACCGAAGTCGAGAATTAAATTGTATGAACTTTGGGGTCATTACAGTTGGTATCAAAGCTGATAGGTTTGAAACCTTAGGTAATAGTACCTTAGGCTATAACCTTAGAGAAGAGAGGTGAAGATAATGAACGAATAAGCTCAAATAGAGTTAGAACAATAAGAAGTAATTTAAGAAATTTATAAAGAAGGGATTAAAACATGTGTAAGAGGATTCAAATAAGAATCTCACAGAGTTATAAGGAATATGAATGTGGGGTTATCCAACTCCAATAATAAGGATGTAAGGTTATAATAAATAGACAATGTCTATACAAAGAGAATGATAAAGAAGTTAAGAATAAAAAGTTATATCTAAGTATGGTACAATTGTACTCTTTAATAGTTGATGTATGGTATCTGAGCTAAATGATTCCTTCATAGAGCAGAGGTATATACGAACTAGTAACTCGAAACCTAGTTTGTTGGTTGTTTGTGGGAAACCACTCAGCGTACCATATTGAAACTATTGGACACTCGATGTGTACCATGTATAGAAAATGGATACGTATGTCTATCTACAAAAACACGGAGCAAAAAAAAAAGACGCGAGAATGAAACACGGAGCAAAAAAAAAGACACGGAGCAAAATCGACTATCACTGTATTTTGTTTCTTACCAGCTATTCTTTCTTCTAAATCCCTAAACCCCATTTAGCAAATTCAGATCTTTTTCGTCAAAAACCCACTTCTCGCAAGCCGCCTCACCAGAAGGTGAGGAAACCCAGCCTTCCGGCTTCCGAAGTTCGATTGAAGAGGGACCGAACTCCCGTGGGTAAGCGGAGTAGACCGATCTCCAGGTCCACATCTATTAACATACCTCCAAGTCTACTTGCTACATAGCTGTGTTGCTAATTGCTACTTGCTTCATAGTTGTGTTGGATTCAAGAGATCAGCTTCAGATCCTTGCTTCGGATTTGTATTCTAACACTATATAATTTTTGATTTGGGGTTGTCCTTTTTGTAGTTCAGGTATATCTATTGTTGTATCACTTCAGATTAGGTTAAGTCATTGACAGAGACATTATGTGTAATTTCGTGGCTCAAGTTTGTGAGTGTCTGCATCTTTTGTTGTAACGACCACAAAATTCATACAATTTAATTCTCGACTTCGGTCGTTAATAATATATTCAACCTCTAATTTTACATCATTAAACAATAATACAACCATTGAAATTTGTAGAATAATTAAAATTTTATACATTTCCCTTCCGTATTGCCCTAAATCGCAACCTTTTCAATACATTTCCTCGATTCAAATTTATATCATGAATCGTTACAACAAAATAACTTTACAAAGTCTTACATCATAAATAGATATCCAAATACACCAGATAGCTAAACTTACCATTTAACAACATGTTACATACAAAATATCAAATACATTTCTCATAAAACATAAATAATCTTCATGAATATGGTTCTCTAAAATTCCCTAAGCACATATCCTTACCTTGAATCTTTAATCTGCAAAAGTGGTTATTTGCAAGGTTGAGCTTGACAGCCCAGCAAAATCTAACAGTTTTCATGCATCACATAGCACATAATAACATGCTCAACATATAACATACATGCTACAATTCATTTAACAAGTATAAAGATTGAGTCCTTACTCAATTAACATGCTTTACTAAATCAATGTAGTCATAAGTTAACTTTCACATTTCATACATTCAACATATATATAAGACAGATCATGCTCTTTGTAATAAAGATTTAAAACAGTTAATCATCAATTCACATAGTAAATAGGAACTAAAAGACTTGCCTGATTCGTAGTTTATGAACTACGACTTAACTGCTTAACGCGTGTTTGCACTTCGTGTATTCCTACACAGTTATATAATCATGGATTCACATCCATTAGTCATATATTTTATAAATTCGTAATATAATAGTAATGTTACATTTTTTCCTATCTAGGTTTGTAAAACCTACCTTTTAATTTCTCATCATGCTCTTAGAATAGCTAAGTATGTATAGGTATACCTTAACAACTCATACTTTACATTAACATTCATATATATCATTCACACTCGCTATGTGTTCGACACATATTTAAAGTTCATAGATACGCGATCTACATCGTTCTTACAGTTTACAAACTTTAATAAAATTTAACAACTCTGTGTTTTATATAACCATTACATGATCTCATACTTAAACATCATCTATGTTAAGTATTATAGCTTTAGACAATCGTTACACATATGATTTAAGGTTCACATCAAAGTTAAAATAATCAGGCATCATTGCCCTATGGCGCAGCTGCACTAGAATTAGGCCTGGAATGGGCGCAGCTGCTGTAAGACCCCGAATTTTATGAAATAAAATTATTCATTTTTTTCTTATAATTATTATTCAGTAAATGGTTAAATTGATAAAAGTTTAAAGTTATGGGTGAATTATGAAAATTTTACAAAATACGCAAGTGACTATAAAATATTCATTGTTGTCGGAGAATATTCGTTTGGTCGTAGAATATTCTTTTTGTCGGGAATATCCGTACGACGGCGCAGCCTTGTGTGGGCCCCATAACGGAAAGCGATTGGATGAAGAAAACGACAAGTATAAGTTGTTTATAAAAAATGGCGTAGTTGTTACCGTTAATACTGTTGGAATACCCGGTGGTTAAAACACAGTAATACGCGTTGTTGCACAGTAGCACACGGTATTGCACCAATTATTGATTCTTACATAAGAAGGCACTACTCAATAATTGTTATAGTAATTACTGTTCAGTATTTTATGTTATTGATTCAATAATTGCTGCATTGATATTTTATATTACTGTTGTTTCAATAAATTGTCAGTGCACAGTATTTTCCATTATCGAAGCAATAATTCATATTACCTGAATAATATTATTTGATAAAATTATTGGCAATGTCTAGAAAGTTCTGTCTAAGGAGAGGTTTGGTCACCTAATTGCGCGCCAGTAAGGAGAAATTCTTATTGGAAAGCCCCCTCTTTCCTGGGAACTGCCTGGTTGTCAATATTGTGATTCTGTAATATTATTTATGCATAATTAGTTATTGATTCATATGATGAGGAAAATATTGATTTTATGTGGATATAGATGGAGAAAATTTTTAATGTGACAATTGTTGAAAATTGAAATTTTATCTTTTTCTGATAAAATAATTCATTTAAATATATTATTATATTTTAATAATATAATAATGATGATATTTTTACGATGAATGTGGGATATATGAGTATATGTGGAGGAGTATTTTTGTTACCATAAATGTTTAAAACATGTTAAACATGTCGGTGGACCCCATTTATTGACTGAAATTTGATTATAGCCTGTAAAATTGCCCGTTTGTGGATTTCGATCAATTTCTGTTTAGAATTTGGAAAAACTTCCTTCTGCAAAGTTGTAGATAATGGAATTTTCTATGGAAAGTCGCGAGTTTCGAATATTTCTAAAAAAAGGCTATTTATTATGAATTATTGAAGTTCCGGATTAATTGATTATCATTTTTTTGGAGTTTAAAATGGTTTATGTGAGAAAAACGTTTTTGTTGTTTTTATTGGGGTGTGGTTGATGGCTGAATTCAGTTGTTATGCGTAGGAAAATAATAATATATTATATTAAATTTCCTACTTTGGTGTTCTAAGCATTTTCCTATAAATAGGGTGCTTAGGTTATATTGAAAATCACACCAGAAACTGAAGTTTTTTCTCTCTATATTATCGAGCGTATTCTTGTGAGTATTTTGAGTATACTTTGAGTATTGCTATACGGTGCAAGTTCGTTCAGCGTTATTCCAGTCAGAGGTACTGCTCTTTTGAGGTAAGGGATTTTAAGGGATTTTAAGGGTTATTATTTCGAAATTCTTCTGAACCTTCAAAAATTTTGGAAAAATTTAAAATGATATTTTGATGAGTTTTGTAGACTGTGTCCAAAAATGGCGATTTTTGGATGTATAGATTAGGAGTTATGGATTTTATGAGAAAAGACTATTTTTAAAAGTAACCGCTTATAAGTCCTTGTGGTTAACTCCAAAATTGATGAAATTTTTATTGGGAGTACATCTATATAATAACCATATACCCTGTGAATTTTGAAATTTTTGGATAAAAGTACAATTTATGATAAATGTATGAATATTTGGTGGTTTTGGCCATGTGAAAAATAGTAAATGAATTTTTAAAAATTCCGAGAAAAATATATGTTCAATATGAGACTATATTATGCTAAATCATATAAAAGAAATATTTTTGGAACTGATTTGGTATTTTTCATGAAAATATTCTAGTTATGAGTAAATGAATTAAATATGTTATGTGAAGTAAGAAAATTGGAAAATATGACTTTATGGCTTGAGAATCATATATGAGGTATATGCAGATTTTTGATGAGGGTTTTGGTTATTGGTGATGAAATCTTATGAGTTTGGCATTTTATGATGATTAAATGCATTAATTAGTAAAGTGTAAACAATTTAAATAAATTGTTTATAAGTTTAAGAAATTATTAAATATTGTTGTAATATTAATAATATTAAGATTTTGATATTATTAAGTAATTTATAACATTTGGATTAAGGTGTTATAATTATTGATATGGATTTTATTGTGAAAGTTTATCTCTTTGTGTCGGGGTTACTATTCACGTATACGACACTATTCACGAATACGACATTATTCACCGAAAAATGTAATTTTTCTTTTTATCCAAGATGTTTATTATGGTTATTATTGATTGAATCCATGTTTTGATAATTTTTTTTTTATTATCACATTTAACATTCTTATAACCCTAATGATGATATTTCTCTTTGACTTGAATGTAAAGATGGATAGATTATTGGTATGATCGTGACTATAGGTTCTCTTTGGCCAGTAGTGCAAAGTTGAATTGTTGACTGGTATGATCATGGCCATTGAATTTATAATTGAATATCTTTAGCTTAAGTGCAAAGGTGAATTGATCAACATATATGGTTATAATTATGGTTTACATAAATTCTGAAATGATTATGTATTTCTTTGAGATATGAATATCTTTGGCCTGTAGTGCAAAGATGACTTATTGATGAATATCTTTGGCCTGTAGTGCAAAGATGACTTATTGATGTATATCTTTGGTCGTAGTGCAAAAATGAATTTATTAGTATAATTATGAATATGAACTGTGATTTGGTATAACCATGATCTTTGATGTTTCAGGTGATAAAAATTATCTTTGTCTTGGATGAGAAAAGAAATTTAGAACAACAATTACGATTATGAGTTATATATGTGATTGTGGACATGAATTGTTGATTAATGTTATAGGGATAAAACATTGTTGGTGGACTTTTAACATGGAGAAGATAATAGACTTTATAGTCTATTTGACTCTTCTAATGGATTGCTCGTTCCGCTGCAACTATGGTTGAATTTTTTTTTATCACATACCATATGTTCAAAATCTCTGATTTATTACTGTTGAAGGCTATTGATAATTTATTTATCTTTAGTCATGACATTCTTTACTGAGCTAGTTGTGCTCACCCTTTTGCTTCACAATTCCTTTCAGGTAATAAAAGTGTAGCTGGGTCGAGCGGGGGAATACCAAGGGAATAGAACGGTGGTCTATAGATGTTGAGGGTGGGGTGAATTTAACTTGGAAGGGTGTTTTGCCACTATCATACAAGATGTCTAATGACATACAACCTCGTGTCATCATAAGATAGGGTTGTGCCTATCCACTTGCTGAGTATATCTACCAGCACTATCTATATGATCTTGGAGTCTATTTGAAATATAACTCTCAATTAGAGACAGTGGAGATAATGATATGTCAAGAGAAGACTCGCCATTGGGAAGAATATGATAGTAATCTTCTCGTTTTTCTTTGGGGTCTATTGGGTCAACCAAGGATAATTCTGTGGCCATATGATATCTATAATAACCTAGACGCATGGCCTCCCATTTACGAAGGTTTCCTTGAGCACTTTCCAAAGATTTTAATTTCTAAAACAGTTTTCGACTATACCTGTATGTAAGGTGTCATTATGAGGTGCTGTCCACGGTAGGGACATGAGTCACAGTTGATATATATTTGTATTTAAACTCACAGTTGATATGTTGTAATAATAAAGTTATAGTTATTTCTGCACCATGTATTTGGCGACTCAGAATGGGTTGGATGGAATGGACCTATTTTGGGGGCGTCACAGCTGCGCCGTCCCTGGCCAGACCAAAGTTGAGTATTTTCTGGTTCCATCTCGGTTCTTAGCATGTATAACTGTTAACACGTATCTTACACACATGTTATGAGGTCTTAGCCCAAGTTTGGTACTTCTTGTATTTACCTTAAGTTGTTTTACACTTTATAGCTTTATTGTTATTTATTTCACGGCTAAGTAAGTTCATACAACAAGGTCCTAACTATATAACCACTAACAAGGTTAAACAAATTTTAATATACATGCTTACAGGTAATCATATGATTAGCATGGTTTATGACTTGAAATCTTACTTTAAGACATGTATGATTCATAGTATGTCTATCTAATAGTGTGCACGTACCCATCATGTGTAAAGGCATAAAAGTCTTATCATGTTTCACATATAGGCCATGTTTAAAGACCCAAAAGCTACTAGTATGTCATCCTACAAGTTCAGAAGTTTAGACAACACAATGCTTATGAATAATGTTTTCAAAACGTCTAAGTTTCTTTTCAAAACACATACTAAGTCATGTTAATGCTTTCTATTATGAGCAAGGAAATCTTATATTTCATGTATAATATCATGCATTTTCATGTTACATAACTTAGAATAACATATTCCATCGTCAGGAGCGCTATACTTACATATGTGCTCGCTCGACGCTCTCCGATCGCCTTTGAATATATAACAGTCACAAAGATAACTATTTTGACCCTTCCTAATGACCTCAAATTGAAAAACATAAAGCACAAATGTTTTAGGTCTATTCGTCCTCGTTCCGGATCAACTTGAATCATCCCAATCGGAGTTCGTATGAAAACGTTATGCTTAATTTACTGCAGCAGGTAAGAGTAGTTCAACTGTTACTGATACCCGGCTCAGCTGCACCCCAATTGGCCTTGGGGGCAGTGCGCTGCACTCCAACTCGCAGAACAGGCCCTCAGGCTCTGGTCTTCGCGATTACAAAGACCCTTACTCCTTCAAATGACCATAACATGAGTTATACTCATCCAATTCAGTCCATTTTCGATTCTATAGGTTTGTAACTCATAAAACTACAACATACCAAATACCCATCAACTAACATAAACATTAACTAACCTTAATATGAATTTACAACTCATGTTCATTCTAATTGTTCATGTCTTGACAAATTAGCGAATTCGTTCACTACGAATTCGTTTCTCAACCATTTCGATTCATTCAACTTTCGTTATTTTCGTAATTCAACATACTAACAACATATATCATCAATTTAATATTTATATCATGACTTCATCATAAATTTTGATTCCAAAACAAGCCCTAATGTATATATATTAAAAAAACTCAATTTCTTCATTCTAAAATATGTTTTCATGGATTTGTTTTCTGAAAATCATTTTTATATAACAACTAAAAGATTATAAATATCTAACAACACATATATATAACATATTTAGCAATTCATCCAACTAAATTTTCAAATTTAAAGGATAACTCAAGAACACCCAAACTAATAACAAACTATGTTATTTACCTCTTAATTCTTGTTTAGCTTTGTTAGGAGATGTTAGAGAATTGCTACTACCTTCTTGTTTTCAAGGATTTCTCTTACAATTGCCACCTAATTCCTCTCTAGAGCTCTTTCCCCCTCTGTATTTTCTCTTCTAGCTTTAGCCTTAGGCTTTAGGAACAAAACACGTAACCTTCATATAACTGATATAAACATAATGCGTATACATTATGGCCTATCAGTTACAATAACAAAGGGTCACTAGGCCATGTTTGGCTAGCACCCAAAATATCATTTTTAATTTAATTTGTTTTTTTAACAATCATTCTTATCATATGATACCCTTGTCACACCCATTAACTATTTGAATTGAATTAATCTCAATTCATTAATAAATCCAATTAAACCTTACTAATAAAATTATAGCTTCTATTTAGCCAATATAATTATAATTTTATTTAACAATCATTAATCCTCTAATTTAATTACTTAATTAAATTAGAAAATCACCAACATATTAACGTAATAAATATGCACAAATTATAAAATTATTTATCATTAATTTATTTAATATCGTCATAGTTAAATAAATTATTCCATAATAATTTCCATTGAATATTTATTTTAATCCATAAATATTTCAACTAAAATACTTATTTTACTTGATAAATATTTTAATTATTTACGATCTCACAATCATAACATATTAACATATACATTTATATGTAACATAAATTACTCTCTCATATAATAATAAAAATTTATTTATTTAATTCTTATTTTAACAATTTTCAAAAATTCGGGTTGTCACATCCTTCCCTCCTTATAAGGATTCCGTCCACGGAATCACCGAAACCCTACCTTACTCAGGTTTTCATCAAATCTCTTCGTTGAATAACTTCAACACTTTACCTTAATATAGGTTTTATATTTCCTACTCCCACCATTCTTGATAATAAATTCTTATAAGTTTTATTTCATAACCTTTACTTAGGCTCAATTATATTTGAGTATTATATATTCTTTAACCCATTCATCTCCTTTTCTAAAGATCGTTATCATATACTCCACTCATAAACACTCGGGATATTACATTCCCTCATTCTTCTAAGAATTTCGTCCTCAAAATTTTATTTATTAATCTTCATTCACTCAATCTATTAAAATAGATTTTATGTTAATACATTATTCATTCATTGGGTTCTACAATTATTAAACTTTTCTATTAAAAGTTTTACATTATTCTTTGATAACTCATCTCCTTCTC
Organism: Panax japonicus; assembly: GCA_020205505.1. Taxonomy (NCBI): domain Eukaryota; kingdom Viridiplantae; phylum Streptophyta; class Magnoliopsida; order Apiales; family Araliaceae; genus Panax; species Panax japonicus. The sequence goes on from CM035099.1 coordinate 48,110,924, forward strand.
ATTTTAAAAAAAATTCTTTTCTCACTTGTTCAATATATTCATCATTCAGTGTCGCATTCTACGACTCATTTCTTTCTAAGGAATATCATCCTTACCACATTCATCTTTTAGAATAGCAAGAATCTTCAACAATTGCTCAATAATTGGGAAATAGTATGAATAACTCAGGAATTTAAAAGATTCCAAATCATGCTGAGGTTCATAAGACCTTGAACTACGTCAACGGTTATAAGTACTCTTTCAACCTAAACCTTAACAGTCATTAGACTATAAGGACTCCCGTACTTAGGGTGTTAAGCCCTTCGTATGATGTATTGTGCATAAATATTTAAACGCTATGCGTATGTCCATAGTTATAAGTAATCTTTCAACTTAAACTTTAACAGTCATAAGACTATAGGGACCCCTCGTACTTAGGGTGATCTACCCGTCGTATAATGTATTGTGCACAAACATCTCAACGCCTCTGCGTAATCCCCTATAAAAGGGTTGTTCATCTCAGCTTTTCAACATCTGAATCCGCACCAAAGCAATTTGGTTTGGCATAACTTTTCAAGAAACGCTTGAATTTTATGAACATCTTTCAATATTCGTCTAGCTGAATCAAATAGCATAGACTTCTACAATAATTCGGACATCAATCAAAATATATATATATACACATATATATATTCTCATATCTTAAAGAAGTCTAAAAAATATTTTTATGACGTCATGATACCACACTGTGTTTACAGTCCGTTGAGAATTCCGTCATTTTGTGATTTTATCATACTACATCATATCATAGTGGGCTGACGATCCTTAGATCACATCCAACACTAAGTAATACTGCATTGATGACTCCATCGTTTTTATCATCCCTACACCAGGTTCCATGATGCATTGATGATATATATAAAAAAAATATTTTGATATATTTCAACTCATTTTTGTCTAGCCAAAGCAATTAGCATAGGCATACGAATAATAGCACTGTTTTTAAAAATTCTTTGGTTCACTAGTGTGACCCAATATTTTTTTTTCAAAAAATCAAAAGTATAACCATCGGTACGAAGTCAATAAATTTTGAAAATCTAGCATAGCTAGTAGATTTAGAATATCCAAGTATCCATCGACTTCAATCATTACTCCATTACTTCATTACTTAACCATTCTATGAATATTCAACTTCATCAAAGCTGTCTATACTATAACCATTTTCTACCCAAAATAGTTCATCAAACTTACCGCACATTGGAAGTTCAGGAACTTGCCACAATAATATGAGTTTATGAACTTATCTTAGTCAAACCAAACACGTCCATTCGCCGAGGGGTTCAAAACATAACATATTATTATGAGTACCAAACATACCATATGCATTAGTTTTAAGAACTACACCTAATCCTAATACTATCTGACTAATCTTAATAGTTTCTAACTATCAAATATATACATGAGAAAAGAATCACCTTTTCACCATATATACATTGATAGCGCGACACCAACATTCCAATGATTATCAATGTGATAAACTGAGTGCAAGCACAAAACCCTTGCCCATACAAATGTTTGTACAACTCAGCCATCACATGAGTCCTCAATTGAATTCCTCGTATCACATTATCTATAACTCCTCATGAGTTATCTCGTACTATTTCATAGTACATCCTCTTCATAGCATCAAGCTATAATTAGTTAAACATTACAGACCATCTTTCCTTTATAACATAAACAGATCATGTCGTGATCTTATTCTATAATCATCTCGCTTAAAATTCTTTTCATAACTCGTGATCGTTTTGTTTTACGATCCCCTTTCTTTTCTTTTTCATCATTTACGATTTTTTTATGCTTTTAATCTTCCAGATTTTGTGTATTCATCATTATTCGTTATCTTGGCTATTGGAGTTAGGATAACTCCCATTTCTTATCTTTATATCTCTTCAAGATTCTTCTTTGAATTTCTTGTTTATATATCAATTCTTCCTTTAAGAATTTCTAACTTCATTTACATTGCTCAACATTTCATTTGAGTTCCACATTTTCATCATATGTATTCACTTTCTATACTTGGTACACATCGAGTCTCTAATAGTTTCAATATGGTACGTTGAGTGGTTTCCCAAAAACAACCAACAAACTAGGCTTCGAGTTGCTAGTTCGTATATACCTCCGCTCTATGAAGGAATCGTTTAGCCCATATACCACACATCAACTATTAAAGAGTAAAATTGTACCATACTTAAATATAACTTTCATTCTTAACTTCTTTATCATTCTCTTCTTATAGACATTGCCTAATTATTATCACCTTACATCCTTATTATTGGAGTTGGGTAACCCCACATTCATATTCCTTATAACTATGCGAGATTCTTCTTTGAATCCTTTCACGCATGTTTTAATCCCTCCTTTATACATTTCTCAAATTATTTCTTATTGTTCAAACTCTATTTCAGCGTATTCTTTTATTATCTTCACCTCTCTTCCCTAAGGTTATAGCCTAAGGTACTCTAACCTAAGGTTTCTAACCTACAACTTTGATACCAACGGTAACAACCCCAAAATTCATAAAATTTAATTCTCGACTTCGGTCGTTAATAATATATTCAACCTTTAATTTTATATCATTTAACAATAATACAACCATTGAAATTTGAGGAATAATTAAATATTTATACATTTCCCTTCCGTATTTCCCTAAATTGCAACCTTTTCAATACATTTCCTCGATTCAAATTTATATCATGAATCGTTACAACAAAATAACTTTACAAAGTCTTACATCATAAATAGATATCCAAATACACCAGATAGCTCAACTTACAATTTAACAACATGTTACATACAAAATATCAAATACATTTCTCATAAAACATAAATAATCTTCATGAATATGGTTCTCTAAAATTCCCTAAGCACATATCCTTACCTTGAATCTTTAATCTATAAAAGTGGTTATTTAAAAGGTTGAGCTCGACAGGCCAGCAAAATCTAACAGTTTTCATGCATCACATAGCACATAATAACATGCTCAACATATAACATACATGCTACAATTTATTTAACAAGTATAAAGATTGAGTCCTTACTCAATTAACATGCTTTACTAAATCAATGTATTTATAAGTTGACTTTCACATTTCATACATTCAACATATATATAAGACAGATCTTGCTCTTTGTAATAAAGATTTAAAATAGTTAATCATCAATTCACATAGCAAATAGGAACTGAAAGACTTGCCTGATTCGTAGTTTATGAACTACGACTTAACTGCTTAACGCGTATCTGCACTTCATGTATTCCTACACAGTTATATAATCATGGATTCACATCCATTAGTTATATATTTTATAAATTCTTAATATAATAGTAACGTTACATTGTTTCCTATCTAGGTTTGTAAAACCTACCTTTTAATTTCTCATCATGCTCTTAGAATAGCTAAGTATGTATAGGTATACCTTAACAACTCATACTTTACATTAACATTCATATATATCATTCACACTCGCTATGTGTTCGACACATATTTAAAGTTCATAGATACGCGATCTACATCGTTCTTACAGTTTACAAACTTTAATAAAATTTAACAACTCTGTGTTTTATATAACCATTACATGATCTCATACTTAAACATCATCTATGTTAAGTATTATAGCTTTAGACAATCGTTACACATATGATTTAAGGTTCACATCAAAGTTAAAATAATCAGCATCATTGCCCTGTGGCAGCAGCTGCGCTAGAATTAGGCCTGGAATGGGCGCAGCTGCGCCGTCCCTGGCCAGACCAAAGTTGAGTATTTTCTGGTTTCATCTCGGTTCTTAGCATGTATAACTGTTAACACGTATCTTACCCACATGTTATGAGGTCTTAGCCCAAGTTTGGTGCTTCTTGTATTTACCTTAAGTTGTTTTACACTTTATAACTTTATTGTTATTTATTTCACGGCTAAGTAAGTTCATACAACAAGGTCCTAACTATATAACAACTACCGAGGTTAAACAAATTTCAATATACATGCTTACATGTAATCATATGACTAGCATGGTTTATGACTTGAAATCTTACTTTAAGACATGTATGATTCATAGTATGTCTATCTAATAGTGTGCACGTACCCATCATGTGTAAAGGCATAAAAGTCTTATCATGTTTTCACATATAGGCCATGTTTAAAGACCCAAAAGTTACTAGTATGTTATCCTACAAGTTTAGAAGTTTAGACAACACAATGCTTATGAATAATGTTTTCAAAACGTCTAAGTTTCTTTTCAAAACCCGTACTAAGTCATGTTAATGATTTTTATTTTGAGCAAGGAAATCTTATATTTCATGTATAATATCATGAATTTTCATGTTACATCACTTAGAATAACATACTCCATCGTTGGGAGCGCTATACTTACGTATGTGCTCGCTCGACGCTCTCCGATCGCCTTTGAATATGTAACAGTCACAAAGATGACTATTTTGACTCTTCCTAATGACCTCAAATTTAAAAACGTAAAGCACAAAGGTTTTAGGTCTATTCGTCCTCGTTCCGGATCATCTTGAATCACCTCAATTGGAGTTCGTATGAAAACGTTATGCTTAATTTACTGCAGCAGGGCAGAGCAGTTCAACTGTTACTGATACCCGGCGCAGCTGCACCCTAATTGGCCTTCGGGGCAGTGCGCTGCACTCCAACTCGCAGAACATGCCCTCAGGCTCTGGTCTTCACGATTACAAAGACCCTTACTCCTTCTAATGATCATAACATGAGTTATACTCATCTAATTAACTCCATTTTCGATTCTGTAGGTTTGTAACTCATAAAAATACAACATACCAAATACCTGTGACAACCCGAGAAATTAGACAATTTATTAAAATCTTAAATGATTGATTTAAGGTCAAATAATAGACCTATACAGAAAATAAGTGTATGTGTTTGATATTATAAGGGTGAAATTTTGATGATTTCAAAAATTTGTGAAGGATATAGGTGAATTATTCAGGATTAAGGATTTATGTGATTAAGTTCTGTGAAATTTGTTATGTATGTGTACAGAATGTGGTTAAGGGTCAAGGGTTGACCAGATTAATTATATATGTGTCAAACCCTAATATATATTAAGAACTTTAACGTTCGGTTAGAAAACCCTAGCGATTAATAAGAAATCCTAGAAACTGGTTCTGGAAACCCTAATGTCAGTTCCGGGAATCTAAAACCCTAATTCGGTGCATGAAACCCTAAATCGGGAACTTAATGGCATAAGTGTAAATAATTATAGGATTAATTAGGGTTAATCTTAAAAAATTGATTACAAAACCATAATTCCGAATTTGAAACCCGATTTGATTATTAGAAAACCCTAAAACCAGATCTGAAAACCCTAGTTCCAGATCTTGATAAATTGAAGCCCTAATCTGGGAATAGAAAGGATAATTATAATGCTTATGTGGTATTAATTATACTATTAATTAGGAAAAAGCTTAATTATTAGCAAACCCTAATTTCAAATTTAGAAAACCCTAATTTTGGGATTTGAAACCCTAATTTTATAATTAGGGAAAACGAAAGTGTTAATTTAATACTTTTAGTGTTAATTACGATATATTAATCCTAACTTTTCAAGATTAAGTAATTAGAAAACCATAATCTAATTACGAATATTTAATTTCTATTTTAGAAAATTATTTTCTATTAGAAACCCTAAATTATGGAATTGAAAACCCTAATTTCCATTTTGAACCCTAATTGTACAGTTGTGGATTTAATTGCTATATTAGCAAAGTTAATTAGGAAATATAAATCCTAATTGTCAAGTTATTAGAAACCCTAATCTAATTAGGAAATCTAATTTCTAAAATTGAAATATTATTTTTCTATTTAAAACCCTAAAATGTGGTTTTGAAACCTAATGAACAATTGTGGCCCTAAGTGTTGAATTAGCAATTTTAATTAGGATAAATTAGTCCTAATTAGCAAAGATTGATTTGTAATTAGGAAATTATAATTAAGAAGCCTTAATTATAAGTTAGAAATCAAGATTTTCTATTTTTAAATTGAATTAGAAAATTTTTGAAATCCAAGTTGCTAAATATTTAAGGATTAAAATCTAAACCCTAAATGCTCTAAACCCTAAGCCCTAACCAAACCCTAAACCCTAAGGGTTTGGGCCAATTACAAGAATGCCATTAAATTAAATGGAAAAAGACTTAAATGTCCTTAAGTGTATTATTGGATGTAACTTGCAAGTCTTGCCCTAGTGTGAGTTGGTGACCAACCCTAGCATTAGCATATGACTTAATTCACAGCATTCAACCACCTTATCAGCTGAATTCATTGCACCAATAGATATATTAGACAATTAGAGAGAGAAAGTCATAAATAGTTGGTCATTTTTCTCCCAAGCTCCTAACAACTCTCTCTATCTCCCAACCTCCGAAAATATAAAGTATTTCAGTCTCTAAACAAGTCTCTTGATCATCAAAAGCATGATCAGAAGTCAGAAATCATGGATCAAAGCTCAAGGTGGTATGAACCCTAAATTTCGAAAATCAGTGATCTTGTGTTAGATGTTATAATTTGTTGGTTAAAGTTGTGTATTATGGTGTTAGTAAGTGATCTGGGTTGATAGAACATGGATCTATAACATCAATGTTCTCGAAATTACATTTTTCATAAATCTGGAAAATTTTGTAAAGGTCGTCTGACAGCCTAATGTCAAAGACCTTAGATCCGTCACTGTTACTTGTTTATGGTGTTTTAAGTTATGGTTCTATTCTATGTTATGTACGCTTAGATTGAAAACTAAAAACAGTGTCAAATCAAATGTAGGTCGAATGTTATGATCGGTCAAACAACGTTGACCGAACACAAAGTCTGGTTTCTGGGTAACCCAGATTTTTCCAGAAACTCTGACAACCATTTTTGAAGGCTCGGATCTTGCTGTCTGTTAGTGATTATGATATTTCGTTGGTTTGATCATGTAGCCTGACATGAATACTACATACTGAAGTCTTTATATCACTAAGATACCTGTTAGAATAGAATATATTTATGGTCAAATGTAGTTGACCGAACTGCTTCAAGAACAATCTGGAAAACCCAGATTTGTTCAAGAGCAGTTCTTGAACCATAGTTTGTCCGGCTTGGATCTTGTGCATATGTTGTTATTATATTGATCAGTTGTTATAGAATTATACATTGTTATGTGTACTTCATGTTTAAACTTTTATATCACAAAATTAATGACTAGACTGCAAGTTACAAGGAATAAAAGTAGGCAGCTAAAGCTGTTCTTCAAATCTGGAAAACCCAGAATTTGAAGAACATGTCTGACAATGAATTCTGAAGCTTAGATCTCACAACTTTGTTGTGTTCTGGCCATGAAATGGATTAATGATGGTAGTATTACAATTATACTACAATCTAAACACTTTTATATGGCCAGAAAACCTTAGGATCATAGATCAAATGATGGTCAAACTACCAACCTCGAAGTCTGACTATGAAGCTCAAGAACACCTATAGCGACAGAAAGTGTCGCTATAGCCCTTTAGCGACATTTTATTATTATTATTTTCTGGAAATTAATTAAAAATAGAAAAAAATGGTTTTTAATTATTAAAAATACTAAATAAATTTTGAAAAATTATTTTAAACTCTGAAAAATAGTTTTTAATTATTTTGGGTATATTTCAAAAATATTTAATATTTTTGGAATATAAAAGGTATTTATTTATTTAATTATAATATTAAATAAATGATTTAAAAATAATTTTAATTCATAAAAAATCATGAAAAATAATATTATGGTATAAAAAATATTTTAAGTTATTTTTGATGACTTTTAATATTTTGTGATGAAATTCATTAATTAATCAATATTAATGATAATTAGTTTATTTAATAAATATATTAAATAAATTAAGGAAAAATGGAATTAATGCTTTATAAATTATATAAAAATGATTTAAGTGATCTAAAAATATTTTAAGTTATAAAATATAACTTTTGATATTTGTCATGGAAATATTAATATTTTAATATTAATAGCAATTATCGGATAATGGATTTAAGTGTTTAAAAATCATATAATTATGATTTCAAGGTATTAAAAATACTTTGGTATATTATAATTATATATTATAATATTATGTTATGATTTTCATTAATATTTTATATTAAATGAATATTAATGATTAAGGAATTATGTGGTATTTAATTCATTTAAAAACAGTTTTAATGATTAAAAAATGTTGATAAATGATCATAATTATCTGTAAATTATTATAAGTCCTTAAAAATTATTTTGACTGATAAGATAATTATCTGTGATAATTTTTAAATGTTTAGGCAGAGTTTAATTGAACTTAAATTCGATATTCGTCCGACTAGACCGTCGGGATGATAGAATTGTGTCAGTTTCAAGTCAGACTGAAATAGTTTGACCTGCTACTAAGTCTTATGTGTTGTAAAGACTGATAGGGTTATGTGCTATGTGTTTAGGTTATTGTGTGTATAAATATAATAATATTATACTGTGATGATATTATTCTAATATTGGAGATCTATATTACTAATATTAGGTCTTCGGGTAAAGCGTTATAAATTGCGTTGCGGTAATCAACAGTTCAGACAAGTTTCTTTTTACTTAACTCTACTAAGAGTGTTTTATTCAAGCTTATGGTTAATCATTGCTGATTGCCATGAAAAATTGTACTATGTACATTTTGCATGTATAAGTCAGGTATGAAAGGCTGATCACCTTCATTACCAGTTGGTTCATAAATGTTTGTTCATGTTTAAAACTTGTTCGGTCAAAAGTTTGTTCGTGATAATTCTAAACTATATTGATGAATTATAGCTAGCTTATTATTCATACTCTTCAATCATGATATATCGTTATATTGTTGTATTTAAAATTGCTGGGCAACTTTCATGCTCACCCTTGCTATATCATGATAAAATATTGCAGATAAGGCGAATGCGTTCGGATACAGGAAAAGATAATGCAAAGTTCGGCTTGGGATAAAATGTGCGGTTAGTTTGTAATAGTATACTTTGATAAATATTGTTGTGTGATAAATAGTTTATGATTTGTGTATAGGTTAAGGTTATTCGATTTTGGGGAAAATAGTGTGTAATTTAATGTATAAACAATTTATGTTTATATCTTCCGCAAATAGTTATAGAAATAGTATACCGGATCCGCGGCGATTTGGGGCTTGGATTCGGGGCTATCACAGTTGGTATCAAAGCTGTTGGTTATGAAGCTTAGGTAGTAATACCTGAGACCAATAACCGCAGTGATTAGGATAAGACTAACTCAAATAGAGTTAGTTGGTCGGTAAGATTCAAAGATGAATCTCGGCGAGTGTAAAGACACAGAGTTCCCTAACTCTGATAATAAAGTTGAACAGTAACGGTAAATAGATCGAGTCTAAAGACTGAAAGTGCAGGAATAGGAGATCGTAAAACAAAACGATCAAGTCATAGAATTGAATTGTAATATATACGATAAGATCACCCCGTGATCTGATAAGGTTATGACAGCCAGAAAGAATCAATCTGATGATTGAAAAGTTTACAGCAAGATGCTGTGTATCAGTTGTACTATAAAATTGTACTATAAAAACCCATAAAAGAGTTATGGATTATGAATACGGATTAAATGAAATTCGTGTTGAAAAAGGGGGTTAAGATTAGGTGGGGATTTCAATGAGGACTCGTGTTAGCAACTGAGTTGTATGATTTCTTGTATAGGCGGGGAATTGTACTTGGTGTAAAAACTACTTAGTTGGTGGCATTGGTAACCATTGAAATGTTGTGTCACGCTAGTTGTTATATATAGATAAATAGGTCATAGGTAGAGAGAATATAGGATTAAGTACGAGTTCTTAGAACTCATACTTATGTGACATTCTTGACTCATAGTTATATGAAATGTTTATGAGCCCCTCAGCGAATGGACGCCAAAGGTCAGACTAGGGTAAGTTCGTAAACTCATATAATTGTGGCCAGGTTATGAACTCATAAGTGTGGTTTTATGAATTGGGTATAGTTGTGTGTGAATGGAGTGTTAAGGATTATAGGAACAGATAGATTATTAAGCAAATGATCATTAGTGGAGACTTAGGTTTTCCTAAACTCCTAGCTATGCTAAACTTCAAATTTTGACATCAAGCTAAATACGCACTATGTGCCTTTTAAAAAAAATGTAGACTCTTAATCATTTTTGAAACGGTTTAAAGTACAGTCTATGCTACTTATTTCGGCTAGACGCAAATGATTTAAAATATCAAAAATTGTTTTATTTATCACTTATGTACCATGTAACCTGGTGCAGAGATGATAAAAATGATGGAGTCATCAATGTAGTATTACTTAGTGTGAATTAGACCTAAAGTCACTATTCCACTATTGTATAATGTAGCATGACAAAATCACCAAATGACGGAATCCTAAACGGACTGTTAATACAGTGCGGCATCATGACGTCATTCTCGAAAATGTTTTAAATTTTTTTTTAATTTGCCAACGGGGTTTGGCTACACCTAAATAATTCGATTGAATTGAGTTATTGATATGAGTCTATGCTATTTGATTCAGCTAGACTAATGTTATAAAAACTCCAAGTGTTTATTAAAAGAATTTTCCCGAACCAAATTGTTTTGGTGCGGAATCCTATGATAAGACTGAGGTGAACGATAATGTTTGGATAAATAATCCAATTTAGTAGCGTAAGTATTCGCTAAAAATGATTAATACTTTATGCATGACGTAACTGTACGATGGGTTAATCACCTAAAGTACTAGCAACGATAGTTTACCTTCTTTGTGATTGTAAACATACCAAGTAATGTTTAGTTTTGCAGTATAAATACCGTTAAAACTATGTGTTCATGGTCTATATGACCACTTAACACAATTTCAAAACTTTTGCTCTTGTGAGTGGTGTATAGGGTAGCATGTGATATGTGTGAATGGTGTAAGGTTCAAGGTGTAAGGTGTAAGGTGAATTTCGGAGACGAAATTCTTATAAGGAGGGGTGAATGTGACAACCCGAGAAATTAGACAATTTATTAAAATCTTAAATGATTGATTTAAGGTCAAATAATAGACCTAGACAGAAAATAAGTATATATGTTTGATATTATTAGGGTGAAATTTTGATGATTTCAAAAAATTGTGAAGGATATAGGTGAATTATTCAGGATTAAGGATTTATGTGATTAAGTTCTGTGAAATTTGTTATGTATGTGTACAGAATGTGGTTATGGGTCAAGGGTTGACCATATTAATTATATATGTGTCAAACCCTAATTATATATTAAGAACTTTAACATTCGGTTAGAAAACCCTAGCGATTAATAAGAAATCCTAGAAACTGGTTCTGGAAACCCTAATGTCAGTTCCGGGAATCTAAAACCCTAATTCAGGTGCATGAAACCCTAAATCGGGAACTTAATGGCATAAGTGTAAATAATTATAGGATTAATTAGGGTTAATCTTAACAAATTGATTACAAAACCCTAATTCCGAATTTTAAACCCGATTTGATTATTAGAAAAACCCTAAAACCAGATCTGAAAACCCTAGTTCCAGATCCTGATAAATTGAAGCCCTAATCTGGGAATAGAAAGGATAATTATAATGCTTATGTGGTATTAATTATACTATTAATTAGGGAAAAGCTTAATTATTAGCAAACCCTACTTTCAAATTTAGAAAACCCTAATTTTGGGATTTAAAACCCTAATTTTATAATTAGGGAAAACGAAAGTGTTAATTTAATACTTTTAATGTTAATTAGGATATATTAATTTTAACTTTTCAAGATTAAGTAATTAGAAAACTCTAATCTAATTAAAAATATTTAATTTCTATTTTAGAAAATTATTTTCTATTAGAAACCATAAATTGTGGAATTGAAAACCCTAATTTCCATTTTGAACCCTAATTGTACAGTGGTGGATTTAATTGCTATATTAGCAAAGTTAATTAGGAAATATAAATCCAAATTGTCAAGTTATTAGAATCCTTGATCTAATTAGGAAATCTAATTTCTAAAATTGAAATATTATTTTTCTATTTAAAACCCTAAAATGTGGTTTTGAGACCTAATGAACAATTGTGGCCCTACGTGTTGAATTAACAATTTTAATTAGGATTAATTAGTCCTAATTAGCAAATATTGATTTGTAATTAGGAAATTATAATTAAGAAGCCTTAATTATAAGTTAGAAATCAAGATTTTCTATTTTTAAATTTAATTAGAAATTTTTTGAAATCCAAGTTGCTAAATATTTAAGGATTAAAATCTAAATCCTAAATGCTCCAAACCCTAAACCCTAATCAAACCCTAAACCCTAAGGGTTTGGGCCAATTACAAGAATGCCATTAAATTAAATGGAAAAAGACTTAAATTCCCTTAAGTGTATTATTGGATGTAACTTGCAAGTCTTGCCCTAGTGTGAGTTGGTGACCAACCCTAGCATTAGCATGTGACTTAATTCACAGCATTCAGCCACCTTATCAGCTGAATTCATTGCACCAATAGATATATTAGAGAATTAGAGAGAGAAAGTCATAAATAGTTGGTCATTTTTCTCCCAAGCTCCTAACAACTCTCTCTATCTCCCAACCTCCGAAAATATAAAGTATTTCAGTCTCTAAACAAGTCTCTTGATCATCAAAAGCATGATCAGAAGTCAGAAATCATGGATCAAAGCTCAAGGTGGTATGAACCCTAAATTTCGAAAATCAGTGATCTTGTGTTAGATGTTATAATTTGTTGGTTAAAGTTGTGTATTATGGTGTTAGTAAGTGATCTGGGTTGATAGAACATGGATCTATAACATCAATGTTCTCGAAATTGCATTTTTCATAAATCTGGAAAATTTTGTAAAGGTCGTCTGACAGCCTAATGTCAGAGACCTTAGATCCGTCACTGTTACTTGTTTATGGTGTTTTAAGTTATGGTTCTATTCTATGTTATGTACGCTTAGATTGGAAACTAAAAACAGTGTCAAATCAAGTGTAGGTCGAATGTTATGATCGGTCAAACAGCGTTGACCGAACACAAAGTCTGGTTTCTGGGTAACCCAGATTTTCCAGAAACTCTGACAACCATTTTTGAAGGCTCGGATCTTGCTGTCTGTTAGTGTTTATGATATTTCATTGGTTTGATCATGTAGCCTGACATGAATACTACATACTGAAGTCTTTATATCACTAAGATATCTGTTAGAATAGAATATATTTTATGGTCAAATGTAGTTGACCGAACTGCTTCAAGAACAATCTGGAAAACCCAGATTTGTTCAAGAGCAGTTCTTGAACCATAGTTTGATCGGCTTGGATCTTGTGCATATGTTGTTATTATATTGATCAGTTGTTATAGAATTATACATTGTTATGTGTACTTCATGTTTAAACTTTTATATCACAAAATTAATGACCAGACTGCAAGTTACAAGGAATAAAAGTAGGCAGCTAAGGCTGTTCTTCAAATCTGGAAAACCCAGAATTTGAAGAACAGGTCTGACAATGAATTCTAAAGCTTAGATCTCACAACTTTGTTATGTTTTGGCCATGAAATGGATTAATGATGGTAGTATTACAATTATACTACAATCTAAACACTTTTATATGGCCAGAAAACCTTAGGATCATAGATCAAATGATGATCAAACTACCAACCTCGAAGTTTGACTATGAAGCTCAAGAACACTCAAGAACACCTATAGCGACAGAAAGTGTCGCTATATCCCTTTAGCGAAAGTTTATTATTATTATTTTCCGGAAATTATTTAAAAATAGAAAAAACTAGTTTTTAATTATTAAAAATACTAAATAAATTCTAAAAAATTATTTTAAATTCTGAAAAATAGTTTTTAATTATTTTGGGTATATTTCAAAAATATTTAATATTTTTGGAATATAAAAGGTATTTATTTATTTAATTATAATATTAAATAAATAATTTAAAAATAATTTTAATTCATGAAAAATCATGAAAAATAATATTATGGTATAAGAAAATATTTTAAGTTATTTTTGATGACTTTTAATATTTTGTGATGAAATTCATTAATTAATCAATATTAATTATAATTAGTTTATTTAATAAATATATTAAATATATTAAGGAAAAATGGAATTAATGCTTTATAAATTTTATAAAAATGATTTAAGTGATCTAAAAATATTTTAAGTTATAAAATATAACTTCTGATATTTGTCATGGAAATATTAATATTTTAATATTAATAGTAATTATCAGATAATACCATTTAAATGTTTAAAAATCATATAATTATGATTTCAAGGTATTAAAAATACTTTGGTATATTATAATTATATGTTATAATATTATGTTATGATTTTCATTAATATTTTATATTAAATGAATATTAATGATTAAGGAATTATGTGGTATTTAATTCATTAAAAATAGTTTTAATGTTTGAAAAATGTTGATAAATGATCATAATTATCTGTAAATTATTATAAGTCCTTAAAAATTACTTTGACTGATAAGATAACTATCTGTGATAATTGTTAAGTGTTTAGGCAGAGTTTAATTGAACTTAAATTCGATATTCGTCCGTCTAGACCGTCGGGATGATAGAATTGTGTCGGTTTCAAGTCAGACTGAAATAGTTTGACCTGATACTAAGTCTTATGTGTTGTAAAGACTGATAGGGTTATGTGCTATGTGTTTAGGTTATTGTGTGTATAAATATAACAGTATTATACTGTGATGATATTATTCTAATATTGGAGATCTATATTACTAATATTAGGTCTTCGGGTAAAGCGTTATAAATTGCGTTGCGGTAATCAACGGTACATGCAAGTTTCTTTTTACTTAACTCTAGTAAGAGTGTTTTATTCAAGCTTATGGTTAATCATTGCTGATTGCCATGAAAAATTGTACTCTGTACATTTTGCATGTATAAGTCAAGTATGAAAGGCTGATCACCTTCATTACCAGTTGGTTCAGAAATGTTTGTTCATGTTTAAAACTTGTTCCGTCAAAAGTTTGTTCGTGATAATTCTCAACTATATTGATGAATTATAGCCAGCTTATTATTCATACTCTTCAATCATGATATATCGTTATATTGTTGTATTTAAACTTGCTGGGCAACTTTCATGCTCACCCTTGCTATATCATGATAAAATATTGCAGATAAGGCGAATGCGTTCGGATACAGGAAAAGATAATGCCAAGTTCCGGCTTGGGATAAAATGTGCGGCTAGTTTGTAATAGTATACTTTGATAAATATTGTTGTGTGATAAATAGTTTATGATTTGTGTATAAGTTAAGGTTATTCGATTTTGGGGAAAATAGTGTGTAATTTAATGTATAAATAATTTATGTTTATATCTTCCGCAAATAGTTATAGAAATAGTATACCGGATCCGCGACGATTTGGGGCATGGATTCCGGGCTATCACAATACCCATCAACTAACATAAACATTAACTAACCTTAATATGAATTTACAACTCATGTTCATTCTAATTGATCATGTCTTGACAATTTAGCGAATTCGTTCACTACGAATTCGTTTCTGAACCATTTCGATTCATTCAACTTTCGTTATTTTCTTAATTCAAAATACTAACAACATATATCATCAATTTAATATTTATATCATGACTTCATCAAAAAATTTGATTCCAAAACAAGCCCTAATGTATATATATTAAAAAAACTCAATTTCTTCATTCTAAAATATGTTTTCATGGATTTGATTTCTGAAAATCATTTCTATATAACAACTAAAAGATTATAAATATCTAACAACATATATATATATATATATATATATATATATATATATATATATAACATATTTATCAATTCATCCAACTAAATTTTCAAATTTAAAGGATAACTCAAGAACACCCAAACTAATAAAAAACTAGGTTATTTACCTCTATTACTTGTTTAGCTTTGTTAGGAGATGTTAGAGAATTGCTACTACCTTCTTGTTTTCAAGGATTTCTCTTACAATTGCCTCCTAATTCCTCTCTAGAGCTCTTTACCCCTCTGTATTTTTTCTTCTAGCTTTAGCCTTAGGCTTTAGGAACAAAACACGTAACCTTCATATAACTGATATAAACATAATGCGTATATATTATGGCCTATCAGTTACAATAACAAAGGGTCACTAGGCCATGTTTGGCTAGCACCCAAAATATCATTTTTAATTTAATTTGTTTTTTTAACAATCCTTCTTATCATATGATACCCTTGTCACACCCATTAACTATTTGAATTAAATTAATCTCAAATCATTAACAAATCTAATTAAACCTTACTAATAAAATTATAGCTTCTATTTAGCCAATATAATTATAATTTTATTTAACAATCATTAATCCTCTAATTTAATTAATTAATTAAATTAGAAAATCACCAACACATTAACGTAATAAATATGCACAAATTATAAAATTATTTATCATTAATTTATTTAATATCATCATAGTTAAATAAATTATTCCATAATAATTTCCATTGAATATTTATTTTAATCCATAAATATTTAAACTAAAATACTTATTTTACTTGATAAATATTTTAATTATTTACGATCTCACAATCATAACATATTAACATATACATTTATATGTAACATAAATTACTCTCTCATATCATAATAAGAATTTTATTTATTTAATTCTTATTTTAATAATTTTCAAAAATTCGGGTTATCACATCCTTCCCTCCTTATAAGGATTCCGTCCTCGGAATCACCGAAACCCTACCTTACTCAGGCTTTCATCAAATCTCTTCGTTGAATAACTTCAACACTTTACCTTAATATAGGTTTTATATTTCCCACTCCCACCATTCTTGATAATAAATTCTTATAAGTTTTATTTCATAACCTTTACTTAAGCTCAATTATATTTGAGTATTATATATTCTTTAACCCATTCATCTCCTTTTCTAAAGATCATTATCATATACTCCACTCAAAAACACTCGAGATATTACATTCACCCATTCTTCTAAGAAATTCGTCCTCAAAATTTTATTTATTAATCTTCATTCACTCAATCTATCAAAATAGATTTTATGTTAATACATTATTCATTCATTGGGTTCTACAATTATTAAACTTTTCTATTAAAAGTTTTACATTATTCTTTGATAACTCATCTCCTTCTTATTTAAAAAAAATTCTTTTCTCACTTGTTCAATATATTCATCATTCAGTGTCGCATTCTACGACTCACTTCTTTCTAAGGAATATCATCCTTACCACATTCATCTTTTAAAATAGCAAGAATCTTCAACAATTGCTCAATAATTGGGAAGTAGTATGAATAACTCAGGAATTTAAAAGATTCCAAATCATGCTGAGGGCCATAAGACCTTGAACTACGTCAACGGTTATAAGTACTCTTTCAACCTAAACCTTAATAGTCTTTAGACTATAAGGACTCCCGTACTTAGGGTGTTAAGCCCTTCGTATGATGTATTATGCACAAACATTTAAACGCTATGCGTATGTCCATAGTTATAAGTAATCTTTCAACTTAAACTTTAACAGTCATAAGACTATAGGGACCCCTCGTACTTAGGGTGATCTGCCCTTCATACAATATATTGTGCACAAACATCTCAACGCCTCTGCGTAATCCCCTATAAAAGGGTTGTTCATCTCATCTTTTTAACATCTGAATCCGCACCAAAGCAATTTGGTTTGGCATAACTTTTCAACAAACGCTTGAATTTCATGAACATCTTTCAATATTCGTCTAGCTGAATTAAATTGCATAAATTTCTACAATAATTCGGACATCAATCGAAATATACATATACATATATATATATATATATATATATATATATATATATATATATTCTCATATCTTAAAGAAGTCTCAAAAAAAAATTTTATGACGTCATGATACCACACTGTGTTTACAGTCTGTTGAGAATTCCGTCATTTTGTGATTTTATCATACTACATCATACCATAGTGGGCTGACGATCCTTAGATCACATCCAACACTAAGTAATACTGCATTGATGACTCCATCGTTTTTATCATCACTACATCAGGTTCCATGATGCATTGATGATATATATAAAAAAAATATTTTGATATATTTCAACTCATTTTTGTCTAGCCAAAGCAATTAGCATAGGCATACGAATAATAGCACTGTTTTTAAAAATTCTTTGGTTCACTAGTGTGACCCAACATTTTTTTTTCTTCAAAAAATCAAAAGTATAACCATCGGTACGAAGTCAATAAATTTTGAAAATCTAGCATAGCTAGTAGATTTAGAATATCCAAGTATCCATCGACTTCAATCATTACTCCATTACTTCATTACTTAACCATTCTATGAATATTCAACTTCATCAATGCTGTCTATACTATAACCATTTTCTACCCAAAATAGTTCATCAAACTTACCGCACATTGGAAGTTCAGGAACTTGCCACAATAATATGAGTTTATGAACTTATCTTAGTCAAACCAAACACGTCCATTCGCCGAGGGGTTCAAAACATACCATATTATTATGAGTACCAAACATACCATATGCATTAGTTTTAAGAACTACACCTAATCCTAATACTATCTGACTAATCTTAATAGTTTCTAACTATCAAATATATACATGAGAAAAGAATCACCTTTTCACCATATATACATTGATAGCGCGACACCAACATTCCAATGATTATCAATGTGATAAACTGAGTACAAGCACAAAACCCTTGCCCATACGAAGGTTTGTACAACTCAGCCATCACATGAGTCCTCAATTGAATTCCTCGTATCACATTATCTATAACTCCTCATGAGTTATCTCGTACTATTTCATAGTACATCATCTTCATAGCATCAAGCTATAATTAGTTAAACATTACAGACCATATTTCCTTTATAACATAAACAGATCATGTCGTGATCTTATTCTATAATCATCTCGCTTAAAATTCTTTTCATAACTCGTGATCGTTTTGTTTTACGATCCCCTTTCCTTTTCTTTTTCATCATTTACGATTTTTTTATGCTTTTAATCTTCCAGATTTTGTGTATTCATCATTATTCGTTATCTTGGCTATTGGAGTTAGGATAACTCCCAT
This sequence comes from Panax japonicus, assembly GCA_020205505.1. Lineage (NCBI taxonomy): Eukaryota > Viridiplantae > Streptophyta > Magnoliopsida > Apiales > Araliaceae > Panax > Panax japonicus. The sequence goes on from CM035099.1 coordinate 48,130,047, forward strand.
TTCTTATCTTTATATCTCTTCAAGATTCTTCTTTGAATTTCTTGTTTATATATCAATTCTTCCTTTAAGAATTTCTAACTTCATTTACATTGCTCAACATTTCATTTGAGTTCCACATTTTCATCATATGTATTCACTTTCTATACTTGGTACACATCGAGTCTCTAATAGTTTCAATATGGTACGCTGAGTGGTTTCCCAAAAACAACCAACAAACTAGGCTCCGAGTTGCTAGTTCGTATATACCTCCGCTCTATGAAGGAATTGTTTAGCCCATATACCACACATCAACTATTAAAGAGTAAAATTGTACCATACTTAAATATAACTTTCATTCTTAACTTCTTTATCATTCTCTTCTTATAGACATTGCCTAATTATTATCACCTTACATCCTTATTATTGGAGTTGGGTAACCCCACATTCATATTCCTTATAACTATGCGAGATTCTTCTTTGAATCCTTTCGCTCATGTTTTAATCCATCCTTTATACATTTCTCAAATTATTTCTTATTGTTCAAACTCTATTTGAGCGTATTCTTTTATTATCTTCATCTCTCTTCTCTAAGGTTATAGCCTAAGGTACTCTAACCTAAGGTTTCTAACCTACAACTTTGATACCAACGGTAACAACCCCAAAATTCATACAATTTAATTCTCGACTTCGTTCGTTAATAATATATTCAACCTTTAATTTTATATCATTAAACAATAATACAACCATTGAAATTTGAGGAATAATTAAATATTTATACATTTCCCTTCCGTATTTCCCTAAATTGCAACCTTTTCAATACATTTCCTCGATTCAAATTTATATCATGAATCGTTACAACAAAATAACTTTACAAAGTCTTACATCATAAATAGATATCCAAATACACCAGATAGCTCAACTTATAATTTAACAACATGTTACATACAAAATATCAAATACATTTCTCATAAAACATAAATAATCTTCATGAATATGGTTCTCTAAAATTCCCTAAGCACATATCCTTACCTTGAATCTTTAATCTGCAAAAGTGGTTATTTACAAGGTTGAGCTCGACAGCCCAGCAAAATCTAATAGTTTTCATGCATCACATAGCACATAATAACATGCTCAACATATAACATACATGCTACAATTTATTTAACAAGTATATAGATTGAGTCCTTACTCAATCAACATGCTTTACTAAATCAATGTAGTCAAAAGTTGACTTTCACATTTCATACATTCAACATATATATAAGACAGATCATGCTCTTTGCAATAATGATTTAAAACAGTTAATCATCAATTCACATAGCAAATAGGAACTGAAAGACTTGCCTGATTCGTAGTTTATGAACTACGACCTAACTGCTTAACGTGTATCTGCACTTCGTGTATTCCTACACAATTATATAATCATGGATTCACATCCATTAGTCATATATTTCATAAATTCTTAATATAATAGTAATGTTACATTTTTTCCTATCTAGGTTTGTAAAACCTACCTTTCAATTTCTCATCATGCTCTTAGAATAGCTAAGTATGTATATGTATACCTTAACAACTCATACTTTACATCAATATTCATATATATCATTCACACTCGCTATGTCTTCGACACATATTTAAAGTTCATAGATACACGATCTACATCGTTCTTACATTTTACAAACTTAATAAAATTTAACAAATCTGTGTTTTATATAACCATTACATGATCTCATGCTTAACATCATCTATGTTAAGTATTATAGCTTTAGACAATCATTACACATATGCTTTAAGGTTTACATCAAAGTTAAAATAATTAGGCATCATTGCCCTGTGGCGCAGCTGCGCTAGAATTAGGCCTGGGATGGGCGTAGCTGCGCCGTCCCCTGGCCAAACAGAAGTTGAGTATTTTCTGGTTCCATCTCGGTTCTTAGCATGTATAACTGTTAACACGTATCTTACCAACATGTTATGAGGTCTTAGCACAAGTTTGGTGCCTCTTCTATTTACCTTAAGTTGTTTTACACTTTATAGTTTTATTGCTATTTATTTCACGGCTAAGTAAGTTCATACAACAAGGTCCTAACTATATGACCACCAATGAGGTTAAACAAATTTCAATATACATGCTTACATGTAATCATACGATTAACATGGTTTATGACTTGAAACTTTACTTTAAGACATGTATGATTTATAGTATATCTATCTAATAGTGTGCACGTACCCATTGTGTCTAAATGCATAAAAGTCTTATCATATTTTCACATATAGGCCATGTTTAAAGACCCAAAAGTTACTAGTATGTCATCCTACAAGTTCAGAAGTTTAGACAATTACACAATACTCATGAATAATGTTTTCAAAACGTCTAAGTTTCTTTTCAAAACACATACTAAGTCATGTTAATGCTTTCTATTATGAGCAAGGAAATCTTATATTTCATGTATAATATCATGCATTTTCATGTTACATCACTTAGAATAACATATTCCATTGTCGGGAGCGCTATACTTGCATATGTGCTCGCTCGACGCTCTACGATCGCCTCCGAATACGTAATAGTCACAAAGATGACTATTTTGACCCTTCCTAACGGCCTCAAATTGAAACTTGTAAAGCCCAAAAGTTGTAGGTCTATTCGTCCTCGTTTCCGGATCATCTTGAATCACCTCAATCGGAGTTCGTATGAAAATGTTATGCTTAATTTACTGTAGCAGATCAGAATAGTCCAACTGTTACTGATGCCCGGCGCAGCTGCGCCCCAATTGGCCTTGGAGGCAGCGCAGCTGTGCCCCAAATCGCAGAACAGGCCCTCAGGCTCTGCTCTTCGCGATTACACAAATCCTTATTCCTTCCAATGATCATAACATGAGTTATACTCATCCAATTAAGTCCATTTTCGATTCTATAGGTTTGTAACTCATAAAACTACAACATACCAAATACCCATCAATTAACATAAACATTAACTAACCTTAATATGAATTTACAACTCATGTTCATTCTAATTGTTCATGTTTTTACAATTTCGTGAATTCGTTCACTACGAATTCGTTTCTCAACCATTTCGATTCATTCAACTTTCGTTATTTTCGTAATTCAACATACTAACAACATATATCATCAATTTAATATTTTATCATGACTTCATCATAAATTTTGTTTCCAAAACAAGCCCTAGTTTATATATATATCAATAAAACTCAATTTCTTCATTCTAAAACATGTTTTCATGGATTTGATTTCTGAAAATCATTTCTAGATAACAACTAAAATATTATAAATATCTAACAACACATATATATAACATATTTAGCAATTCATCCAACTAAATTTTCAACTTTAAAGGATAACTCAAGAACACCCAAACTAAGAAGAAACTAAGTTATTTACCTCTTAATTTTTGTTTAGCTTTGTTAGGAGATGTTAGAGAATTGCTACTTCCTTCTTGTTTTAAAGGATTTCTCTTACAATTGCCTCCCAATTCCTCTCTCCCCCTCTGTATTTTCTCTTATAGCTTTAACCTTAGGCTTTAGGAACAAAACACGCAACATTCATATAACTGATATAAACATAATTCGTATACTTTATGGCCTATCAGTTAGAATAACAAAGGGTCACTAGGCCATGTTTAGCTAGCACCCAAAATATCCTTTTTAATTTAATTTGTTTGTTTTAACAATCCTTCTTATCATATGATACCCTTGTCACACCCATTAACAATTTGAATTGAATTACTCTCAATTCATTAATAAATCTAATTAAACCTTACTAATAAAATTATAGCTTCTATTTAGCCAATATAATTATAATTTTATTTAACAATCATTAATCCTCTAATTTAATTACTTAATTAAATTAGAAAATCACCAACACATTAACGTAATAAATATGCACAAATTATAAAATTATTTATCATTAATTTATTTAATATCATCATAGTTAAATAAATTATTCCATAATAATTTCCATTGAATATTTATTTTAATCCATAAATATTTCAACTAAAATACTTATTTTACTTGATAAATATTTTAATTATTTACGATCTCACAATCATATCATATTAACATATACATTTATATGTAACATAAATTACTCTCTCATATCATAATAAGAATTTTATTTATTAAATTCTTATTTTAATAATTTTCAAAAATTCGGGTCGTCACATTTGTACTCGTTAATTTTGATATAGTGAATTGGCCTTTATCTCCACCTGTAGATGCATGCAAAATTCCTAACCATGCATATCTTATGTTATTCTTTATGTTGTTTGCGCTTCCTCTTTCATTGTTCATTAGTATTGTTATTGAAATTTTCATAATACATATGGATATTTTTATTCATGGAAAATTTTGCATAGGAGGGATAGACAATGGCAGCAAATGAAGTAGACAAACAATTACCAATTGTCAAGCACTGGAGCTCGAGTTTTGGTGCTAGAAAAGTATCTGATTCCTTGTGGGAGCTCTAGATTCTACTAGAGGCATGTGTTCACATTTGATGTTTGATCATCTGTGATGTTTGGTTTCAGCGATAAGGTTAGCTATGTAATAAATAATTCTGTTTGGCACATATAGAATTATTTATATGTAGTGCTTTTTTGAATGTAGTGCTTTTTTGAATTCCTGCAATATCAAATTGTTGTTTCATCTGGTAATACATATGGATATTTATAGAATGAAGTCCACCTATACAGGCAAACCAGAAAATTTCCAAGGTTGTGCTGCTCAAGGATCTGTATTTGGAAATTGACAGAATGAAACAAGGTTTGACAGTAACACCTGCTTTCCTTTATTATTTAGTGAAATATATTCCACACTCACTGGTCTTTCTATCTATTAAAACTAAAGAAGATGTCAGAGCAGCAAGGGAAAAGAATGTTGTTTATATTCCGCATGAAAGATTTGCACAAGATGAAGTGTAAAAAGGTATGTTTTAGTAGATTTCTTATAACTGGTGTTTAAAAACGTTGTCTATCTACAAAAACACGGAGCAAAAAAACCCACATTCTGTTTCCTACCAGCTATTCTTTCTTCTAAATCCCTAAACCCCCATTCAGCAGATTCAGATCTTCTTCGTAAAAAACCCACTTCTCGCAGGCCGCCTCACCGTCCGAAATTCGATTGAAGAGGGATGGAACTCCTGTGGGTAAGCGGAGTAGACCGATCTCCAGGTCCACATCTATTACCATACCTCCAAGTCTACTTGCTTCATAGCTGTGTTGCTACTTGCTTCATAGCTGTGTTGGATACATGAGATCAGCTTCATATCCTTGCTCCGGATTTGTATTCTAACACTATATGATTTTGGATTTGGGGTTGTCCTTTTTGTAGTTCAGGTATATGTATTGTTGTATCACTTCAGATTAGGTTAAGTCATTGACAGAGACATTCTATGTAATTTCGTGGCTCAAGTTTGTGAGTGTTCGCATCTTTTGTACTCGTTAATTTTGATATAGTGAATTGGCCTTCATCTCCACCTGTAGACGCAGGCAAAATGCCTAACCATGCATATCTTATGTTATTCTTTATGCTGTTTGTGCTTCCGCTTTCATTGTTCATTAGTATTATTATTGAAATTTTCATAATACATATGGATATTTTTATTCATGGAAAATTTTTCATAGGTGGGAGAAACAATAGCAGCAAATGAAGTAGACAAACAATTACCAAGTGTCAAGCATTGGAGCTCGAGTTTTGGTGCTAGAAAAGTATCTGATTCCTGGTGGGAGCTCCGGATTCTACCAGAGGGATGGGTTCACATTTGATGTTGGATCATCTATGATGTTTGGTTTCAGCGATAAGGTTAGTTATGTAATAAATATAAATAATTCTGTTTGGCACATATAGAATTATTTATATGTAGTGCTTTTTTGAATGTAGTGCTTTTTTGAATTCCTGCATATCAAATTGTTGTTTCATCTGGTAATACATATGGATATTTATAGAATGAAGTCCACCTGTACAGGCAAACCAGAAAATGTCCAAGGTTGTGCTGCTCAGTGATCTGTATTTGGAAATTGACAGAATGAAACAAGGTTTGACAGTAACACCTGCTTTCATTTATTATTTGGTGAAATATATTCCACACTCACTGGTCCTTCTATCTATTAAAACTAAAGCAGATGTCAGAACAGCAAGGGAAAAGAATGGTGTTTATATTCCGCATGAAAGATTTGGATGAAGTGAAAAAGGGTATGTTTTCGTAGAAGTGCCTTAAAGTTTCTTCTAATAAACAGTCTAAAGTTAGTTTAAACTTCCAATATTATACTCTCTATTTTGCTACACTTTAGAAACACAATAGCTAATATATTTTCTTATTTAAAAAGAATGCTAACTGTGGCTGCCTAAAGGTAGCAACCCCCCTTATTGTTCTAATAGTTCTATAACAGGGATGTGTTTGATTTAGCAGTCTTTTGTTGACTCTTCATTCCGACATCCAAGCTTGGCTTAGCCCTGTGAGGCTCAACTAAGCTTTGTGTGGCCATGCTTAGCCTCACAACCCCAATCACAAAATAACAGCCCATAACTTGCTAGATTTCACTTCACTAATTAAATTTTTTTACATTAATTTCTAAATGAGATGTGAACCCAATATATATATATATATATATATATATATATATATATATATATTAAAGCATTTAGAAGTACATTTTTTGACTAAACTTTCCAAATTAACATTCGAGATCAAAGTTCTTAAAGCGTTGTTGAAAAAGCTTCTTGCTGCTGCCAAAAATATACAGCTATTCAAGTTCCCTGTTGCTGCCGAGGCAGCAGCCCTACACATTGACATGCCCAATTTTATTTATTAGTTTAGCTTACATGTTGCAACAACACCTAGCCTACATAACTCAACAAATTAGCCAAAGCAAACTAATACAGTGGGTCATGGGTGACTGCTACCTATTGCTGCAATAGGGGTTTACTGCTGCCCACTGTTGTATTTAGGCAACAACTCCTTCCTCCATGTTTCAAGAGATTACACATTCGAACTCACTAATTTAGAAAAAAATTAGCTAACTTGTTTGGACAATTTAACCCCTTCCGGCCGAGAGCTCAAAAGAACTCCCAGCCTCAACTTCTCCACTGCTACTGCTGCTGCAGTTAGCAACACTCTGACTCCCAATATGCCCACTTTGTGGTTCAATTACTTCTAGCTCATCCACCGGATTGTACCCCTTTTTAAACATGTTAAACATAGCATAGGAGTTTACATTTAGAAGTTATAAACTCTCCGTTTTGGGTTCTTTATGATGCCTGTTAGTCAGTAGATTATGTTAATTGGTTTATTAAACATCTTGCACGCAAGAAATGAGAAGATAAAAAGTAGTTGGAGATTGATCTTAACATTAGTGAGAAGGTAAAAATTGATTTCTCTATTTCTCTCCTTTTTAATTATTCATTCCATTCAATCAACTCTTTAGTAAATTTCATTGGTGTTGCAGCAAGTTGTCAACTTTCGTGAACTCCATCTGACCGACCAACATGAGAAATTAAACTTTGAAAATGAGCTCATGGATTGCAAGGTATGTATTTAGCAGCAAACTTGTATGAAAACATTTAGATAACTGCTAAAGTATTCCTGATGATCATATATCTGTTTTTAATATATTCTTCAGATAAGTTTAGAAAATAATAACAAAGTCTAGTCATTGACCTGATATTATTTTTTAAGGAATATCAAAACTGTTATGCTATCCCGATGCGTTTACATTCTTGAATATTGATGCTGACATCTCCTAATGGAAGTTACATTATTATTATTATGTGATTACTACTGCTTATTTGTTGTTGGATTTATATGACTGATAATCCTGTTCCATTAATGTGGAGAGAGTGTGATAACCGTTTCGTCAAGTGGTTTGTACTCTGTTTTTATGTTTATGTTTATTTTATTTATTATGTCCTTAATTTTGTTTATTTCTCATATCTGATAGGTTGTGTTTCGCTATCCCTGAAAATGCAAAGCTTTTAAAAAATTTAATATTTCTAGTTGTACATTCATGTGTGTGTGTGTGTATGTGAACAGTTTAAGTAGGAATGGAGAATAGCGCATTTTATACAAATAAGTAATGTCTCTTCATCATGGTTGTCCAGTAGAGTTGGATTTTTTATTTTAGTTCTCATACAGCTAGAGAAGATTTTATTAGAAATCCATTTTATCTTTTTGGTAACACTACAAGTTCCTTATTTAATTGTTTGAGGGACTTTCGTGGATTCCCTTTGCTTTGCCTCACAAATAATGACAAGTTTTAGTTTTTGCTCAACAAGAAGTTTTCTCACAAATATTTGATGTTGATTTGCTTTGTCTTAGAAGTTACACTTTATTCATACCTTTAGTAATGTTCAAGCCTGTCATCTCAAACTTATCTGCCATTATAGAAACACCAGTTACTGGTAGTTGTGATGTGCCATGCATTTTGTGTAGCTTCAAATCTTTTATTTAATATATTCAGGCACAGGGGTTGACCTAGTGGTTCGCGTGGTTCGCTATCTGTCTGCCTGATATATTAAGATGTTATTTGCTGAAAAGAGAGAGAGTGTGTGTACACACACTATTTAATAAAAAAGATTCCTGTATATCCTTTTTAATTTGTTAAGGAACTTTTCTCCTTATTCTTTTAATTACAGATCCAGACGAACCAAAGAGAAAGGAGAAGCGACAGAAGGGTGGTAATTCCAGGATTTTGGCCCCAATTCCACTTTCATATGCTCTAGTGAAGTTTATTGGTACTGGAGAAACTGCGTTATCATGAGGTGAGGTCATAAAGAGAATATGGGATTACATCAAACAAAATAATCTCCAGGTATGCAAATATTATCAGTTGTCTAACTAGTGTGTACTATGTATTTTTAGGCAGTACCTAAAAAAGTATTTCTCACAAGATGCAACATATATATGTCCAGCCTCAGTGTTTGTAGTGAAAGGGAAAATTCAGCCTCAGTGTCCTGCTTCTTTTTCTGCTCCAATTGTAATGTATCAAAGTGAGACGGATGGTGTCCTGAAGAACATTTTCTTGGTGAATATAGCAGTAATTTATATTGAAAAGTGAATTTAAGATGTATATATGGATAGTTTGGTATATATTTTGTGGATATAGTAATTTGAAACTGTAAATGAATGGTATTATTGGGATGTATTTTGAATGGTTGATACATTTTGGTTTTAAATTTAAATGAGAATTTAGACCTTTTAGCTATATATCATGGCATTAGTATATTGCAGGTGCATTGGTAATGTAGGTGAATCACAACCTTATTTTTTTTTAAATCTACAACATTTTAAAAACGTTGTGTAAATGTGCCTAAACGTTGTCTAATATATTAAACTACAACATTTTTAGCCAGAAAATGTTGTGGAATCATACCTTCTACAATGTTTTTAAGCATTTGCTAATTTATGGAAAACAAATCTACAACATTTTGTTTCTTAAAAAACGTTGTGTAATGTGCTTAACTACAATGTTTTAAAAACGTTGTGTAAGAGTGTCAAATAGATGACACCCTTAACCACGACATTTTTCTGACTGAAACCACTACATTTTTTCCACGTTATCTATTTACTATTTTGTAGTAGTGTCAGCCTGCTGTTCTTTCCTTCTCAAGATCCTCAAAGTTTCAATGTCAGAACATTCTTGAGGTGCATCAATGGTTTACCCCTGTGGTTCCTCTATCATTGGAACCTTCAGCTTTCTCTTGCCCTTGCTTTTTCTGACTAAAGCAATGGGTTCTTATTTGTTGATCCCTTCCTCTTCTTCTTTAGTCTCCTTGACAACAAACATGTTTCCTGGAATCCCTGATTCCTTTGCATCTCCAGTCCTTCCATTGGACTCAGACATCATTCTTACATTCTCTGCTGGATTTTTTTTTCCAGTTCTCGAACAGCTGCTGAGTCATTCTTCTGTTTGGATTTATGGATTCGCCTTCATTATCACCAATTTTATCTCCCAAAGCAGACTATAGGATGATGCTAATGAATCGTCCATAGAGCATCTTTCCAGAGCTCTTTGATTTCTTCGAGCTTTGGATCCATTTCCCAATCCAGTCAAGTAGTAGAGCTCCATTGTTGAGTTGAATGCCACAACTTATGGCTGTCATGAGCTTGAGTTATACTTCGTTTATAGAATCATGGCCAAAGCTCTTGCAGAATATGCATTTCCCAACAATGTCTGCTAAGAATTCATACCTCTGAGGGAACTCTTTCTTCTTGTATCCTTTGACAGTGGGAACTTCTTGTGGTGCATTCCCTTATGTCCTTCATGGAAATCGATGCCATTTATGAATGAAAACCCTTCCAATTTTAAACCTAGGGCTAGATTTATATCCTCACCCTTGAGCTTGATGATGTCATTTTTGAACACACCATTTCTGTAGAATTCCTTTATCAGCTTAGGGTAGATCCATGTGTTCGTACCCAGAGCCTATTCAAGACCAATTTTCTTTATCAGAGACAGAGTTTTGAGAAATTTAGGATCGACTGTCTTGAACTCATCGAAACAGAGTCTATAACCAGAGATGACATTTGAGGCTGCCATTGACTTCTTTGCACTGAATATGGTTGTTTATGTTTTTCGGAAAGTTAAGGTTTCTGCTTGTAGAGATAGAGAGAGAGGGAGAGAGAGATAGAGATGAGTTTTTTGAACTTTTAATTTCAAAAAGGTGTTTTCAAACTGTACTTGTAACTTCCCTCTCTCTATTTGCTTAGTAGGGCATGTGTCAAATTTTGCTTGGCCCTACGAGTTTGACTGATGAGGAATGTACTAATTTTCCCTTAGCTCCTTGTGAGATAATGTGTCCTTTGGTAGGACTATGATCGTTAAAGTAGTCCTTAAGATCATCAAGTATGCATTGCGATTGTCGAGTCTGTTCTGCATTTGTCGAGTCTGCTCTGCATTCGTCGAGTCTGCTCTACATTCATCGAGTCTGTTTTGCAATCGTCGAGTCTACTCTGCATTCGTCAAGTCTGTACTACAATCATTTAATTTGCCCGTGTCCTTATGATGAACTTTTGACTTAGCATTCTTCTTGGTTTAAAGTAGCTCAAGAAGGGCCAACCTCATGGATTGAATCAAGGGTTAGGTTTGTTCCTGAGGCACTTATCTGAGAGATTGCTTTGTTTTGTTGAACTTTGTCATCACTAGATGCTCCTTTGTTTTGTTGATGGAGCTCTGCCATCATTTAGTCGGCACTGCGATCGTTGAGTTTCATTTCACTACAACTCTAAGATCGCGGACTTCCTATAATTTGGTCATGTCTACGATTTCGAGCATAGCCTTTATATCTGCAAGATTAGCACATACTAGAGCATAGATTTCATGGTTGTAAATTAATCATGCCTAGCTCACTTATTAATTTGTTAAACCTGGATTCATCTAGAGGTTTTGTAAAGACAACAACAAGTTGATTTTTAGTAGGGATATATTGTAATGATATGGTTCCATTTTGCACATGACCCCTAATGAAATGATACCTTATTTCTATATGTTTAGTCCTATAATGCATAACAGGATTATGTGTTATTGTTATGACACTTGTGTTATCATAGTAAATAAGTATATATTTGAATTCAAACCCATAGTCTGCTAGTTGATTTTTCATCCAAAGGATTTGAGCACAGCAGTTGCCAGCAGCAATGTATTCAACTTCTGCAGTTGAAATGGATACTGAGTTTTGCTTCTTGCTGAACCAGGACACAAGTCTGTTTCCTAGCAGCTAACAGGTGCCACTGGTACTTTTTCTGTCTATTTTGCAACCTGCAAATTCAGCATCTTTATAACCTGTTAGTTCAAATGAGGACTCCTTGGGATACCGAAGCCCCAAGTGAGGTGTGCCCTTAAGGTACCTGAAAATCCTTTCACAGTAGTTACGTGTGATTCCTTAGGATTAGCTTGAAATCTAGCACATATGCATGTTGCAAACATTATGTCTAGTCTACTAGCAGTCAGATATAGAAGAGAGCCTATCATACCTCTATATTGAGTTATGTCAATACTTTTACCTTTTTTATCTTTGTCAAGCTTAGTTGCTGGAGCAATTGGAGTTTTCATGAGAGAGAGGTTGATTCCATGCCATACTTTTTAAGTAATTCTGTGATGTATTTTGCTTGGTTTATGAAGATTCCTTCATCAGTCTGATTTACTTGCAATCCAAGGAAGAAATTCAGCTCACCCATCATGCTCATTTCAAACTTGCTCTACATAAGATTGGAAAATCTCTTGAATAGCTTTTCATCAGTAGATCCCAAGATAATGTCATCAACATATATTTGAACTAATAAGACTTTGTCTTTATGCCTTCTAAGAAATAATGTATATCTACTCTACCTCTAGTGAACCCATTTTCAATAAGAAAGTTAGTTAACGTTTCATACCATGCTCTAGGTGCTTGTTTAAGACCATGTAAGGCTTTCTCTAATTTATAGACGTAATTTGAAAGAGATGGATTGATGAAACCTGGAGGTTGCTCTACATATACTTCTTCTTGAAGTTCACCATTTAGGAATGCACTATTGACATCCATATGAAAGACTTTGAACTTCATATGAGCAGCAAAGGCCAGGAATATTCTGATGGCTTCTAGTCTGGCAACAAGTGCATATGTCTCATCGTAATCAATGCCTTCCTCCTGAGAGTAACCCTTTTCCACTAGTCTTGCTTTATTCCTGGTTATTACTCCATCTTCATCCATCTTGTTTCTGAAGACCCACTTAGTAACAATGACATGATGACTTTTTGGTCTTGGAATCAATCTCCATACATTACTTCTTTCAAACTGATTAAGTTCTTTCTGCATGGCTTCTATCCAGCTGGAGTCTTCCATAGCATCCTCATTCTTCTTAGGTTCCATTTGTGACAGGAAGCTTAGATAGAAACATTCATTTTGGGTGACAACTCTTGTTTTGACTCTTGCACTAGGATCTCCAATGATTAAGTCTTGAGTGTGATCTCTTGCCCATCTATTTCGTATTGGGACATCTGTCTTGATGCCTTATTGTATGATATTCTCAAGATCAATTTTTGCTTCTTGATGCGGAGGTTCGTTGTCTTGCGTAGGCCTCACTACGATCTCATTTGCTTGCTCAATGATTCCACTGTCTGGAACTACGATCGTAGTGTTGAGCTCAACGTTCTTCGTTTATAGTGTCTGAACTCTCATTCATAGAGTGTTGAGGCACTATTTTGTCCAAGTCTGTTTCATTGAAGATGATGTGGATTAAGATTTCAACGCTCAGTGTCTTTTTGTTGAACACTCTGTAGGCCTTACTGTCTGTGGCATATCCAAGAAAGATTCCTTCGTCTGACTTGGGCCGGAACTTTGTCAAATATTGCTTTCCATTATTGAGAATATAGAATGCACAGCCGAATGCATAGAAGTAGCTGACATTTGGCCTTCTTCCTTTCCACAGCTCGTAGATAGTCTTCTTAATCCTTGAGTGTATCAGTGATCTGTTTTGAGTGTATCATGAAGTGTTGATAGCTTCTGTCCAGAAGTACTCAGGTAGATGGGCTGCTGCTAGTAGAGTTCTTCCAGCCTCTATTAACGTTCTGTTCTTTCTTTCAGCTACTCAATTTTGTTAAGGAGTTCGTGGAGCTGAGAAGTTATGACTGATGCCATTGTCTGTGCAGAACTGGTCCATTTCAGAGAAGTCGAATTCTCTGCCATGATCACTCTTTATAGCCTTAATTTTCTCTCATTTCTCGTTCATTACTAGTCTGAACATCTTGATTAGTTGGGAGCTTGTTTCATCTTTCAAGGTTAGAAAGAACTCCCATGTGAATCTGGTATAGTGGTCCACTACGACTAGTGAATATCTCTTCCCTCCAAGGCTCGTTGTTGGAATTGGCCCAAATAGATCCCTGTGAAGCAACTATAGGGGTTTGTCAATTGAGTTTGAAGTTTTGCTTTTAAATGAGCTTCTAGTCTGCTTTCCAAGCTGACAGACATTACAAGGCCTTTCTTTGACGAAGCTGAACTTGGGCAAGCCTGCAACTAGATCCTTTGAGGCCAGTTTATACATACTCTTGAAGTTGAGATGAGACAGTCTTCTATGCCATAGCCAGCTTATTTCTTCAGATCCTTTCGCCAGAAGGCATATTGTCTCATCTGAGCTTAGTTTACCAAGATTTACTATATAGACATTGACTTCTCTTGTTCCATTCTGCTTTATGGCGGATGTCTTCATAATTCTGACTTGACATTGATTGTTGAGGAATGTTACTTGATGGCCCTTGTCGCAGAGTTGGCTTATGCTCTGAAGATTGTGTTGGAGTCCTTCCACATAGGCCCCTTTGCTGAAGGACACTGCACCATTTCCTGCTGAGCCATATCCTATTGTCTTGCCAGAGCCATTATCTCCAAATATGATTGAAGGACCCTCCTTTTCTATATAGTTAGACAAAAGAGCTTTGTTCCCAATCATGTGCCTTGAGCATCCACTGTCCAGATACCAGGTTGTGATCGTGGAGCTTTGTTCCTGTGGTGACATTAAACTTTCATTTTCATAGCTATACTTGCATGGGTCCTACTTTGTTAGTACCCTTGGGAACCCAAATCTTCTTGATTTTGGGTTTCACATGCGTATGATTATACCAGCATATTGCAGCCTTGTGACCAATCTTATTGCACATAAAACATCTAATATGATGTATGCATGTATATGTGTATGAGGATTCATCCTCCTTTTGGACTTTTGTGGGTTATTAGTTATCCTTCTGTTAAACTAATTTTCTTTCTTCAATATGTCCTTATGTTTCATGATTTGAGATGAGTGTACATTTCCTCTATTATTTCTTCCCAGTTGGTTCGTGGAGTTTATTTTACTTGACTCTACAATTCATCGAGGTTGGAAAGTAGTGGCTGGGTTATTCTTCTCTTTTCTGAAACCTAGGCCAGCATGAGATCTTTTATTCCTTAGGATATGGATTGAATCAGAGGAGTAGGGTAAGATTGGTTCTTCCTTCTGTGAGGATTATACAAATATAATTCCTCTACTAAAACTTGAAGCATTACTAGTGCTAGTTTCCTTTACCTTTTCCACACATGGCTCTGAGATGGATTCCCCAAAGCCCAATCATGTTCTGTCAGAGACGCTTCTATGGCTAGAGATTAGGGAGTCCATAGATGAAGAGGATTTGTTCCATGAAGAGACTATCCTTTCTAGTTCCTCAATCTTAGAGGTTAGACTTGACTCTTTTTGTGCATCGAGCTCAGTTGTCTGTTTTAGAAGCTTATTCTCATCTTAAAACTTGGAGAGAGAGTCAGTACTAAGAAGGACTGTTTCCATTTCTTCCTGAACTTTCTCTTTCTCTTTTTGGAGAAGTGAGTAATATTTGGACAGAACTCAGAACCATTTCATGTATTGATGTAGATTAGATGTTATGTCATGCAGTGCAGTTCTTAAGTCATCAATGTCTACATCAGGAGAGTTAAAGTCTAATACCTCATCAATACTCACTTCATTAATGTTGGAGGTCTTTCTGTCCTTTACATGCTTGGCCATCAGGCAAGGATTTGCCATTTGAGGATCTTCATCATCTCCAAATTCGGGAGTTGAGTTATTGTCTGAGTCACTCCACGATCCTCCAGCTACAAGGCCTTTGTCTTTCTTCTAAGGCCTTTTGTTGTCTTTGAATTCCTTCTTTGGATGTGATTTCTTCTTTAGTTCTTCTCTAAGAAGTTTGTTGCAATTTGCAATGAAATGTCCAGGCTTCTTGTAGTTGTAACATAGGTCATTTATCTGTTCCTGGCTGCTGTAGTTGTTGACTTTCTTTGGTTTGCTTACTCTGCCTTGACGCATGAACCTTCTGAGTTTTTTACCAGCATTGCAAAGTCTTCATCATCATCTTCATCATAGTTAGAGTCATTTTTAGTGTTAACTTTGGAGATGTTGTCAGTTGCTTTAAGAGCAACTCCTTTATCCTTCTTCCTTCATTTTGATAGAGTTTCTGCTGGTTGAGTCAGCTCCAGTTCATATGTAAGAAGATTGCTACATAGTTGTTGAATAGTCATTTTATGGAGATTTTTTGACTCTCTGATAGCAGTGGTTTTGGCATACCACTTGCTTGGTAAGGCTCTCATGAACTTTATGATCAGATCTTTATTTGGATAGATCTTTCCATAGGCTCGTAAAGAGTTGAGCAGTACGATAAATCTTTCGTAGGTAGAAGTAAAGTTTTCTCCTTGAACATGTGCAAACATCTAATATTGCTGAGTCAGGAGATATTGCTTATTTTATCTGACTTCTTCTGTTCCTTCATGCATGATGAGCAATGCTTCCCAAACCTCCTTTGTTGTTTAGCTATGAACCACATTTTCGAACAGATCATCCTTTAAGGATTGGAACAAAATGGTCTTGGTATTTTTGTCAAGTTGAACAACTTTCTTTTCATTGTTTGTCCATTCTTCTTTGACCTTGATCTGTATTCTGTTTGGGTTGTCCAGAGTTGGTGCAAGCTATATGGGAAAGTAGGGCCCATTCTAAACAGTTTCAAATAGATCTTCATCTATTGAATCCATGTATGTTTGCATCCGAACTTTTCAGTTGGCGAATTTGTCTTTGTTGCACATAGGTGACTTGCTGCCTCCTCTAGTCTTTGATTCACTTATCAGATGTGCCATTGGATCTACTTAAGCTTTGTAGGCTGTTTGATAGAACTTGCTCTGATACCAATTATTTGTTCCTTGAGGCACAATAGTTTTCTAGAAGGGAGGGTTGAATAGATATTTTAAATTTCTTTCAAAAACTTTGTTAGTTTTGTTATTGATTCAAACACAGCGGAATTAAGATTTGTTTGAACCCCCTCTTAGATATAGTGAGTTAATGAGAGTGAGGTAGTTATAACAGTTATAGTAGTTATAGCAGTTATGGCAAGAATGTAATAGACACATCAGTTTTAAGTGGTTCAGAGCACTTAAAGCTGCTAATCCACTCTTATACTCCTTGAGTAGGAAATCCACTAAGGATATCTTTTACACTTTCTGAATCTCATAGATTCCTTCTAGACCAGCAGTCTAGGCACTTCTTAGTTCACTTTTTAACTCTTCAAGTCCATCAAACTTGGCTCTTCACAGTTCACTTAAAACTCTTCAAGTCCTTTTGACTTGGAACTTCTTCCTTCACTTGACTAGTAGTTGATGAGTTCTTAATTGGTGTTACTCAGTTGCCATTAATCTCTTGTTTGAAAGAACTGAGTAGCTGAGAAAGGTTTCTCTTTTTCAGATCGTAGAGTTGAGAGTTTAGCGTTGAGTGTTCTTCAGCGTTTTTTTAATGCTTGCTTACCCTCTTTCATCTGCAGATGTTTTACATATATGTGATCCTTGAAATGTATCCGTTGAAGATATTCATTGAAGCATTAAATGTGTTTGACATTTCTGAAACTTTAATGGAGACTTTTCTGCACATTTTCTGATTAGTATTCTGGCCCACTGACACAGCAAACTGCCATCTCACCTTACATCTGAAAAGATGTTTTACTCTGTCCTATGGTACTTTCCTTAGCTTCTTCAATACGTTTCTTTGTTGTATAGTAAGGATATCTTCTGTGTCATTGGGACTGGCGAAGACTTCAATGTTTATAACCTATTCCACATTTGTTGGGATTTATCTTTAAACAAATGTGCAAGGTTTGATGCTTCTGACATAGACATATGATGCTCTACGATTTAGATCGTAGTGTCTTGCCACCTTGATGCTTGATCCGTTACTTAGCAAATAGGAGCACTACGATTTCTCTCAAGGGCTTGGCACAGTACGATCTTCACTTGCTTATCTTTCAGAATCTAAGTTTTCGAGCGCACATTACGATCTCTGAGTTGGCTCAGCAAACATTTGGACCACTCTACGATTTCTAAAGAGGCACTTCAAGGTATACATACTACGATCCTGGATGCTCTACGATTTTGCCTGGGTTTCTGCAAACTCTCGATTGGCTCAATAGACTACGATTTTGTTGAAGCTTGTCTATTACATCTCAAGACATAGATCAACCTAACATCTTTGATCTCCTCATCAATACATTCATTTATAGAATGATAAACATTAAAAGCTTAGATCAACTTAACAGATTTGATCTATCATTAAGTCCTTGTACATATATTCCTTGAAGGACTTTACACATAATATGAGCATTTACTTAAAACATCAAATTAAAATATGCAGTTTCCCAACAAATTCCACTTCTCAACCTTAATAATTATCAATTAGTCAATACTCACCATTTCCTAGGAGTATAATCCTGATAATATGAGGAAGTATAAAATTCTCATCTAAATTAGGGGATTTCCTTGTTTGTGTCATCTTTGAGTAACTACTTTAGTTTCTAGCTAATTTCATTTTATTTAGGGTACCTGCCTTCTATTTAACGCAGAAAATTAAGCATCTTATTTCGTGTATAAGCTTATCACCACATTACAATTTGAGATATGAGTGTATCTTTTTTTCTTCTGGCTTATGTGAAATTAGTTTAATTTTTAAACTATTTCCTTTGTATTTACTCCTTCTTTTCATTTTATTCATATGGATTATGTTTATGTTTTCAGTATACAAATAAGTAATATTTGCGGCTATTGGGGTTTAGATTTAGTTTCTTGAATTCATATGATGGTCTTACGAGACTAAGAATTCTTCTAGTTTGATATACAGAATAAAGGAAAGGGGAAATTAAAGATTGTTCTATTGCGGCAGTGAAATGGACTGGGTAGTCAAGCCATCATCTTGGGACTTGGCTGAATTAGATGGAGAAGATAACCATTGTATTGCCCTAACTGGATCCAATAGCTTAGGGGATGGGAAGAATAGAGGAGGTTTCCTTAATGATTTGAGACTTGATAGATCAGGAGATATGTGAGATGGAACCAGGGACAATTTGGAGGAGCGAAAGGGATCGGCAATGTTTCCATCACCTTCAGGATTGTCGAAGAAGATACATGCGCTGAATAGTACTCAAAACATGTCATGCTTAGTGGATGGGTGCACTTCAGACCTTAGTAAGTGCAGGGAGTATCATTGGCGCCAAAGGGTTTATGAGCGTCACTCAAAGACCCTGTTATGATTATTGGTGGCAAAGAGCAAATGTTTTGCCAGCAATGCAGCAGGTAAGCCTTTAGAATGCGCTGGAACTAAATTATGTTTCTGGCATAGAGTCAATTCTGTTATTGGCTTAATGGCATTCTTATATGATAAGTTCCTTTTAATTTTAACAAAACAACATGTTACTTTAGTTATTCCATCTACAATTTGTTTGAATGTTATAAACTCTGAAATTTAAAACTGCACTGGGTTTGGACTAAATTGATTTGTTGCATGATGGTTGTTTATCTAACCCTTCCTAACTTGAATTTTGTCCAGTATTTTCATGTGAGCGGGTTACATTGTTGCAGTGGATGTTACTAGTTAAAATGCTCGTGGACTTATGATGTTATCCAAAAGACAAACTTTACATTTATAGACTATGAAATAGAAAATTTTGAAACTATATGTAGGCAAACATTATTCACTACAATTTCTGTATCTTCCTAACAGATAAACTTGTCAAAAAATCTACCCAAACAATGCTAAAATGTGCATAAATTTCCATAATTATAGCAAAACATTAATTCATTCTTTCTCTAGTTACCCATAAAGTTTAAATAGTTGATAAGTCATAATTGCATTACCTTGTATGCCTTACCCAACAGTTTCCCTCTTTATAAACTTCAAGCTTTTGACTCAATGTATCGTTATAGATTCCATTCTCTTAGTGAGTTTGATGAAGTGAAGAGAAGTTGCAGAAAACGTCTCGATGGTCACAACCGGTGTCGTAGAAAACCTCAGCCAGAATCCTTGTACACGAGTTCTCATAGCTTTCTTTCAGAATATAAAGGTTTGATCTTTTTTTTAAGTCCAACTCGCAATTCAAATATTTATTAGTCTGTTGAAAATAATGTGTTAAAATTAAGTGGTTGTTCGAATGGAAAATGTGCCTAGTCCAGATGAAATTGAAAGAACTAAAAGTATGTCTCTCTTGACAAGAACATTTTCATCAAATTGCCAGAGTATTTTATGAAATTGCTGAGATCACATTTCACACAATTAGCCATCTACATGCTTCTTGGCTCACCTAGAGACATTAAGCTACTATTTAATCTTTATTACACCTCTGGTAGGAATCCTCTTAGAGTGAATTAAGTGGTCATATCTCATCAATCATAAGAGAGGTTTCAACCCTCTTTATTTTATCCCTTTTTTCTCCTGGTTTGAAATCATTGCATCTTTAAACATAGCCAGTAATGGTGTGTAAACCCACAATCCACCAACACGGCTGTCCCACCAACCCCCAAAACTTTTTAACCTTTTATGCCAGAACAATTGAGGTATTAATTCATTTGTTCCATAGTTAAAGATATATTTTGACGCAAAAAATTGAACATCTTATTTTGTGTATAAACTTATCACCACTTTACAATTTGAGATAGGAGTGTATTTTTTTTCTTTCGACTTTTGTGAAATTAGTTGTATCTCTAAACTCTTTCCTTTCATTTTATTCATATGGATTATGTTTATGTTTTCATTATACAAATAAGTAATATTTGTGGCTATTGGGGTTTAGCTTTAGTTTCCTTAACACTCTTTTGAAGCTGAACCCGTACGCTAAGACTGCTAAGCTGAACCCGTGCACATAATGGTAACTTTTGTTTTCTTAGCAGCTTCTATAAATTCTTCTTCTACCCAATATGTATTTGGGCAAAGTAGACATCTAAATGGTAAAGTGCTTGCGACCATTAGTGGCGTCACAAGTTTTGGTTCATCTACAGGAGCTTCAGTATTTGGTGGACCTCCAACAGGGGTGTTTGGAGAATCTTCATCAACATTCACAACTCCATCTCTTCCTGCATTTGGATGGACTTCACCAGGTTTTGGAGGTTAGTAAATTTCGATATTTTATTGTAACTTCTGTTTCTTATATATTTTAGTTGATTTTGCCAATAGAACTCCTCTTCTTTGTTTGTCATATCTTTTTGTTTATGTATTTGTTGGGATATAAACTTCTATAATACTAGCTTATTTGTGAAAACTAGGATTATATATTGGTGATGTTATGAGTTTCATGACAAATTACTAAATATGTTTTTATGTCTTTTATTTGTCGTTAGTTCTTGCCTTATAGAATCTGGACTCTGGATAAATCTATTAATATTTTCTTTAACCACGTGTTTTTTATTTTTTTATTTTATCACGATATCACAATTTTCATCTCCCTCATTCAGCATGTGCATTCATGTTAATTACTTTTAATCTTAATTTTTCTGTGTGGCCAGGTTTAGGAAAATAGTTATAAATTTAAATTAGTAATGCATAGACATAGATTGTAATATCCTTTTGACTTAAACTTCTCATGAATCACGATGTTTTTTTTACCTGTGTTCCATGGATGCGCCCAATATAATTGTTAGATTTATGGATTCTTTGGAAATTGTTATGTTAGTTATTGAAAGCTGTAATTTTTTTATGTTCTTAAGTTGTTGGTGAATGGTAGTCACTGATATCCTGAATTACAACAAAAAATTATCTTTCATTTGATTTCAGTTCCTTCCAGCTAATTTCGATCGCAATACATATTTGGGGAAAGTAGCAATCCAAGTGGTACAGAAGTGTCTGCCCCCGCTAGTGGCATAGCACATTTTGGCTTTCAGGCAGGAACCTCCAAGCAAAAAATTATGGCATTTGGTAGGAAGTTGAGGGAAGAACATTGAGTGTGAATTTTGGGCCTCCTCCTCCTAGAGAAGATAACCCTTTTAAAGCAGCTAGGGGTGGTGGGAGAAGTTTCAATAACACCAACAGGCTCTATATTGGAAATCTTTCTTGGGGTGTTGAGAATTTGGTGCTTGAATCCTTGTTCAGTGAACAAAGAAAAGTTATGGAAGCGAAGGTGGTCTATGACAGGGACAGTGGTAGATTAAGGGGCTTTGGATTTGTGACTTACAGTTCTGCTGATGAGGTCAATCGTGCAGTCGATGCATTGAATGGTGTTGTAAGTGATCTTGTTTTACTTTTCTCATCATATTTTTTTATTCATATCCCCTTGTTATAATCAACTGTTAGACCGGGGAAAAGCTCAGTTTTAAACCATAGAATATTTGCAAGGATGGAAGAACAAAAGGTTCAATGATTGATCCTTTGGTCTTGTATGAATTTATAGTCTTCTATATATATATATATATATATATATATATAGTAACAGCCCAGAAAAAATTCAAATTTTGTGAGAATTAATTTTTTATTTGATTATGTGGATTAAATGAATTTAATTGATTATTTATGGGAGTAAGATATTTGAAGGTCATTTTATGACCTAGATATGTCGAAACGTCGTAGTATTTTGACTACGTGATAGAATTATTTTTGAATTTCCGAGAAATACGTCATGATAGAATTCTAAGATGATATGGAATATCCAATAATATTTCAGTTATGGCAAACACAGTTTTTCGCTTACGGACTTAAAACCTAATGGTTAGGAAAATTGATTTACGAGAAGGAAATGAAACACGTATAATGAATTAAAGTGTTGATCATATAATACGTAGGTATTGTACGAAGTAATGAATATGAGTATGATATGAAGTATTATACGAGTAGGTATGAAAAATGGTATATTGTATACTAATAAGTATACGAGGTGGAATATAAGATTAATACGTAGATTATACGTTATAAGGCTTTAAGCCATATTTAATGGACTTGTAGGATGATGTAGGAAATTTTAATGTCTAATTGGGATAATAATAAAGCCTAATAAGAATTAATGTTAAAGCCCAAATATTTGTGTCGACGTCGGGATTTTGGAGTGTCCCTTTTCGTTACTTGTTCTTTGGTGTTCTCATGTTAATGTGAGATTTGTTTGAAAAAACAAGTGAAAAAGGTCCGACATGTATAATGTCGACGATTGACTTTAAGAGTCGCCAGTTGGTGTATTTAACTGGTTACACCAACGCAACCGAAAAGGTTAGCACATTGACCCAATGATTTGATAGTGCTAAACGGGTCTGTGAAAACGAGATTCATTAAGGGTTCGGGGGCTTGATTATTCGGAGGGAAGGTGTTAGGCACCACCCGACATCCGTGTTACCACGGTGACTGCCACTCTTCAAAGAAATTGTTATATAAATGTGTGTGTGGGTGTATGGATCAATATGCAATTATTTGAAAGTAGTGCAAGGCCTCGTTCGCACCTATATACACAAGGTTTGAATTTTATAGAAAAAATCCAGTTTTAACCAAGATATAGCAATGAAGTTTTGTAAAAAAGGTTTTTCAAACCGTGTGCTCAATAGGAATTGAGACCTTTTCATACTTCCATTTTATTAAATGCTCGACATGTTTTCTTTTATTTTTGAGATGCGAATCATCCTCGAGAAAATAATATGCAGCAGTGCCGAACTTCTTATGGGCATGACAGCTATCTAAGGAAACTCAGACACTGTAAAATAATGTACAAGCTGATTATAGCTAAAAAATGTATATCATGGGAACCGAATCTAGTTTCAGTAGACTGAACCTGTGATCACATGATTCCTAGGTTCACATGATACCGCAATTTGTACAGAAAGCAGTAAACAGTTATATATATAAAAGCTGTAAATATATATATATATATATATATATATATATATATATATATATATATATATATATATATATATATATATATATGAACATGATTAACCGCCACGAAGTAAACTCCAGGCGGGACGAAATGTAAATAAAGCTGTAAAAGCGATCAACTGCCACGAAGTAAACTTCAGGTGGGACAGAATGTAAATAAAGCTGTAAAAGGCCACGAAGTAAACTCTAGGCCTGACAGAAATGTAAATATATATATATATGTATAATTATATATAAAAGCAGTAAACGCACCGGATGTAAATCCGGGCTCATCAGATATGTCTGACAACAATTATATATATGTATATATATATATAAAAGCGAGTAAACGCACCTGATATAAAATCAAGTCTTATCAGATATGTCTGACAACAATTATATATATATATATATATATATATATATATAAGCAGATAAACGCTCCAGACCGAAGTCTAGGCTCAATCGAAGCATAACTTGATAATGTTAGTCCATATATACGATATATATATATATATATATATATATATATATGTGTGTGTGTGTGTGTGTGTGTGTGTGTGTGTGTGTGTGTATATATATATATGTACAGACAGTAATGAAAACCACGGACCGAAGTCCGGACAAACACACTAACATGACTATCAACGTGTACAACAGTGTGTGATATATGAGAAAGAGGCTTTATAGAATGTAAGAAGGCTTATTGTGGGCTGCCAAAGTAGACTTCTTAGACTTTAAATGGATAAACACTCAGCTCCCGCCGGATAAAAAGTAGCTATATGTGAGCTAACTAGTGTTTAAAGAAGAGGAAACACTCAAAAGATGCGTATGTAGAGTAAAATGGACAGGGCTTCCTCGCCTTTTTCCTTCTCTCTCTCTCTCTTCAAATGGTTGACCCCCCAGCCTATATTTATAGACTGATGGCCGCAGGTACACCTGCGGCAGCCGCAGTTGTACCTGCGGCTGGTCGTGGTGGAACCGAGCCTCGCGGGTCCTGTCGTCTCATAGTACGTGCAGTCGTGCACGGTAATGTCCGCTCGAACTTGCAGAACTTTAATCCGAGCATCTGAATGAAGTATATATGTACTTCTTCGGATCTCTTGTGTCGAGAGTTACGTAATGACATTGATTAGAGGTTGTACGAAGTCAGGAAGAGGGGTCTTTGACCATGGTCTTCAAGCTCTAAATTCTATCCAAAGTACTGCCACACGTAATAGTCAATCAGGATTGTCACTCCTCGGTTCTTGTGGGACATTATTGGATGTATGTATGTATGAAGTGTTGAGATGACGTGCCATTTTTCAAAGGAATATGATGACGTTTGACTCCTTGCCGGGGTTATCGCCAGTTTGAGTTTAAAGTTGACGTTGGTCAGGGTTACAGCTGAGATTGGACCACTTGTTGGTATGCTGTGATATCATCCTGTTGAGACAGTAAGATGACGTGTTGACTCCTCACCGGGGTTATCGCCGGTTTAAGCGGAAAGCAGACGTTGCTCAGGGTTATATCTAAGATTGGACTGCTTGTTTGTATTCCTCACTATCATCTAGATTGTAGTTGATCGCATGTGTTTGAAACAAGCATTTTTGGGGTTATCACCGGAACTGCAATGGCATCCCTTGGGGTTATCACCAAGGATGGGGTTGCTACTCCCAGTGTTGTCTTTGGGACTGGAACTGAACATTGCGGTGTTATCGCCGAGACAGGACTGTCCTCTCCGGTGTTGTTGCCGGTCTTTTGATCTGCATATCTCAGGGTTATCTTCGAGATTGGAAATGACATTCCTAGTGTGTGTTCCAGGTTGAGATGATGTTCCCAGTTTTTGTTTCGGGTTATAACTAAACTTCCGGTAGTATCCGGCATGGATGTAAGATATCTTTCAAGGTTATATCAAAAAGACAAATCTACTATCCTGCAATGTTAGTAATAGGAGTGCAGAAAATTTCGAGTGTGTTTCAGATGCCCCTCTTTATTATATTCATGCAATTCAAGGAATGGATAGGATAAAGAATCCTAGACACTTGAAATGAAAGTAAGATAAACATGATGCTATATGCAGCAACATGATGCAAATGCATGTAGAATGCATGAATGATTGTCATGTAATCCTGTTGGGATGACAATCAGTGATGGCTTTGACATGCGATCTACGTTTCCGAGGATGTTGACGTTGGGGCTATCACCAAAGTCTTGAATCTTAGACACTGGTTTACACTCCATAGAGGTACCTCTTGTATGGAAGAGATCTGTGGGGATAAATCTTCGTCTGTTTGAGGATGTGTATAACATGTTCCCTCATACTGTCAGAGTTATTGTCAATAATGTTGTCGCTGTCAGGGTTGCCTGACCTTCGTTGATGTGTGTTTTACCAGATAGATCCCTAATGGTGCATTGTCAAGGCTGCTTGACCTTCATTGATGTGTGTATCAATGGTTGCTAATATATAAAATAAAAAAATGAATCAAAGCCCAAACAAAAATTTATATCAAATATATCAAATATCTGCTTCTGCTTTTGCTCTTTTTGTGAGAATCATAGTAGAATTTCTCTATTAAGCTTTACTCACCATGTACATTTTGTATCTTTTTTCTATTTGTTCTTCAAAAGGTTCTTCAATCTCCCTCACGTTTGTTTTTTAATCCTTACATGATTTAGATACATTGAAAGCTACCTTAAATAAGAAATGGTGTATGCCACGAAGAATTAAAGGATACTGGTGAATGAGGATTAAAGGATACTAGTCAGGTCACTGAATCTATTTCTGAGGTTTTCTCATTTACATTGTTCTCAGGGAGAAGGCTCTCCTTCTATGATGCCTCACAATGTTTTTTTAATTTTTCATCCCATTTTGGTGTTTCAATTCCTCACAAGTGTCTCTAAACTGTCGTTTCAAATTGAAAAAGATACATATGTTCTACATGGAAAAAGATACATATCCCATTTATCAGTAAAAGTTAGATTCTATAGCATGCACAAAGATACTTATCTTTTAATCCAATTGTAATTCTACAACTCAGTATCATAGAATAAAACCATATAAATAATATTTTCCATTTGAAAATGCATCCTTACAGCACCCAATCTCAGTCAATTAATGAAGCAATAAACATTAATTAACTTAAGTATCCAACATCCCCATAAGTCATGATTATAGCTTGAAAAGTAAATGAATGCTGCCACCAAATGAACAATAAAGAGAATAACAAAGTAACCAATAACCAATACTCACCTGTTCAAGTATTTCCCTTTGTCCATTGTCTATATCTTTGTATCTGCCATTGTCAAGCTCATTCTTTTCATCCCATTGTCATATCCCATTGGTTCTCCTGTCAAAAGGCATACATTGTTAGAAGTGACAACTCCCCATTTGGGAGCAAGCTGCTCTGTTTATATTTGGGAGCAAACATGAGAGGATATGACCAGTCTAACATGAGAGGAGCAAAGAAGAGGGACCAGATCAAGATCACTCATGCTTAGGTCAATTCGTTCATCCATTCTTAACTTTGCCGCGTTAAACCCAAACAAAGATAAGTAAAACAAAGATAAAAATATTATAGTTTTATGAAAATTCTACTTAATCTATCTTCCAACAGTTTTATGAAAATTCTACTTAATCTACTTAATGTATAGTAACAATAGTAACACTAATAACAACTATCTTCAAAACAATAGTATTGAATGTATCTGTCTTTGCATCTTCATTTGTTCATGTTTAACTCATGTTTAATTTATTAAGTTTGCTCTTACAGGTTGATCTAAGTGATAGTAACAACATACATGTGCGCCTATTCAATTACATATGGACAAGGTAACGCTACTGGTATTGTTAAAAAAATTCATTTTGATATTAGTTTGCATTTTTTGACTAATGTCTTATTTTGTACTTCCTAGGAGAATTCACATGTGAATCACTTGAACAACCCAAGTTTTATTCCATCTTCAATGAAACAGAAAGGAAAGATTGGTTGTTCTATTAGAAAAGAAAATTGGAGCAATCAATCTGTATGTTGTACTAATCATTGTTTATCTGTTGATAAAAAACGGTTAGAGCATTATACACTAATTTGTCGCTGATATTTTTTAGTTCCTCACCCCTCAGTCTCTCTCACCTTTACCATTCTCTCTCACGCACACATGAATTTGATTTTAAAAATTAATACTTTTTGGACATGATAACCTAATGCCTTATTTTGGTTAGAGCGATATACACTATATTGTCTGTGATATTTTCGAGTTCCTCACCCCTCACTCTCACTCTCACACATCTCTCTCATGCACACACGACTCTATTCTTACATGGATTTGATTTTGGACCTGCTAACATATTGTCCAAATTATGTAATGGTTTCTTTAGCCATTCTTACATATTATAGAGTCTTATTTAATCTTCTTAATTTTTTTGTTCCTATCATAAATTTAATTTATTCCACACATCACTTCCTATGTTAGACTCCCGCATCAAATTTCGCTTCCTCTAAAATTAAGGCCCAACGCCCCAGACGTGAACGAAATCGCATTGATAGTAGTACGTGCTCGCGACGTAAGCTATCACAGCGCGCATGTCGGGAAAGTGAGCGTTCTGGGAATTACACTCAATCTCTACCCAAAGACACCACCCAAGTCCAACTTCCTAACATGGTTTCTGCAGTCCCCTCATATTCGCCTACTCAGTTGTGCAATGTCGAGGTACATTTACTATTGTCATTTACTAACTATCTGCAATGCCTGAATGAATGTGTACTTATGTGGGAAACACAAATTATTAGCAATCATAATGCACCTTTAACGTCGAAAGTATGTCACACGCCCACTAATTGTCAGAAAAATAGAAAAGAAACTATATCTACCTCTTTGGCAAGTTTTTTTATTAAGTTGTAATGTATTGTCTTTTTCCCCTGTTGGATAGTTGCATAGGAAAATACCGGTATGTCATGTTTTGCAAGACCTAACTCCATTGCACCGAGCCACTATAGCACACCTTTCACAAAAAAGGTCACGGACAAATAATTTGTAATGCTATCTAACACCTACAATTGCGTCCGACCCAGTTTTTATTCCAACTGACTTTTCTCTATTCTAACCTGTTCTGGTGCGACATTTATCCTCGCCTCAAAATTAAGAGACAGACTTTGCTTAATATGAAATTGTCCATAATGTAAAACCGCATTCTCATCAAACTAACGACAATCTCCTCATGACGTCGTCTCCTGTTCTGGCAGATCTAACAGTGTATATATATATTCTACATAGTTTATTAGTTTCCTATTATTTTCTTACTTCTCATATTTATTTACATATTATTTTTATTTGTAGATTTCCACCAGAACCCTTTAGCGATGTTGACTGTATGTTTAGTGATGATGAAATGAATATTATTGTCCCTGTCAATAATGAGCGTTATTTTCTCGGGCCTATGAATATTCAGTGTCCTTATTGTTCAGCCTTACATTGGCGGGATGGACGATTATCTCGCACAAGATTATCTAATCCAAGATTCGGAACATGTTGTCTACAAGGCAAAATTAAGTTACCGGAACTTATTGCACCCCCACCTCCTATTCGTGCATTGTACGATGGCCATGATGGTCAATCAAAATCATTTCGTCGGCATATTAGGGAGTACAATGCAGCTAATGCTTTCACGAGCTTGGGTGCTAAGCTTGATGACAGATTACTCAACTCAAGAGGGCCAACATCATTCACTATCTATGGAGAATTACGACACCGTACCGGGTCATTGTTACCCCCGGATGGTCGCGCACCCATCTACTGTCAATTGTACATATATGACCCAACCACTGAATTGAATATTCGGTGTGCGCAGAATAATAACTTATGTCGAGATGTCCTCCACACTATACAGAATTGTTTGTTGTTAGTGAATCATTTTGTTTCAAAGTACAAACATGCCCATGAAATACTAACTGAGTCAGAATCTTCAGATCATGATTTACGTGCTCACCTTTACTACACCTCATCAACTGATAGGCATTGGTACAATCTTCCAACCATTGATGAAATAGCTGTGATTTTGCCTGGTAATGGTAGTGAGAGTAGTGGTATGCGGGATATTGTTCTGCACCTAAAAGGAGATAATAGAGCCCTGAGCCAGATCAATGAGTGTCATGCAGCATATTTACCATTACACTATGTACTTTTATTCCCTACTGGTGAGCTTGGTTGGGAACCTGGTCTACGACAGTGGAACTCCGAACAAAATGATTTTACAGTAAGAAGGATGACACAAATGCAATTTTACAGCTATCGTATGTTTCTACGTTCCATCGAGTATTCGACGATTCTTAGAGGGGGAAAGTTATTTCAAGAGTTTATAGTAGATGCTTGGGCATCAACGGAGCAAAATAGGTTGTCTTACATCAGACTCAATCAGGATAAGTTGCGTCGTGAGATTTATGCAAATTTGTGTGACAGCAGTGTTGATGAGTTGGGCCCCGATCAGATCGGACAACGCTTTGTTCTTCCATTGTCCTTTACTGGGAGTGCACATAACATGAGCCAGATTTTTCATGACTCTATGGCCATTACAAGGTACCAACAACACCCTGACATCTTTCTTACCATGACTGCTAACCCAAAATGGCCCGAAATAACAGCTGCCTTACTAGAACACCAAACCTCTTTGGATCGTCCAGACATAGTTGCCCATGTATTTGAGTTAAAACGGCGTGCCCTGATACATGAGGTAAAAAATGAACAGATTTTTGGTCGAAAAGTTGCTCATGTATTCACCATTGAGTTCCAAAAACGAGGGTTACCACATATGAATGCTTTATTCTTTCTTCATGGTCCTGACAAGATTCAGACAACTGCACAAGTGGATCGGTTAGTTAGTGCTGAATTCCCAGATCCATCCACTAATCCAACTCTGTACGAAACAATCAAGAGTTGTATGGTTCATGGTCCCTGTGGTTCTCGAAACCCTTATTCAACTTGCATGGTTAACGGTGCATGCCGATTCCACTATCCAAAAGCCTTTGCAGATTCGACTACTATGGATGAACATGGGTACCCTGTTTACCATCGTAGCCATAATGGTCAGTCTTACACCACCAGAGGGCATACATTTGATAATTGAGACGTCGTACCTTACAATCCACACCTATCAAGAAAGTTCAACTGTCATATAAATGTGGAGGTCTGTGCAGGAATGAGGTGCGTCAAATATATCCATAAGTACATTTACAAAGGTCATGACCAGACAACTATGGTTTTAGAGGGACCAGATGGAAACAATGAGATAAATCAATACCTTGATGCAAGGTATATTAGAGCAACAGAGGCTGCATGGCGACTCTTCGGTTATCCTCTTCATGAAGAAATTCCTTCGGTTGTAGGGCTAGATCTACATTTACCTGGGATGCATCAAGTTGTTTACGATCCTACTAAAACACTTGAAATAATAAGACTTGGGTCTAGGAGTCAAATCACAACTTTGACTGGATTCTTTGACTGTTGTTCTTCAAATGAAGTTGCACGTGCCTACACATACCAAGAATTTCCCCAACATTTCGTTTGGAACAAAGGTCGGAAGATTTGGACTCCGAGACAGAGTGGGTTTGCAATTGGCAGATTATACTTTGATATTCCCAATTCTGGGGAGCGATTTTACCTTCGATTGCTATTAACAGTTGTCAGAGGATCACATTCTTTTGACGGTCTACGCACGATCAACGGTGTGTTTCATGATAGTTTTAAATCAGCGTGTGTAGCTATGGGGCTCCTGGAAGATGATGCAGAATGGGTACAATGCCTCCAGGAGGCTTCAACCATGAATATGGGATACCAGTTACGGAGACTATTCTGCATCATTCTGGTAGAATGCTCCCAAATACTGCCATGCACTCTATGAAATCAATTCTCCGTTCATATATGTGATGATCTTCGTCACAAGCTACAAACAACTTTTGGCATATACAATCCAACACAGTCTCAAATCGAAGATTACGGTTTATATTTGATTGATCAGTTGCTACATGAATCTGACAAAAAATTGGATGACTTCCCACCTATGCCACACCGTGTTCAAAATTGGAGTTCTGTTTCAGGTAATAGATTGTTGATCGATCATATTGAGCCCAAGAGTAGCATTTAGTCTTGAACATATTGAAGCAACCTATCTTAACTTGAGCCATCTTAATTTACTGTTGAAATAAATTGTGACACCCCCAAAATAGGTATACATTACACATTCTGAGTTGTCAACACACGGTCCAGAAACAACTACAACTTTATTATTACAACATGTAAACTATGAGTTTGAATACAGATATTGCCATCAAGACAATATCCACATACAAATAAATCCCCATCATAATTATTGATACATTATTTTACAAAAATGGTGAGGACTACTAAATAACTCTCCCTAGGACCTTCATTCCATACCCCGACTCGTACTCGCTATATTCTCGCCTCCTGAGAAGAAAAATGGAACAAAAAGGAAAAAGGGTGAGCTCAACTAGCCCAGTAAAGAATATTATGACTAAGATAATATACAACAAATTATCCTTAGTCTTCAACAGGGAAAAATCTGATAGAATACAATAGACAACAAATGTTAAATCAATATTTGCAGCGGAAAATATTAATTCATAGAAGAGTTACGTAGAGAATGAAATCTACTAATATCTATGAATTTAACAGTCCATCATCAATATTTTTATCCCTGTAACACCAATCAATATATATCTGGAATCATATATTCATCCTTGCACTACAGGCCAAGGACATTCATCAGTTGGTCATGTTCATCTAAACACATGTTCATCTTTGCACTACGGGCCAAAGATATTCATCAGAAATCATTCATCTTTGCACTACAGGCCAAAGATATTCATCATAAATCATTCATCTTTGCACTACAGGCCAAAGATATTCAATAATATCATCATTTAAGACTGAGGATAATGAAAAATATTTTTAAAGAAACGAATCCAATGAAACAAAATGACAAGGATTAAGGATTAAGGACTCGTACTTTGTTTTATTCACGACCAAAAATACCTCAAAAATAATCATAGTGGTGTAAAATTCAAGAATGATCAAAACATGGATACAATCAAAACTAGTATCCGAAATAGATATTTTAGACAAAAAGAAGAAATTTCATTTTTCGGTGAATAGTGCCGTATTTGTGAGTAGTATCGTATACGTGAATAGTGTCGTATACGTGAATAATAACTCCGACACCAAAAGACAGTAATTTCACAAAAAAAACATCCTCACGCTTCATGAATAGTACTCGTGAATAGTAACTCGTGAATAGTAACTCATGAATAGTAACTCGTGAATAGTAACTCATGAATAGTAACCCCGACATGAAAAAGTTTCAAATTTGATAAAAAGTTCAGATCAATACTTCGGCATAATGATATTAGAAGAAATAATATCATTTTAAAAAAATAATATCCCTTACCTCGGAAGATCAGTACTTCTAGTTTAAACACCGGATATAGGCTATGACTTGAACTTACTCCGTATAGCAATACTCAAAGTATACTCAAAATACTCACAAGAATACGCTCGATAATATAGAGAGAGAAAACTTCAGTTTCTGGTGTGATTTTCAATTCTAACCTAAGCACCTATTTATAGGAAATTGCTTAGAACACCAAAGCAGAAAATTTATTATAATATTAATATATTTAATAATCTTCTACGCCCACTTTGACAACTGATATCAGATCATAAAACACATGCTAGGGCTGCCCATTCAACAAAAAAAACGTTTTTATTAATATAAATATTTAAAACTTCCAAAAATCAATTATTTCGGAGCTTTAGAACTTCAATAATTCATAATAAATAGCCCTTTTGTCAGAAAATTCGAATCTCGCGAGTTTTTATAGGAAATTCAATTCTGCACAACGTTGCAGAAGGAAGTTTTTCCAAATTCCAAACAGAAATTGACCAAAATTCACAAACGGACGATTTTACAGGCTATAATCAAATTTCAGTCAATAAATGGGGTCCACCGACATGTTTAACATGTTTTAAATATTTTTGGTAACAAAAATACTCCTCCTCCACATATACTCATATATCCCACATTCATCGTAAAAATATCACCGTTAATATATTATTAAAATAATATATTTAAATGAATTATTTTATCAGAAAAAGATAAAATATTAATTTTCAACAATTGTCACATTAAAATTTTCTCCATCTATATCCACATAAAATCAATATTTTCCTCATCATATAAATCAATAATTTAATTATTCACAAATAATATTACAGAATCACAATACTGACAACCAGGTCGTTCCTAGGAAAGAGGGGGCTTTCCAATAAGAATTTCTTCTTACTGGCGCGCAATTAGGTGACCAAACCTCTCCTTAGACAGAACTTTCTAGACATTGCCAATAATGTTATCTAATAATATTATTCAGATAATATGAATTATTGATTCGATAATGTCAAATACTGTGTAATGACAATTATTGAAACAACAACAATATAAAATATCAACGCAACAATTATTGAATCAATAAAATAAAGTAATGAACAGTAATTACTGTAACCATTATTGAGTAGTGCCTTCTTACGTAAGAGTCAATAATTGGTGCAATACCGTGTGCTACTGTGCAACAACACGTATTATCGTATTTTAACCACCGGGTATTCCAACAGTGTAAACGGTAACAACTACGCCGTTATTTTTAACAACTTATATTTGTCGTTTTCTTCCTCCAATCGCTTTCCGTTATGGGCCCACACATGGCTGCGCCGTCGTACGAATATTCCCCGACAGTACGAATATTCCACGACCAAACGAATATTCCCCGACAACAATGAATATTTTATATTATTTTGAAATATTTACGTATTTTACCCATAACTATCCACATTAATCACATCAACCCTTACTATTTCAAAATAATAATTAGAGGAAATTAAATTTCATTTATTAATTATTTGGGGTCTTACAACCTCCCCTCCTTATGAAATTTCGTCCTCGAAATTGACATACGTACCTGGTGTTTCGAAAAGGTGAGGATACCTCGCTTTCATTTCCGTTTCCAACTCCCAGGTCATTTCTTCTATAGCATGATTTCTCCACAAAACTTTAACTTGTGGTATTACCTTCGTGCGTAGGACATGCTCCTTCCTATCCAAGATCTTGACAGGTACCTCCTCATACGTTAAGTCTTCGGCTATCTCGTCCGGTTCTAACTCAATGACATGGTTCGGGTCTTTCACATATTTACGAAGCACAGATATATGAAAAACATTATGAACACGAGACATACTTGGAGGTAACGCGAGTCTATAGGCTACATTTCCTACTCGGTCAAGAATTTGAAATGGACCAATAAATCGTGGATTGAGCTTTCCTCTTTTCCCGAATCTTGTAACTCCCTTCCATGGGGCAACACGCAACAATACATGATCCCCAACACTAAATTCCACGTCCTTTCGATGAAGACCCGCATAACTCTTTTGTCGATCTTGTGCCGTTTGTATACGTTGTCGAATCATTTGGATCTTTTCGGTAGTCATACGTACTAACTCGGGTCCCAACAATGTTGCTTCACCCACCTCATCCCAACATATTGGAGAGCGACACTTTCGTCCATATAATGCTTCAAATGGAGCTACACCTATACTTGCTTGATAACTGTTGTTGTACGAGAATTCCACCAATGGTAAATACTTATCCCAACTGCCCTTGAAATCTAGGACACAGAGTCTTAATAGATCTTCAAGAGTTTGAATAGTCCTCTCTGATTGTCCGTCTGTTTGAGGATGGTATGCCGAACTGAATCGCAAATCTGTGCCCATAGCTTTTTGCAAGCTAACCCAAAATCTTGAAGTGAATCTTGGGTCACGATCCGAAACTATGGATACTGGCATGCCATGCAATCTCACAATCTCATTTACATACATTTGAGCAAGACGTTCAAGGGAATAAGTCTCCCGTATCGGCAAGAAATGAGCAGACTTGGTTAATCTATCAACAATAACCCAAATAGCATTGATGCCTTGAGAAACCGTGGGAAGACCCGTAACGAAATCCATAGTAATATGTTCCCACTTCCATTTCAGAATCTTAAGTGGTTGCAATGGTCCCTTAGGCACTTGATGCTCCGCCTTTACACGTTGACAAGTTAAACATGTTGAGATAAACTTTGCAATCTCTCTCTTCATATTGTTCCACCAAAATGTATGTCGAAGATCACGATACATTTTGGTACTTTCAGGATGGATTGCAAATGGTGTATTGTGTGCCTCCATCATGATCTTATACTTTAAATCAGAGTCGTTAGGAACACAAAGTCTGGAGTGGACTCGAAGTATTCCCTCTTCATCGATTCTCGCTTCTGGAATAGCACCTTCTTGTACTTTCTTCTTCATATGCATCAACTCCGGATCGGTGGCTTGAGCAACCTTAACTTTTTCTATTAAAGTTGGCTCTATGCGTATACTTGACATCATCGCACTCATTCCTGCATATGATCTTCTACTCAATGCGTCAGCTACCACGTTTGCTTTTCCAGGATGGTATTGAATAGTGTGGTCGTAATCTTTTAATAGCTCGAGCCAACGTCGCTGCCGCATGTTGAGTTCTTTTTGAGTGAAGAAATATTTGAGGCTTTTATGGTCTGAATATATCTCCACTTTCTCCCCATATAGATAGTGCCTCCAGATCTTTAGCGCGAAAACGACTGCTGCCAACTCTAGATCATGAGTAGGATAATTCCTCTCATACTCTTTAAGTTGTCGCGAGGCATAGGCTATGACTTTCCCATGTTGCATGAGAACACATCCTAACCCTTTACCCGAAGCATCACTATAGATAACAAATCCATCCGTACCAGATGGTATTGTTAGAACAGGTGCCGGAATAAGTCTCCTCTTAAGCTCTTCGAAACTCTTCTCGCATTCTTCGCTCCAAACGAATTTTGTATCCTTCCGAGTTAGCTGGGTTAATGGAGTAGCGATTCGAGAAAACCCTTCCACGAATCTCCGATAATAACCAGCTAAGCCAAGAAAGCTACGAACTTCAGTCACCGTCTTCGGTTGCTCCCAACTCTGTATTGCTTCAATCTTCGCCGGGTCAACAGATACTCCATGTTTTGACACCACATGCCCAAGAAATGCTACTTCCTCAAGCCAGAACTCGCATTTCTTTAACTTGGCATATAGCTTGTTTTCACGAAGCCTTTGGAGTACCAGCTTCAAATGGTGCTCATGATCTTCACGGCTTTTGGAATATATGAGGATGTCATCAATAAAGACAACAATAAATTGGTCTAAATAATCCTTGAATACTCGGTTCATCATATCCATGAAAGCCGCAGGAGCATTAGTCAATCCGAAAGACATGACTAAAAATTCATAATGCCCATACCGAGTTCTGAAGGCAGTCTTTGGAATATTCTCAGTTCTAATTTTCAGCTGATGATATCCAGAACGAAGATCGATTTTTGAAAAGAATTATGCTCCTTATAACTGGTCAAACAAGTCATCAATACGAGGTAGAGGATACCTATTCTTGATAGTGACATGGTTCAATTCCCGATAGTCAATACAAAGTCGCATACTCCCGTCTTTCTTCTTTACGAATAAAACAGGAGCACCCCAAGGAGATGTACTAGGACGAATGAAACCGATGTCCAACAATTCCTGTAGTTGGACCTTTAACTCCTGAAGTTCAATAGGAGCCATTCGATATGGGGTTTTAGAAATGGGCTTTGTACCATGTTCAAGATCAATAAAGAATTCAACTTCTCGTTCTGGGGGTAGACCGGGAAGTTCTTCAGGAAATACGTCAGGAAAGTCAATAACAACAGGAATATTATTCAATTTTGACGTGTCTTTATTTAAATCCATAACATGGGCTAAGAAAGCTTGACATCCGTTTTTCAATAAACGAATAGCTTTATGATTAGATATGACAGTGATTGATTTTAATGGTTTAGTTGCCTGAATTCGAACAACAGGTTGATTAGGAATATGAAAACTAACAACCTTACGAAAACAATCAATTTTGGCATGATGAGTTGTTAACCAATCAATCCCTAAAATCATATCAAAAGCAAGTATCTTTAAAGAGATAAGGTCAACAGGTAAGGTGATGGTGCCAACTTGAATCAAACAAGATTTATAAACAGTGGATGTGATGAAAGTTTCTCCTAAAGGAGTTTCCACAGATAGGTCAAAGTCTAATTTCTCCGGAGTCAAGTTTAAACGTTGAGCACAAGCAGGAGAGATAAATGAATGGGTAGCACCGGTATCAAGTAAGGTATAAACTTCGCAAGAATTTATAAATAGCTTACCCGTGATCACCTCGTTTGGGTTCCTCATATTTTGACCAGTCACAACAAACGCTCTTCCAGGAACCGTTGACTTTGACTTTTCTGGGACAGTCTTTTGAGTCATCGTCCCCGCTGGAATTGATTTCGCTACCGTACAATCTCGAGCGATATGTCTTTCCTTTCCACAATTATAGCATAACTTGAACTGTTGTGGGCAGTTTGGACTGATATGTCCCTCTTTTCCACTTTTGTAGCATACGACCGGTGGTCGTTCCCCTCCATTGGAACCAGTTGCTGCTGGTGCTGCCATTTTCACATTGTCATTGTTGAATCTCCTCTTTTTAAAATCTCCTCTTGACTCGCTTCTTCTATTTTCGTGGCTATAATTACCACCAGAGTGGTTACCATTTTTATCCGTCTTTTTCTTTCTCCACTGGTTATTGTTGTTTTGCTGACTGCTATCTTCAGTATGATCCTGATTGTGGTACCTCGGTTGACCGTACTCGTTATCTCGCTCCAACAATTGAGCCCTGTTAACAACATCTGAATAGAGAGAAAATTTATGAGAGATGAGATATTGTCGTATGCCGGGTTTCAAACCTCTCAGAAACATCCGCGTCATACGTTCCTCATTCTCCACCAAATGAGGTGCAAACCTGGATAACTCTGCAAACTTTGCCTCGTACTGAGACACCGTCATGTTATTTTGTTCTAATCTGATGAACTCCACTTCCTTCATATGACGAACACTTTCAGGAAAGTATTTGTCATTAAATAGTTTTTGAAACGTCTCCCAAGACATGCTGAGTGCGGCTGGATGGGTACGCTTCACAGACTCCCACCAGTAGTCTGCCTCGCCACGGAACATAAAGGTGGCGAACGGAACCTTCTGCTCCTCCGTGCATCCCAAGACATCGAATATCTTGATAATTTGCTTGACCCACGTTTCCGCTATGATCGGATCTGGCTTTCCCTTAAATTCTGGTGGTCCCAACTCTTTGAACTGCTTGGCTGTGACAACTCGTGAATTGCTATCATTTCCTCCTGTATTTTGAACACGAGTCTCCCTCGTCTGATTTTGCATGAACTGCAAAAAGCTTCTAAATATTGCGTCGTTCATCGTCTGATCAGTGGTGTTGTTCACAGGAGGAACATTGCCAGCCTGTTGCACGTTCTCCTCATTGGTAAGTACATGCATCTCCACGGTCTCATTAACTCCACTGTTAACATTCTCGGTTGCCATTCTTAAATACTGCCATAAAACAATGGTTAAATAAGCAATTCAATATATCACATACTATCCCTATATACTGACTAACTAACAAATAAGCTTAGGTAGGACACACTAGCGAAGGAATTATTCGTCTCTCCCCTCCTAGTTCTATTCCCCGATCTCCGCCAGAGATCATATCCCTAAGCTCTGATACCAACTGTGACACCCCCAAAATAGGTATACATCACCCATTCTGAGTTGTCAACACACGGTTCAGAAACAACTACAACTTTATTATTACAACATGTAAACTATGAGTTTGAATACAGATATTGCCATCAAGACAATATCCACATACAAATAAATCCCCATCATAATTATTGATACATTATTTTACAAAAATGGTGAGGACTACTAAATAACTCTCCCTAGAACCTTCATTCCATACCCCGACTCGTACTCGCTATATTCTCGCCTCCTGAGAAGAAAAATGGAACAAAAAGGAAAAAGGGTGAGCTCAACTAGCCCAGTAAAGAATATTATGACTAAGATAATATACAACAAATTATCCTTAGTCTTCAACAGGGAAAAATCTGATAGAATACAATAGACAACAAATGTTAAATCAATATTTGCAGCGGAAAATATTAATTCATAGAAGAGTTACGTAGAGAATGAAATCTACTAATATCTATGAATTTAACAGTCCATCATCAATATTTTTATCCCTGTAACACCAATCAATATATATCTGGAATCATATATTCATCCTTGCACTACAGGCCAATGACATTCATCAGTTGGTCATGTTCATCTAAACACATGTTCATCTTTGCACTACGGGCCAAAGATATTCATCAGAAATCATTCATCTTTGCACTACAGGCCAAAGATATTCATCATAAATCATTCATCTTTGCACTACAGGCCAAAGATATTCAATAATATCATCATTTAAGACTGAGGATAATGAAAAATATTTTTAAAGAAACGAATCCAGTGAAACAAAATGACAAGGATTAAGGATTAAGGACTCGTACTTTGTTTTATTCATGACCAAAAATACCTCAAAAATAATCATAGTGGTGTAAAATTCAAGAATGATCAAAACATGGATACCATCAAAACTAGTATAAGAAATAGATATTTTAGATAAAAAGAAGAAATTTCATTTTTCGGTGAATAGTGCCGTATTTGTGAGTAGTATCGTATACGTGAATAGTGTCGTATACATGAATAATAACTCCGACACCAAAAGATAGTAATTTCACAAAAAAAACATCCTCACGCTTCATGAATAGTAACTCGTGAATAGTAACTCGTGAATAGTAACTCATGAATAGTAACTCGTGAATAGTAACCCCGACATGAAAAAGTTCCAAATTTGATAAAAAGTTCAGATCAATACTTCGGCATAATGATATTAGAAGAAATAATATCATTTTAAAAAAATAATATCCCTTACCTCGGAAGATCAGTACTTCTAGTTGAAACACCGGATATAGGCTATGACTTGAACTTACTCCGTATAGCAATACTCAAAGTATACTCAAAATACTCACAAGAATACGCTCGATAATATAGAGAGAGAAAACTTCAGTTTCTGGTGTGATTTTCAATTCTAACCTAAGCACCTATTTATAGGAAATTGCTTAGAACACCAAAGCAGAAAATTTATTATAATATTAATATATTTAATAATCTTCTACGCCCACTTTGACAACTGATATCAGATCATAAAACACATGCTAGGGCTACCCATTCAACAAAAAAAAACGTTTTTATTAATATAAATATTTAAAACTTCCAAAAATTAATTATTTCGGAGCTTTAGAACTTCAATAATTCATAATAAATAGCCCTTTTGTCAGAAAATTCGAATCTTGCGTGTTTTTATAGGAAATTCAATTCTGCACAACTTTGCAGAAGGAAGTTTTTCCAAATTCCAAACAGAAATTGACCAAAATTCACAAACGGACGATTTTACAGGCTATAATCAAATTTCAGTCAATAAATGGGGTCCACCGACATGTTTAACATGTTTTAAATATTTTTGGTAACAAAAATACTCCTCCTCCACATATACTCATATATCCCACATTCATCGTAAAAATATCACCGTTAATATATTATTAAAATAATATATTTAAATGAATTATTTTATCAGAAAAAGATAAAATATTAATTTTCAACAATTGTCACATTAAAATTTTCTCCATCTATATCCACATAAAATCAATATTTTCCTCATCATATAAATCAATAATTTAATTATTCACAAATAATATTACAGAATCACAATACTGACAACCAGGCCGTTCCCAGGAAAGAGGGGGCTTTCCAATAAGAATTTCTTCTTACTGGCGCGCAATTAGGTGACCAAACCTCTCCTTAGACAGAACTTTCTAGACATTGCCAATAATGTTATCTAATAATATTATTCAGATAATATGAATTATTGATTCGATAATGTCAAATACTGTGTAATGACAATTATTGAAACAACAACAATATAAAATATCAACGCAACAATTATTGAATCAATAAAATAAAGTAATGAACAGTAATTACTGTAACCATTATTGAGTAGTGCCTTCTTACGTAAGAGTCAATAATTGGTGCAATACCGTGTGCTACTGTGCAACAACACGTATTATCGTATTTTAACCACCGGGTATTCCAACAGTGTAAACGGTAACAACTACGCCGTTATTTTTAACAACTTATATTTGTCGTTTTCTTCCTCCAATCGCTTTCCGTTATGGGCCCACACATGGCTGCGCCGTCGTACGAATATTCCCCGACAGTACGAATATTCCACGACCAAACGAATATTCCCCGACCACAATGAATATTTTATATTATTTTGAAATATTTACGTATTTTACCCATAACTATCCACATTAATCACATCAACCCTTACTATTTCAAAATAATAATTAGAGGAAATTAAATTTCATTTATTAATTATTTGGGGTCTTACATAAATATTCCCGGAACATAACTTATTTATACTCTTTTTGAAGTGCTTATTTGTGTCTTTTTTTGGTGAGGGTGGTTTTGTTGTGCACTCATTGTCTTATAGTATAAAAGAGAAAACAATAAATTGTGAGTTTTGGAAGTAAAGGAGAAATTATAACCTTATATGAATTATGTCTGAAACTAGAAAATGAACGCCAATGAATCATGATGTACTTTAAAAAAAATTAAGCTATTTACTTTCATATTGAGTTAAGTGATCACTTTCATAATTATAGATTGTTTTTTGGTATACATTTATTTTTGCAGATTAGTATTGTAGATATCTTTTTCATGGAAGTTTATTTTTTTCAAGCTTAGCATTAGGTATAGACTGACTCCTAACAATCAGTAATAAACATAATGACCAAAAGAAATTGGTCGTTCTGATGTTACATCTCCATCTCTATCATGCTTTCTTTTCTATGATCAAAAGGAAAAATAATTTCTTTAATTATGTAAACCAATTAAAATGAGTGTCTGTGACTTTGACTTAGGATCCAGAAATTCAAACAAAGGCTAAAGCTTTGAATTGAGTCTTAATGGAAAATAACACAGTCAAACATTCTCATTAATATCAGTTTATTCATAATTCTAAAAAAATTACTTCAGGTAGAGAAAATGGGAGAGAAGAAATTATGATAGTAGTCAAATTGAGTAGTTTGTGTATCATGTTTC
This sequence comes from Panax japonicus, assembly GCA_020205505.1. Lineage (NCBI taxonomy): Eukaryota > Viridiplantae > Streptophyta > Magnoliopsida > Apiales > Araliaceae > Panax > Panax japonicus. The sequence goes on from CM035099.1 coordinate 48,172,854, forward strand.
TTTTGCTACTGCAGGGGTTTGCGACCTTTGACTAAAGAATGTCATGCTGCCAAGTTTTTCTCAAAACATATGAAGGTTGAGGATCAGGTAGTGATATCTTTTCTCAAAACTTTTATTAGGACCGAGTACTAGAATAATATATAAGGTGAGGAGGTCTTTCAAAGCGTTGCACTGTTCATAAAGTAAATATGTGTGCGCTCATTTATTTTTTAGATAATTGATGGTAAAGTAAGAGTTCTTATGTTTCGGATTTACAGTTGTTTTATTTTGACTCGCATATTTCGATAATTTTTATATTTTAAATATTTTCAGGTATACATTGAAGGATACTTGGTGTAAGCTGTAAAGTAATGAGTCTTATGCTCAAAATGTTGTTTCTCTATTTTTTGCATGTTTGTATATTTTTGGTTCCATCTTTTGTAAAGTTAACTAATTATACATGGTTATGATGATTAGTGGGTATGGAATGATTGTTTTTTTTGGTGGTTTGTATATGCATTGATGATTATAAGTTTTGTAGACAGGTTTAAAATTTTTTGGATATCTATTTTTAAAGGAAACTCTGCCGAATTTTTTTGAAATTAGTACCGACTAGCTTGATGTTTTGGTGGTTTGATATGTATTGATGATTGAGTATGTATTAATTGTTGTGTTGGTATATGTCTTTAGATAATGTAATATTTTTCATTACGTCGTGCCTTTATGTTGTTATATGTACATCATGCACTGATATTAATATAATCTAATTTCAAGATGGTTGTTATATGTACATGTTGCGTCTATATTTTGTGTCACTAGGAGATAATTCTCCTCTTAGTAGCATGTGTTTGTTAAGAAATAGCAGTGCAAGTCCCAGATATCACATGTCGCAAAATAACTCTCATTTCAATTCTTTTTGTTCATAATTTATTTTTACTTTTTTTGAGAATTATAGTTATCACTACCAAATAGCTCGATGTTTTGGTGGTTATATAGCTCACTACTTTTTTTGTATTAATTGTTGTAGTAGTATGTGTTTTTAGATAATGTAATATTTTTTAAATTTTAATTTAATTTTTCGTTACGCCGTGCCTTCAGGCACGGGTTATAGCTAGTATATATATATATATATATATATATATATATATATATATATTTATACAAAAGCAATTAAACGCTCCGGATGTAAAATCTAGGATCATCCGACAGAGTCTGACCACAGATTATATATATATATATATATATATATATATATATATATATATATATATATATATATAAGCAGATAAACGCTCCAGACCGAAGTCTAGGCTCAATCGAAGCATAACTCGATAATGTTAGTCTATATATACGATATATATACATATATGTGTATATATGTACAGACAGAAATGAAAACCACATACCGAAGTCTGGACAAACACACTCACATGACTATCAACGCGTACAACAATGTGTGATATATGAGAAAGAGGCTTTATAGAAGGTAAGAAGGCTTACAGTGGGCTGCCAAAGTAGACTTCTTAGACTTTAAATGGATAAACACTCAGCTCCCGCCGGATAAAAAGTAGCTATATGTGAGCTAACTAGTGTTTAAAGAAGAGGAAACACTCAAAAGATGTGTATGTAGAGTAAAATGGACAGGGCTTCCTCGCCTTTTTCCTTCTCTCTCTCTCTCTTCAAATGGTTGACCCCCAGCCTATATTTATAGACAGATGGCCGCAGGTACACCTGCGGCAGCCGCAGTTGTACATGCAGCTGGTCGTGGTGGAACCGAGCCTCGTGGGTCCTATCGTCTCGTAGTACGTGCAGTCGTGCACTGTAATGTCCGCTCAAACTTGCAGAACTTTAATTCGAGCATCCAAACGAAGTATATATGTACTTCTTCGGATCGCTTGTGTCGAGAGTTACGTAATGACATGGATTAGAGGTTGTACGAAGTAAGGAAGAAGGGTCTATGACCATGGTCTTCAAGCTTTAAATTCTATCCAAAGTACTACCACATGTAATAGTCAATCAGGATTGTCACTCCTCGGTTCTTATGGGACATTATTGGATGTATGTATGTATGTATGAAATGTTGAGATGACGTGCCATTTTTTTTGAAGGAATAAGATGACGTTTGACTCCTTGCCGGGGTTATCGCCAGTTTGAGTTGAAAGTTGACGTTGCTCAGGGTTATATCTGAGATTGGACCACTTTTTGGTATGTTGTGATATCATCCTGTTGAGACAGTAAGATAACGTGTTGACTCCTCACCGGGTTTATCGCCAATTTAAGCGGAAAGCAGACGTTGCTCAGGGTTATATCTGAGATTGGAATGCTCGTTTGTATGCCTCAATATCACCTGGATTCTAGCTGATCGCATGTGTTTGAAACAAGCATTTTCGGGGTTATCACCGAAACTGCAATGGCATCCCTTGGGGCTATCACCAAGGATGGGGTTGCTACTCCCAGTGTTGTCTTTGGGACTGGAACTGAACATTACGGTGTTATCGCCGAGACAGGACTGTCCTCTCCAGTGTTGTTGCCGGTCTTTTGATCTATATATCTCGGGGTTATCTTCGAGATTGGAAATGACACTCCTGGTGTCTGTTCCATGTTGAGATGATGTTCCCAGTTTTTGTTCCGGGTTGTAGCTAAACTTCCGGTAGTATCCGACATAGATGTAAGTTATCATTTAGGGTTATCTCCAAAAGACAAATCTACTCTCCTGCAATGTTAGTAATAGGAGCGCAGAAAATTTTGAGTGTCTATAGATGCCCCTCTTTATTATATTCATGCAATGCAAGGCATGGATAGGATAAAGAATCCTAGACACTTGAAATGAAAGCAAGATAAACATGATGCTATATACAGCAACATGATGCAAATGCATGTAGAATGCATGAATGATTGTCATGTAATCCTGTTAGGATGACAATTAGTGATGGCTTGGACATGCGATCTAAGTTTTTGAGGATGTTGACGTTGGGGCTATCACCAAAGTCTTGAATCCTAGATACTGGTTTACACTCCATAGAGGTACCTCTTGTATGGAAGAGATCTGTGGGGATAAAGCTTCGTCTGTTTGAGGATGTGTATAACATATTCCCTCATACTGTCAGAGTTATTGTCAACAGTGTTGTCGCTGCCAGGGTTGCCTGACCTTCGTTGATGTGTGTTTCACCGGATAGATCCCTACTGGTGCATTGTCAAGGCTGCTTGACCATCATTGATGTGTGTATCAATGGTTGCATTGCGTTGTAGCCCTTGCTGGGTAAGGTTGCTTCGATGGGTTTATTTGCCATCGGCTGATATGACGTCAAGGTTGCTTGACCTTCATTGTTGTGTGTATCAATGGTCGCATTGCGTTGTGACCCCCACCGGGGAGGTGTATATATTTGATAACTTCGGTGTTGTAACCCCCGCCGAGGAGGTTTGATATTTCGTGGTTTCGCATTGTAACCCCAGCCAGGGATTGTTTAGGGTGTAACCCTGCAAATGATGGCATCAGACCTTTATGGGGTATTATCGAACATGATTTATGAAAGCTGAGATCATTGGTATAATATACCCTGTATTTTGGTGAATACCATTGAGACGACGGGAGTGTAACTCTGACCGACAAGAAACTGTGATTTTAGGTTGTTTCGCTCAATCACGTAGCATTTTTATTTCTGATTTTGCCTTTTCCGCTTGTGAGATCTCCTTTGCAACTCTAATTGGAGCAAGACGGAGGTGTGGGACCCATGTAGGGGTGCTGCAGGTGTACCTTCAGGAGTCGCAGATTAACCTGCGGTCAGCCGTTCCTATGTATTGGTGGATGATTGCTTTCATAAGTCATTTTCAAGTTGCACAGCGAATGAAATCCGAGAGCTCTTCTTCAGATCTCCTTAGTTCGGGCAACTTTCTGCATATTCTGTCACCGTACAAGCATTCTTCACTGTCCTGGTAACACATGCATGTATTTTTTTTTCCAATTTCTATCCGTTGGAAATGCATTTAGACACATAGTAGTGAATATGCATGCTGATATGACTTGATAAAAAATATTCAACATAGTAAATGTTAGTATTAAACCATGCTGAACATAATGATGTGAAAATTTTTGACTTTTGAAGCAGTCAAATTGGCACCTTTTACTATCATTTGTTATCCTATCCGAGGACAAAAATGTAAAGGTAGGATAGCAAAATAATCCTTATAATTAGACTACACTTACGGATTTTTTATTGCAATGTGATGAATGCATACAAGATGTATATGACTGTGTACAGGTGTGCTACTGAATGGCCACCTAGTCATGCCATGTACATTGGATAGTCCCATTTACAAAGGGGCTATGACAAAATTTTCCCAAAATATAGGCATTGAGTAGTTACACATTTTTTAACTCTACTGTAGATGTATGTTAAAACAATGCATGTATTCATGTAATCATAGAATGCATTTTGAAAAAGACTCCAGGTACGAAATTACCACACCCTTTCTGAGGTGATTTTGAGACTTGTTGTCCAGATATTATGGATCCAGATCAGCCGAGCAGTTCCCGCAGGACCACTTCTGGTTTATGGAGGAGGCCTTTTGAAGAGCCTCAGCGCAGTTCTGTGAGACAACCTCGTCGTTTGGCGGAGGAGATGGTACGTCTTATTCGGGTTGAAGTGCCGAATGTTGAGGACGAGGAGGAGGATGTACCGTTAAAGGTTCTTGCTCCTGTTGTATGTGTTCCCCGTATGGAATTGGCAGGTATTCAAGTGGCGAACCCAGATCTTCTGGGTGACTTTAGTAGGCATCCTTCAGTATACATGCACGCAATGAATTTAGATCTTTAATCTTCCTTATTTCCTATTGATGAGGAGTCAAGGAGTCTGATGTTGATCTGTATTTGATGTAGGTTCCCGGCTTCACACAGCCTCAAGGGAATTGGTTTAGCATCCACTCTATGTATCAGGCCTTGCATGATGACTACTGAGCGATTGTCCATAGCTGGGGATTCGGGAGGTTTTTTTCCATTCTACCTCGTCGTTGTCCCTGGGGTTACCTCAGGGCATTGTCTGAGTGGTGGTTTCACTAGACTCATTCACTCCATTTGCTGGACTGCGAGGTGATGATGACGCCGATGGATTGACGGTTTATCACATGTATGGAGTTTGGAGGGGAGCCGGTGTCTTGCACGGCGGATATCACCCCTACTGCCGTCAGATCCTTGTTGGGAGTTTCGGCGGAAGCGCTCAAGGGCAGGACTGTTCGTACAGGTCCTTTGAGCATAGATGTTATGAGCGGGCTGTTGAGTGAGCCCATACCCGATGATGTGAGAGTTAGGGATCACATTCTTCGGCGATTGTTTCTGATGATCATTAGGGGCTGCTTCATAGCAAATAATTCCTCTACGGTGTCCTTCGCTTTGATTAGTGCCACTCGACACGTGGACCGTATAGGAGAGTATGACTGGGGTTCCTACACCTTTGCCTACTTCCTCAGAGGAATGCGCATGCGATCGCAGGGCTTGACCGAGGCGTGGTTAGGATTCTACCCATTTCTGCTGGTGAGTGTTTCTCTTGTCTTTTCCAATGTATGGGTTAAGAGTGTTGACTGACAGCAGATGTTTGTCTTTATGTTGGTAGATTTGGGCCTACGAGAGGCTTCCTTGTTTGCATCCTGTGAGCGTGTTAGGTTTAGATACCTATCCACGAGGACGGAGATGGCATCATTCCATACTGGCGGAGGTCCCTATTGCTGAGGGTTTCACTCATTGTCGCCAACAATTGGAGTTGTTGACAGCCGATGTCATCACATGGATTACCTACTCTGGAGAGCATTTGGAAGTTGGCTTTGAAGATGGGCACCCGACTGGAGTAGAGTACATCATTTCCACCCGCAGGATTCCTCTCTTCACAGATGGAGGATGGGAGCTCTATTTAGGAGAGCGTACTATCAGGAGCACTACAGGAGAGATTCGTATGCCGATCTTGCCTCATGCCAGGCGTTATTGGCCTGTTTCACAGTCACCCGTCATTGACATCCCATTGATGGGGATTGACAGATTTACATTGTCAGAGGGCCCCTGTTCTCAGGAGATGTTCTAGTATTGGGGGATCCCTCGTACGATTAGAGCTCAGACCCGCGCCACACAATTTATGGGGGATATGGTTCCAGGATCCGTGATGATGATGGATTGGCTAGCCTGTGTCAAAGATCCGACTCATGTGACACAGATTGACAGATTGACGCAGCAGCTGGACCAGTCACATCTTTTATTTCGGCATTTGGGCAGAGATCCTGCAGAGGTAGATACTTTTGATCCTTCCAGCTCTGGCGCTTGTCCCCCGGATGACCCATATGGTTTTGCCTGCACAGATCCTCCTTTGTATAGGCCTGACCTCCCTGTAGATAGAGATCCAGTGACTCAGGAGGAGTTACATCAGGTGGACAACATCGATGATGTGGACATCGACACCATTGACTTTTTCTAATGTATTTCTTTTGATAGGCCTCTGTTAGCTGCTGGGTAGCGTCTCCCAATTTTTGTTATATCTTTTGATAGGCCTCTGTTAGATGTTGGGTAGCTTCGCCCCATTTCCCTGTATTTTAGCTTTATAGAGATGTATTAGATGATGATATACTTAGGAATGTATGCACAGTTTTCATTCCCTATATCATGTTGCCATCTATTGTATCATGCATTGTATTATGTTATTCATATGTATGTTTGTCCAGAGATATTCAGCATTAACCCCTGGATGGTCTTATGACATGACCCGTACAGATGTCTTCTTCGACAGTTAGCCGTATTGATCATACCCCACCTTTTGCGGTGGTAGCTGGTATGATAGTATATCACCATCAGACATGGTGATGGTATGATTTTCTGTAGCATACTATGACCTTACTGATGTTTCAGGTTCGTCTATGATTTATAGAGGGCATGCTAGAGCACTGGGTACCAGACAGACATGTATTCTGCTTTGGGACCCGTGAGTTGACTCCTACTTTGGAGGAGTATGCATGATTGACGATGCTGCCTCTAGACAGACCTTGCATGCACATGGTGACAGGAGACATGAGTAGATAGTTCATGACTCTCACATGATTGAGGTGCAGAGTAGTGCATGATGAGATTACATCCGGCCATGTTATATCCCAGCATTTCCTATTTGATATGTTTGGCTCTGAGGACAGCTATGCACAGCATTCCAGGGATTTCACCGTACTGGAGGATCATTGGCGTTCAGCCAGAGTAGATGTACTGCTTCTATGCGTATTGTCATACGTCTACATGTCGTGGTACATGGATGAACTAGATATTGGCGTTTTCATGGCAGTGAGAGCTCTCAGGGAGGGTCATACCATTATTCCGATGATCATTGCAGAGACCTTGAGGTCAGCCACATAGTGTTGCACTTATCCGGCAGGAGTATTCACAGGTAGCTCGGTCATGTTGTATGTGTGGTTTATGTCACACTTGAGACCGATTGACAACTTTTGACATCATGGATTTTGTTTCACCCATGAGATAGCCACGTTGTACTCCTTTCAACCTGCGGGGTGTACAGATGCTGTATTTTGGTCCGCTCTCTTGGCAAAGATTGGAGATCCGTTTGATATATTTCTGTGTTCAGGGCTTAGCTCACCCAACAGCTTCATTACTCATGCTCTGGGCATGGATTATCTCCCTCTGGCTAGTTTAAGGGGCATGATTACTTACCACCCACTGGCCGTGACAATCCCGAGTGACTATTATGTGTGACAGTACTTTGGATAGAATTTGAAGCTTGAAGACCATAGGCATAGACCCCTCTTCCTCACTTCCTACAACCTCTAATCCATGTCATTGCGTAACTCTCGACACAAACGGTCTAAAGAATGTCAGATATACCTCGTTCGGATGCTCAGATTGAAGTTCTACAAGTTTGATCGGACATTACAGTGCACGACTGCATGTACTACGAGACAACGGGACCCGCGAGGCTCGGATGCACCAAGACCAGCCGCAAGTACAACTGTGGTTATCGCAGGTGTACCTGCGGCCATCCGTCTATAAATATAAGCCTTGGGGTCAGCCATTTGAGAAGAAGAGGGAGGGAAAAAGGTGAGGAAGCTATGTCCATTTTACTCTGCATACACATCTTTTGAGTGTTTCCTCACTTTTAAACACTAATTAGCTCACATATAGCTATCTTTTATCCAGCGGGAGTTGAGTGTTTATCCATTTAAAGTCATAAAAGTCTACTTTGCAGCCCACTGTAAGCCTTCTTATATTCTATAAAGCTTTCTTCTCATATTAGCACACACTGTTGTACACGTTGAGAGTCGTGTAAGTGTGTTTGCCTAGACTTTGGTCGTTGGTTTTCATTTCTGTCTGTATATATATACTTATATATATGTATATATTTCATATATGGACTAACATTGTCGAGTTATGCTTCGATTGAGCCTAGACTTCGGTCTGGAGCATTTAATTGCTTATATATATATATATAACTGATGTCAGACATATCTGATGAGCCTATATTTATACATCCAGCGCGTTTAATCGCTTATATATATACATATATATAATTGTTGTCAGACATATCCGATGAGCCTAGATTCACATCTAGTGCGTTTAATGCTTATATATATATATATATATATATATATATATCTGTACATATATATATATATATTTATATTTCTGTCAGGCCTGGAGTTCACTTTATGGCCTTTACAGCTTTATTTACATTCCGTCCTGCCTGGAGTTTACTTCGTGGCAATTGATCGCTTTTACAGCTTTACTTACATTTTGTCCCTTCTGGAGTTTACTTCGTGGCGGTTGATCATGTTTAAATATATATATTTACAGCTTATATATATATATATATATATATATATATATATATATATATATATATATATATAACTCCTTACTACTTTCCATACAAATTGAAGTATCATGTGAGCCTAGAAATCATGTGATCATAGGTTCAGTCTACTAAATCTAGATTTGGTTCCCATGATGGACATTTTTCAGCTGTAAGTAGCCTATACATTATTTTACAGTGTCTGAATTTCCTTAGATGGCTGTTATGCCCATAAGGAGTTCGGCACTGCTGTATATTATTTTCTTGAGAATGCTTCGCATCTCGAAAATAAAAGCAAACAAGCCTAACATTTAATAATAAAATGGAAGTATGAAAAGGTCTCAATTCCTATTGAGTACAGAGTTTAAAAAACCTCTTTTACAAAACATCATTGATATATCTTGGTTAAAACTGAATTTTCCTATAAAATTCAAACCTTGTGTATATAGGTGCGAACGAGGCCTCACACTACTTTTATATAACTACACATTGATCCACACACACACACACATTCATATAATAGTTTCTTTGAGAAGTGGCGGTCACTGTGGTAACACAGATGTCGGGGGGTGCCTAACACCTTCCCTCTGCATAATCAAGCCCCCGGACCTAAAATGAATCTCGCTTTTACAGACCCATTTAGCAGTGTCAAATCACTAGGTCAATGTTCAAACCTTTTCAGTTGCGTTGGTGCAACCAGTTAAATACACCAACTGGCGACTCTTAAATTCCAATCGTCGACATTATACATGTCGGACCTTTTTCACTTGTTTTTTCAAACAAATCTCACATTAACATGAAAATACCAAAGAACAAGTAACGAAAAGGGACATTCAAAAATCTCGACGTCGACACCTACCATTTTTAGTGTCTTGGGACTGGTTTCTATATGGAAATGTGGAGAGGAGTGTGATTTTTCCTCTCTACGATTGACCGCACCAAAGATGGTCGCCAGTACTTCTATTTGTGAGAAGCCTAGTTAATTCCATCTCTTATGGATTAGTGTTGCTCTTTAAGGCACAACCGATGCATAGATGGTCACCGAATCTCCTATTTTTGAGGAGAGATTGGGTAATTCCATCCCTTTGGTCTGAAGCCGATGAAATGTGGTGGATTGAAGTTTTGGTCCCAGTACCGTGTGACAAGTATTTTTGTTCTGAGAGAGATGATATGTTAGATCTGTTGGCCTGCATACATACTGATTTGTAGATAGCCTTGTATTTTCCTGCACAGACTAGCTTAGCCATTTTGTCATGTACAGCACGTATGTGTATATCAAACAGTATTATATATGGCAGGGAAGTATATTTTGATTTACTTCTGTTTCGGTTGTGCCTTGATACTTGCTTGATATTTGCCTGTTTCATCAAGGCTTGTGATTTTGATGCATTATGAATTCATCCTTGATGTGTGGACATTGAGAAGTTGCAAGATCTTTCAGAATGGATCATTGATCTGTGTATACCCCTACCATCTTTAGTGTCTTGGGATTGGTTTCTGTATGGAATGTATAGAGGAGTGTGACTTTTCCTCTCTATGATTGACCGCACCACAGATGGTCGCCAGTACTCCTATTTAGGATGAGCCTAGTTAATTCCATCTCTTATGGATTGGTGATGGTCTTTCGAGGTACAACCATAGCTTAGATAGTCGTCGAATCTCCTATTTATGAGGAGGGGTTAGGTAGTTCCATCCCTTTGGTCTGAAGCTGATGAAATGTGGTGGATTGAAGTTTGATCCCAGTATCGTTGACAAGACTTTCTATTTTGGTAGGGGGTTAGATCGAACCATAAATTGCTACCTACGTACTCCTATTGAAGAGGAGATTAGGTCTGTATAATTTGAATCTGGTGTAAGAGGTTCAACGCTGAATGTGAAGGCAGATGGGTGTAGAAGTTTTATTGATGAAGAAGGGTGTAGAAGTGTTTTTGTTGTTTTTGTTTTTGTAGAGAAAAGGTAGAACTATTTTTGTGTTTTTTGTTTATTGCGACCGTGCTATATAGAATATGGTTGCCTACGTACTCCCGTGTATCAGGGAGATCAAGTCGACGTAGTTCGCCCCTCAAGACGAATTGCAATCGAAGAGAAATGTAAATCCCATGTGCAGGCTATACTGCGGGGAGAAGAAAGTTTGATCCCATGATGGGGACAAACTGCAGGTGCAAAAAAAGTTTGATCCCGTCTTCAGGACAAACTGCAGGTGTAGAAAAGTTTAATCCTGTTTTCAGGATAAACTGCATGTCTGAAAGGTTTAATCCCGTCTTCAGGATAACCAAAATTGTATGGAAGGTTTGAAATGAGGTGAAACCAGGTTGCTGGTTTAAAGTGTATGTTTCCTTGAGGGGCAGAAGAGTATGTAGAAAGGGTTAGGAACTGGAATGACTAGTGATTTAATGATCCAAAACCAGGATGTTTGTTTGATGATCCGAGTTGATAAGCTGTGGAAATTCATCACCGTCCATTTCCTGTAGTCGGAGAGTGCCTCCTGTCAATACCTCCTTGAAAACAAATGGGCCTTAACAATTAGGAGTAAATTTTCCCTTAGATTGACTTTGGTTGTCAATGATCTTCTTTAAAACCAAGTCATGTTGTTTGAACTGCCGTAGCCGGACTTTTTGGTTGTAGGATCTGGGGATCCTTTGCTGATATAACTGACCATGGAAGATAGCCGTTGTTCGCCTTTTGTCTATCAGAGACAATTGGTGATACTTGTCTTGTACCCATTGGTGTTCATCCAACTGAGCATCCATCAACACTTTGAGGAATTCCATTTCCACCTCTATGGGGAGCACTCCTTCCATCCAATAGGCTAATAAGTAGGGGGTTTCCCCAGTTGAAGTACGCATTGAAGTTCTGTAGGCTAATAAAGTCAGAGGCAAGAGGTCAGACCATCCTTTGTGATTGGCGAACATTTTCTGCATGATATTCTTGATATTTTTATTAGCAGCTTCAACAATACCATTTATCTTTGGACGGTAGATGACGGAGTTGAGATGTTTGATGTGGAATTTACTGCATAACTCCTCCATCATTTTGTTGTTACAGTTCTTAGCATTGTCTGACACAATGACCTCTGGTTGTCCATATCGACAAATGATACTATTTCTGATGAAATCAATGATAACTTCTTTGGTAAACCTGGGGAAGGAGGCTGTTTCTACCCATTTGGTGAAGTAGTCGATCATGGTGAATATGAATTGATGTCCATTACTAGCTTTGGGCTCGATGGGCCCGATAACATCCATTCCCCACATTGAGAAGGGCTATGGCGAACTTATATTATTGAGTTCCCTTGGAGGGGAGTGGATAGCATTCTCATGAATCTGGCATTGATAGCACCTCTTGACGTGATCATCACAGTCAAAACCAATTAATAATGTACTATTTTGAGGATCTTCTTAACAAGTAGGGGTCCGCTCATGTGTGGGCCACATACTCCACCATGGATCTCATCCATGAGTTTTTGAGCTTGGTCTTTATCCAGACATCTGAGGAGACCTAGTCCTACATCTCTTTTGTAGAATGCATCTCCACTCAAGTAGAATTTCATAGCAAGTCGATGGATCCGCCTCTTTTCAGTCAGGCTCGCCTCAGCGGGTGTAGATCCATCTCGTAAATACTCCTTGATATGTTAATACCAAGAGTTTTGGATATGAGGTAGTTCATATGATGCTTCTCCAACATAGTTCCCATAGGATGGGGCCTTTTGTAGGGAAAATATGATGCTTGGCGTGTTTTCCTTGTCAGGTATGTGAATCATGGAGGCCAATGTTGCTAGTGCATCTGCAAAGTCATTCCTATTATGAGGAATGTGTAGAAAGGAGATTTCTTCGAACTCCAAAGCCATCTATAAAACTTGTTGATGGTAAGGCAACAAATATAGTTCCTTGGTTTGATAGATTCTTGTGGATTATTTGATTACAAAGTCAGAATCTCCAAAGACAGTTAACCACCTGATGCCCATTGAATGGGTAAGTTTTAGCCCCATGATACAGCCTTAATACTCAGCTGTGTTGTTGGTGCTGACAAACTGCAATTTAATGTCGATGAGATACTGCTCCCCCGTACCGGATACTAAAACTTCTCCAGCTCCAGAGCCTTCTGTTTTAACAGCTCCATCAAAATACATTTTCCATGTGTGGCATGCATCATACTGATGGTGTTACTGAACTGCCATTACCCCTTCATCGATAAAATATATTTCTAAGGGTTTGTAATCCCCTATAGGTGCGGCGGCCAATTGATCTTCAATTCCTTGACCTTTGCTAAACTTTTGTGTCACGTAGACGATATCAAATTGTTGTAGGATCAATTGCCATCTAGACAGCCGATAATTCAGTATGGGCTTACTGAACACGTACTTGAGAGTATCCACGCGGGATATGAGATGGGTTGTGTGACCATGGAGGTAATGATGTAACCTCATGGAAGCCCATGCTAAAGCACAACAAGTCTTCTCAATCAGAGTGTACTTATGTTCACTGTTGCTGAATCTTTTGATGAGGAAATAGATAGCTCGTTCTCGGCCTCTATCGTCTTTTTACCCCAGCATACAGCCCATGGCATTGTCATTAATGGATAGGTACATGAATAGGGGAACATTATCCTTGGGTAGTACCAAAATAGGAGCGTTAACCAGCTGCTCTTTGATTGTAAGGAAATCTTTCTGACAGTCATCGTTCCATTTCATGGAGGAGGTCTTCCTTAACAATTTGAAAATGGGCTCACAAGTTGGTGTGAGTTGAGAAATAAACCTGCTAATGAAGTTGATTCTTCCCAAAAATCCCCGTATTTCCTTCTATGTCTGAGGAATGGGCATTTCCTTGATGGCCTGGATATTGGTGGGATCCAGCTTAATCCCTTTGTGGCTGACTAGAAAACCTAGCAACTTGCCTGATTTGATACCAAAGGCCCATTTGGCTGGATTTAACTTCAAGTTGTACTTACGTAACTTGTTGAATAACTTTCTGAGATGGTCTAAGTGGTCTTCCTCCCTTCGGGACATGATAATAATGTCATCCATATAGATCTCTATCTCTTTATTCATTAAATCATGGAAAAGAGTCATCATAGCTCGCTGGTAGGTTGCCCCGGCATTGATGAGGCCGAATGATAACCGTCTATAGCAGAATATTCCCCGAGGCATGATAAAATCAGTTTTCTCACGGTCCTCCTCAGCGACCATAATTTGATGGTACCCCGCAAAGAAATCAGCAAAGGAGTATATGCTGTATTGATCAGTATTGTCAATGAGAATGTGGATATAAGGCACGAGAAAGCTATCTTTAAGGAAAGCTTTGTTCAGATCCCGGTAATCCATACAAACTTGCACCTTTCCTCTTGGTTTAGGTACAGGAACAATGTTGGATATCCACTCTGGATATGTAGACACCATTATAATGCCAGCTTGAAATTATTTCACAATTTCTTCTTTAACCTTTAAACTCTACTCAGGTTTCAATCGCCTGAGTTTCTGCTTGACTGGCTTAAATCCCTCTTTAATGGGAATGCAATGAAGAACAATGTCAGTGGATAAACTCACCATGTCTTCGTGAGACCATGCAAACCCACCATGTCTTCGTGAGACCATGCAAACACATCCTGGAATTGGGTTAGTAGTGCAACCATGTCATTCTGTTGGTTTGGGGTAAGGTCTGAACCAATTTGGATTAGCTTAGGGCTTTCTAAGGTTACAAGATTAAAAAAACTTATTTGGTCAAGGTTGGGTTTAGGTTTGTCTGTGACCCATTCCTTAATCTCATGAGGTGTCTCGATGTCCTCTTATATTTCCATCAAGTATGAGTCCAACTTTGCATCAAACTTACAGTCCTCATGGAGAAAAGGCACCTCATCAGCAAGTACACGCACATCTAAATTCAGAGTCCCTCGTCGACCAGTGCATAGAGTACTGCTTCAATTATCGAGGGCAAAGTCCTGATGGACTGCAGTGATGGAGGGGCTGTCATCGTCCTCCTTCTCCTGAATGATAACCATAACATCTGTGCAATCATCGTCTGGGGTGTATCTATTTATATGTTCATTATGGACAATGATACGTATGCCTGACATCATCAGGGCGATGTCATGTTTACGTTTCCGCTCCCTTTCTTCCACTTCGGGATAAGGAATCAGGACCTCTTTTGCTTTGAATGGTACTGGTTTGGGAAACAGCATAGCCATAACATGGGCTGGCGCCTTTACCGGATACTGTATCCGTTCATGAGGTGCAGATGGAGAAAATCGTCGTGTGCCGGAAGCTTGAGGAACTTGCTTATGATTATGAGGATTCCTGTCACTGGAACTTGCAGAATAGCCTAGTCCGGTTGTCCCAATTTGACTGGACACTTGAATAGGGTGTTTAATACCCTGCTTATCTTTACCAAGCCCTTGTCCAGGTTGATGACCCAATGACATCATTTCTTGAGTGGCCGATATAACCTCGCCAGAAATCTTGGGTACGGGAAGTGGCACTCCAATAGGATGGTATTGTGTGTTACTCACTTCCAAAGTATGAAAACTGGTCGGCTCAACTTCTGAGTTGAAGCTGATGATTGGTAGATCTCCTTGTTCAGGACATTCTGACTCAGCGTTGATAGTGACTAGGTTATTGTTGACAATGTATTTGAGTTATTGATGTAGTGTAGAACGAACGACTCCAGCCATGTGGATCCATGGTCTCCCCAATAGCAGGTTGTATCCTATATCTATATTGAGGACGTGGAAGGATGCACTGAATGTATTTGAACCAATCTCAATTGGCAGCTCAATCTCTCCGACAAAATTTCATCGGGATCCATCAACAACTTTGATAACCGTGTGGCTGCTTCTGATCCTTTTGAGATTGACGTTCATCTTCAACAAGGTGGCATAAGGACAGATATTCAGAGATGAACCTCCATCTATCAAAACTCCAGCTAACATATATCCGAAGGATAAAATTGTAATGTGTAATGGCTTGCAATGACCGGTCCCTTTGGACAGGATGTCGTCATCAGTGAAGGATATCACATTGTTGTTGAAAATGAGATCAACCAGATGTTGAAAATTTTCCGCATCCACTGATTTTGGCAAGTAGGTTCTTCCAAAACCTTTAATAAAATCTTCTTGTGATCTTCAGAAGAGAAAATCAAGTCCAGTATTGAGATCTGATGTGGAGCTTCTCTTAAGCTTAGAACCACCTTGGCTTCATTATAGCCCATAGTGTGGAGGAATTTCTCAATCTTCTCCATGGGAATCTTCCCCTTTGCTTTTATAGCGGGCTTCATCACCCTCTAAGGAATATATAATGGATTTTCCTTCGACACTATAGCAGCAATATGAGACGTGGATCCTTTAGCTTCTCCATAATTCCATGGGACTTAGTGTAAGCTGACAATAGGATACTGAGGTATGAAAGGTAAAGAAATTAGCTCCGGTGCAGCCACTTTCAAAGGATTGTTAACTCCTTTGAGTTAAATTATTTGTATGGGAAATGCTTTGACAGTATCATCAGCCTCAGTAGATATAACTGCTACTGATCCCTTCCATTTGGTAGGACATGTATTCCCACTCTCGAGTAGCACAGTGTCATCATCTGCCAATTGGAGGACACCACTATCAATTAGATTTTGAATAAGGTGGCGAAGGGCCCAGCATTCTTCTGTGCTGTGACTGCGAGAATGTGAACGGGAAGTTAATCTGGTCTTTTAACTGGAGCAAATCTGGGTGGTTCCTTTCCTGAGCCTCATTAAAATTAGTCTCCCTACAACTCCAGTAATCAAACACTGACAGGATAGCCTCCTGGTGGAGGAACCACACAACATACATTCACATACAATGTGTCTCATCGTTTATTAAAATGATGACATATGTGAAGCACTAATATCACATATAGATATTTCGCAGTGCAGTAAGTAAAATGCATTCGTACTCAATTATCATAAATGTAAATGCAACATTCACACACAAGCATATAACAGTTTTGAAAAGCTTGTAATAGCGGCTTAAGCCCTCTTAATGGTGCCCCAACAGAGTCGCCACCTGTTGACGTCGAGATTTTTATTTTTCCCTTTTCGTTACTTGTTCTTTGGTGTTCTCATGTTAGGTGAGATTTATTTGAAAAAACAAGTGAAAAAGGTTCGACATGTGTAATGTCTACGATGGACTATTAAGAGTCGCCAGTTGATGTTTTTAACTGGTTGCACCAACGTAACCGAGAAAAGGTTTACACATTAACCTAGTGATGTGACACTACTCAACGGGTCTATGAAACCGAGATTCATTTGAGTTCAAGGGCTTGATTATGCGGAGGGAAGGTGTTAGGCACCCCTCGACATCCGTGTTGCCTAAGTGACCACCACTTTTTAAGAAACTATTATATAAATGCGTGTGTGTATGGATCAATGTGCAATTATTTGAAAGTAGTGCAAGGCCTCGTTCGCAGCTATATATAAAGGGTTTGAATTTATAGAAAAATTCAGTTTTAAACAGAATATAGAAATGTAGTTTTGTAAAAGAGGTTTTTAAAACCTTGTGCTCAATAGGAATTGAGACCTTTTCATACTTCCATTTTATTATTAAATGTTTGGCTGGTTTGCTTTTATTTTCGAGAAGCGAGGCATCTTCGAGAAAATAATATACAGCACTGCCAAACTCCTCATTGGCATGACAACCATCCAAAGAAATTCAGACACCGTAAATAATGTACAAGCTGCTTACAGCTGAAAATGTCCATCACGGGAACTGAATCTAGATTCAGTTTACTGAATATATGATCACATGATTCCTAGGCTCACATGATGCCGCAGTTTATATGAAAAGCAGTAAGCAGTTATATATATATATATATATATATGGACATGATCAACCCCCACGAAACACCTCCATGGGGGATCAAAAATGTAAATAAAGAAGTAAATGCGAACAACTGCCACGAAGTAAACTCCAGACGAGACTAAATGTAAATAAAGTAGTAAAAGGCCTCGAAGTAAACTCCAGGCCTGACAGAAATGTATATCTATATATATATATATACTTATATATATAAATTGTGGTCACACACTTTTTGATGAGCCTGGATTTTACATCCGGAGCGTGTGACCACAATTTATATATATAAGTATATATATATACACCACGGATCCAGTCCGGTCTCCCGGACTGGACTTAAAATACGGACCCCAAATTTTTTTTTTTTTTTTGCTTTTTTTTTTTGAAACAACTAAAAAAAAAAAAAAATTTATGGAACTGAAATTTTTCCATAATAAAGTGTTTTGGGCGTGTTTTTAACACCTACCCCAACTAATGTATGTACAGTCTGCCCAGACTGTACAGACATATTTCGTTATAGGCATCCAAATCACGCCCAAAACACTGTATTATGGAAAAATTTCAGTTCCATAATTTTTTTTTTTTTTTAGTTGTTTCAAAAAAAAAAAGCAAAAAAAAAAAAAAAAAAAGGTCCGGATTTTATAAAATCCGGGAGTCCGGACCTGATCCGGACTCTATATATATATATATATATATATATATATATATATATATACTTATATATATAAATTCAGGCTCATCAAAAAGTGTGTGACCATAATTTATATATATATATATATATATAAGCAATAAACGCTCCAGACATAAGTCTAGGCTCAATCGACTCATAACTCGATAATGTTAGTCCATATATATATATATATATATATATATATATATATATATATATATACAGACAGAAATGAAAACCACGGACCGAAGTTTGGGCATACGCACACAACACAACTTTCAATGTGTAGAATAGTGTGTGCAAAGATGAAGAGAAAGGCTTTATAGAGTGTGACAAGGCTTACAGTGGCCTGCCAAAGCAGGTTTCTATGACTCTAGATGGATAAACACTCAGCTCCCACCGGTAAAAATGAAGCTATATGTGAGCTAACATGTGTTTAAAATGAGGAAACACTCAATATAGGATGTGTACATAGCAAATTGGACAAGGCTTCCTTGCCTCTTCCTCTTTTTTCTAAAATGGCCACTCCAAGCCCTCTATTTATAGAGGGGGAGCCGCAGGTGTACCTGCAACAGCCGTAGATGCACCTGCGGCTGCCCGGGGTGCCCCGGGCTCTGCGGGTCCTGCTGTCTCAAAGTACATGCACTCGTGCACTATGATATCTTCTCGAACTTGCAGAACTTCAATCCGAACATCCGAATGAGGTGTACAAGACCTTCTTTGGACCGCTTTTGTTGAGAGTTACGCAATGAAATGGGATTAGATGTTGTACGAATTCAGGAAGATGGGACCATGTCCATGGTCTTCAAGCTTCAAATTCTATCCGGTGTGCTGCCACGCGTAATAGTCACTCGGGATTGGAACTCCTTGTCTTTTGTGGGACATTGTTGTATGTATGTATGTATGAAATGTTGAGACGGTGCACTGGGGTTGAGGTGGAAAGATGACCTTTTGACACCTCACCGGGGTTATCTCCAGTTTGAGCTGATAGCAGACGTTGCTCAAGGTTACATCTGAGATTAGACTGCTGCAAGTGTTTGAATTTTGCAAGGTCGTCTGTAAATGTGCATGTCTTCCCAGTGTTAGCTTCGGGTCTTTAGTATGAGTGCCTCGACAGGAGGTCTAAGATTGAAGCTGATCGCATGCATTTGAAACAAGCATTTCTGGAGTTATCGCCGAAACTGCAACAACATTCCTTGGGGTTATCGCCAAGGACGAAACTCAGGGTTATCTCTGAGGTTGGAATTGATACTCCTGGTGTGTGTTCTGGGGTTAAGACTGAACTTCTGGTAGTATCTGGAATGGATGTGATCTATCTTCTAGGGTTATCTCTGAAAGACAAATCTGCCTTCCTGCAATATTAGTAACAAGTGTGCACAAAATTTCTAGTGTCTACATATACTATTTTCCATTCCCTACATCATATTGTCATTTATTTTTTATCATGCTTATATTATGTTATGCATATGCATTTCCAGAGATGTGTTCAACATTGACCCCTAGATGGTCTTATGACACGGCCTTACAGATGTCTTCATCAATTGTTAGCCGGGTTGAGCATACCCCACTAATATTGGTGGCATCTTCCTTAAGATTGTTGTATGACAGTTTATCCTCCCTAGATTGGGTGACAGTTAACCAGTTGTTGCGTCACTCTATGACCCTCTTGATGTTTTAGGTTCTATCAGGCTTTGTAGAGGGCATGCTAGAGCATTGGGTACCGGATAGGCAGGTATTCTGATTTGCTACCTAGGAGTTGACTCCTACATTAGAGGACTATGAGCGTCTGACAGATTTACCGTTAGATAGTCCTTGTGCTCGGATGGATGTCGGAGATATGAGACAGAAGTTTATGACCCTCACAGGTTTGAGGCCCAGAGTTATCCTGGATGAGATCTCCTCGGGGCATGTAGTGTCCATGAGTTTTTTGATTGCCAAATTTGAGTCATTAGATAGTTAGCTGCGGCACTTCAGGGATTTAACCATTTTGGAGAATGATTGGCGTGTCACCTAGACCACCTAGATATCGGTGTGATCATAGTAGTTAGAGCTCTCCAGGAGGAACATACCATGTTACCGATGATTCTGGCAGAGACCTTGAAGTCGGCCACGTATTGCCATACCCATTCTGTGGGGGTGTTTACAGACTGTTCAGTCTTGTTGTACGTGTGGTTCATGACACACTTGAGACCGATTGGCACTTTTAGATGTCATGGTACTACTTTTCCCATGAGATATCCATGTCATATTCCTTTCAGCCGGTGGAGTGTAAAGATGCAGCTTCTTGGTCGGCTTTCTTATCAGGGATCGAGAACCCATTTGAAATTTTGTCGTGTTCAGGGCTTAGCTCTCCCTATATCTTTATCACTCATACAGCTGGCATGGACTATCTTCCCCTGTCCGATTTGAGGGGTGTGATCACTTATCATCCACTGGCTATTATGGCACAGTTTGACCAGTTTCAGGATGTTCATCTTTTTGATGGGGAAGTGGGTCTGCATTTGTCATCTCAGTTTCTGTCAGTGGATGAATTTTTAAGGATTTATACCTGTTGGATCCAACGTTAGAGCATTAACTTTTTGACTAGCCATCCAGGTCATTCTACAAAGTATTCTACATGATTGGAGGCAGAGATTGCATCGGCTAGGGTTGTATCCTCAGAGCCGGGTATTGATTTTGATGATGGGGAGCCTATGGAGTACCTTCATTCTTCCATAGAGGATGAGTTGTTTACTGGTTTGTTCGTAGCTTAGGTTGATTCCCCCAGTATTCCTACTGCTGTGACTCCACATTCTACAGAGTTTTTAGAGCAGAGTTTATATTGAATGACGTTTGAGAGGGACCAGGCTATGGCCTTGATGTTGAAAGCTCTTTCTGATAGAGATGTGGCTCTGGTTGAGAGAGATAATGCTCTAGCTCATAGGGATACCTCTATTATTGAGCAAGATGAAGCTCGATCATCTAGAAATGTAGCTGTTATTGAGCGGGATGATGCTCTAGCTACCCGGGATGTTACCACTACAAATAGTACTGCATTGAGATCTCATACTGCTGACATTGTGGCAGAGATGAGTGCATTCATTGATGAGCGCGGTGTTACCATGCATATGGTCGTAGATCTCCTGGCTTGTGTGGATACCCTAAGGCACGAGCTCATAGATTTACCTCCATCTACTGAGAGGAATGCCATGTTAGACTTAATGACTCGCTTATCCACTAGTTTGTAGATTAGCTTTGATTTTCCTATATAAAATAGGTTAGCCATTTTAGTCATGTACATGACATATTGTACATATCAAAAAGTATTATATGGCACGAAAATATGTTTTGATTCACTACCCTTTTACATATGCCTTGTTACTTGCTTGATAGTTATCTATTCTCTAGGGCTTGTGTTGGGTAAAATCTAATTACACATAACACGCAAGTATACGTGGTCAACAAGTAATAAAGTGATAAGTTGAGTATTGTTCCCACAGAGAATTATTTAATAAAAATCAACAAGTACTATCCCGTAACCAACTCAATCTTATTTAAACGAATGAATTTCAAATTATATAAATTAAACTACTATTAAATTCCACTAATTAAATTAAGATTATGGAGATTTAAGATCATAACTTCACTTATTGCTTCATTTAAGTTAACACACTTCTCATCAATTATTCTCTATCCCGAATTGTTAATCAAGAACACTAAAGCAGATAAAACCATCTCTCGATGCATAATACCCATACTCACTTAAATCCACAGGTGATAGAATTAAGCAAGACACTATAATTAACTAATCCATTATATCTCTATGTGAATTAAAATTAAAAAGGATTTAAAGCACAAGTTCTCTATAAGATTACATATGGCGTAAAGGCATATATCTATCCTAAACACGAATCATGAATTCCATCTATGCAGAAATCCCAAACATATGTTATCGTGATAAGATCTAAATCTATATTTCATCTCTCGAGTTCATATAGATTATCGCGGTAATTGTTAGCTAGGCAATTAAGCAACTAAGTTCAAATCACAATAGACAATCCTCACAATAGAACATAATAATTGATAACGAAGAATATTTAAATAAACTACACAATAAGATCCATTGTAATCTCAAACAAAGAATTAGTTCATTAGATTAAAACTAAGAATCCACACTCGAATACACATTAAAAGACACAGATAGAAGAAGATGAGAAGATAGAATCTATTGTCTGTAGATCCGACGCTTTCTCCTTGATCCTACTTTGAATCTTTAATGGTTTCCACGTTGCTTCAATCTCAAAATCTAATTAGAACTAGTGTTTGATCTAATATACTATAATCTAATATAATGGAATCATCTTTCTCTCCTCTAATCTCCCCCTCTAATCCATGTTATTCTCCTCCTTATATAAGCCTTTTTACAAGTCTTTAAGTCCTCTTGGAAGTCCTGGAGTCAATCGGATCGAAACAGTCCTTCTCCAATTCATCTTGTGTTTGTGTAGTAGTTATATATTTTACAACCACAATCTCTGCTCAATTCCATGCCAACTAGAGTCCTATTGCTATGCGAACTCAAAAATCTAAGTTCCATAATTATTAGCATCACATTAGGAGTGCCAAAATTCGGGACCCCCCGCCCCGGCAGGGATTTAAGCTTATAAAATGCCCACCGCGGTGGGCTAGGCTACTACAATTAGGAATGAAGACCCCACGCCCCGGCGGGGGTTAACAAGGCAAATAGGCCCGCCCCGGCGGGGGTCTATTCTGCTGAATGATTATTGTTGCTTCAAGACTTCTTCCAAATTTGAACCAAATTGACTCCAAATCATTCCCAATAACTCCAAATCTTCGTTAAATGTTTCAACAACCATCCTACATATAAAAGAACATAAAACAAGTAAAAACGAACATGAACACAAGAAATTAACAACAAATAAGCATGAAATGGACACCGATTCTTGAATATAAAATCTACTTATTAAAATCCCCCAAACTTAAATCGTGCTAGTCCTCGAGCACAAAACAACTACATGCTTTGCAATGCAACTAATCTATATGCCTACGAATCCAGCAATATTGATAAACACAAGTCTATTCAATCGGCCTTAGAGAAATCAAGTAAACATGATAATACATTATATCAAAATTCATCAGTAACTTCCTAATCAATCATCAAATCTTAGACTTTTATCACTAATATAGTGCGTGTGTGCTCCACAACAATGTTAATTGATATAAAATTAAATTTAACACATAACAAGTCTCTTCGAAGGCATCATACAGTGTAAACTCAAGAAATCTAGAAACAAGCTAGATTCAACTAAAATCAAACAATTACCAATATCGAGGGTTAACATGGGATACTTGTGCTTTATTTTACTTCTACGGGATTTTTTTGCTCTTATTTCCTGTTTTATTCATTTTTTTATTTTATTTTATATACACATAGCTAAGCAATATCTTATTCCCTTAGGCTTTTCAATGATACCTTAACGAGCTTTCGACCAATGACTCCCAGACCATTAAGACAGTAGGACGCTAGGTGTAAAGACAATCCCCTCGGGGTTACTTACTTAAGTAATAAAGGCCACAAAACTAGACAAGCACGCCACGGTGTTTATTAGTACTTTTTTTTTCTCTAGCTTATATACCCCAAATATTCCCCCAAACTTAGGTTCTTGTCTAACTTTAGCCATCACTACTTATTCTTGTCATTCTTTCATTCAAACTAGCATTATCCTTTAGAGTCCCATTATGTATCAATTTAAACTCAACCAATCAACAAGTTGTTTTTACTGTTCTATCCTTATTATACCAGTTTCAAACAGAAAAAGATTCAATTCATAACAAGAAATCACATCAAAGCTTTAATAGTTATTACTATACTTGTCTACCCAATTCCAATCTCATCATTGGCCAAAATAAACTTAACTATTTACAACTACTCTGCTATGCAAAATATAATGTATTTACACTACATGAATG
Source organism: Panax japonicus (assembly GCA_020205505.1). NCBI lineage: Eukaryota > Viridiplantae > Streptophyta > Magnoliopsida > Apiales > Araliaceae > Panax > Panax japonicus. The sequence continues at coordinate 48,197,100 of CM035099.1, forward strand.
CAAACATATAATAATCCTAAACTAAACAAACATGATAACTTATGCAAAACTAAAATAACTACATTAAACATTCAAAACTAAACTAATTAACTCCCCCAAACTTAACAATTACAATGTCCTCATTGTAAAATAAAGCATTAAGTAGAAAAGAACTTCCCTGTAATCATTTAAGCATGAGGTGATGGTGGCGATGGCGACGTTGATCATTTTCATAGCCATTGAACCTCTAATACCTGCAATGAAGAGAGACAACATGGATTAGATTATAAGAGAACTTAATAAGCAAATTAGCTCCTAATTTTTTTTATGAACTAACAGTACTAATTAAACTAGTAAAACATATAAATATAAAAATTCCTGGGTTGCCTCCCAATCAGCGCTTGATTTACAGTCTTTTAGCCTGACTTTGTCTAGTCAATGCTATCCAATTCCTCTTCGGATGTTGAGGAACCCTCCATCCATCAGTAACAAATTGTCCTTTTGGAGGTTCCCATTTGTGACAGCCATTTCATTAAAGTCACCTAGCATGCTTTGTTTAGATAAGATCGCATTCAAAAAACGTCCAACATCTAGGTATTTTATCCATTGTGTCTGCGATTAGATTCTGGCATTGAAGCTTGTCAGACACAACAATCTCTTCTTCTATCTTCTACAGCTCATCGCACCATGGCTTCGAAGTTGTACTCGCTTTTGCGTCATAAGGAGTATTACGGACGACATGACTACCTAACGGACAAGGTTTTGTAAATCTAATCGGATCCTTGAATTTTGGTGGAGAAGGCACTTTAGGCAATAATAATACTGGCTTATCCTCATCAGTACTCATAGTTAACTCTTCACCGACCTTGTTTTCATTATCCCCACTTGTCTCCTCTTTTTCAACATATCGTGGCACATCCAGTTGTAGATTTGGCTCGGGCACTTCATCAATTTCGGAATCCTCGTCATAACACCAATTATTTTGAGGACAGTTGTTCAGGGCTTTGAGCATTTAATCTATCTGGTTCAACATAATTTGAATTGATATCTCGTGATTAATCCTCCTCTCCTCATTTGATGATATGAACTTGGACCACAAGTCCTCCAACTTTGAATTATCTGTCTCAGTCTCGGAAGCCATGTATTGAGGACAATCGGTTGAGGTAGTGGCGAGTTGTTCAATCCGATTATTAAAATTTTGGGTTGACAGCTCTTGGCTAATCTTTATCTCATATAGGTTTGCTATGCCATTCAATATTACATCCCTCAGATTTGGCTTTTCTTCTTGTGGCAATGGAGGTGGACATGAAAATTCTGGTGTGTATGTTGGATTTGGAGCGTAGTATTGGTCTTCATAAGTATAGCTCCATGACGAATCCGGGTGATACCCCCAATCTTGATGATAATTAGCATATGTATAATCGTTGAGGTATTCACTACCATGTTGTCCCGGCCCAAAACTAACGGTGCATTGATGACTCAAATGATTACCAGCTCAATAATTGGAAGTAACTGCTCTCCTTCGATTACGTTGGGCTGCAACAACATCCAACCTCCTCGAAAGTTTCTCAAGCTGCGCTGATAATGCAGGAAATGCATTGAGACCATCAATCCCCACTTCCATTGGTCGAGTCATGTTCATGCATGACCATTGATACGTAAAGTCATCCATGGTACCTGAAAAGAGAGAAATATAGGAAGAGAATTAAAAATAAAAAATAAAAAAGTTTAAATTAAGACTAATATTATTGAAATTAATATTGGTAAAAAATATTAAACTAATTCCCCAGCAACGACGCCAAAAACTTGTTGGGTAAAATCTAATTACGCACAACACGCAAGTATACGTGGTCAACAAGTAATAAAGTGATAAGTTGAGTATCGTTTCCACAGAGAATTATTTAATAAAAATCACCAAGTACTAACACGTAACCAACTCAATCTTATTTAAACGAATGAATTTCAAATTATATAAATTAAACTACTATTAAATTTCACTAATTAAATTAAGATTATGGAGATTTAAGATCACAACTTCACTTATTGCTTCATTTAAGTTAACACACTTCTCATCAATTATTCTCTATCTTGAATTGTTAATTAAGAACATTAAAGCAGATAAAACCATCTCTCGATGTATAATACCCATACTCACTTAAATCCACAGATAATAAAATTATGCAAGACACCCTAATTAACTAATCCACTATATCTGTATGTGAATTACAATTAAAAAGGATTTAAAACACAAGTTCTCTCTAAGATTACATATGGCGTAAAGGCATATCTCTATCCTAAACACGAATCATGAATTCCATCTATGCAGAAATCACAAACACATGCTATCATGATAAGATCTAAACCTATACTTCATCTCTCGAGTTCATATAAATTTTCACGGTAATTGTTAGCTAGGAAATTAAGCAATTAATTTCAAATCACAATAGACAATCCCCACAATAGAACATAATAATTGATAACGAAGAATATTAAAATAAACTACACAATAAGATCCATTGTAATCTCAAACAAAAAAATTAGTTCATTGAATTAAAACTAAGAATCCACACTTGAATACACATTAAAAGACAAAGATAGAAGAAGATGAGAAGATAAAATCTATTGTCTGTAGATCCGACACATTCTCCTTTCTCCTACTTTGAATCTTCAATGGTCTCCATGTTGCTTCAATCTCCAAATCTAATTAGAACTAGTGTTTTGATGTAATCTACTCTAATCTAATCTAATGGAATCATCTTTCTCTCCTCTAATCTCCCCCTCCAATCCTTGTTATTCTCCTCCTTTTATAAGCCTTTTTACATGTGTTTAAGTCCTCTTGGAAGTCCTTAAGTCAATCGGATTGAAACAGTCATTCTCAAATTCATCTTGTGTTTTTGTAGTAGTTATCTGGTTTACAACCACAATCTCTTCTCAATTCCATGCCAACTAGAGTCCTATTGCTATGCGAACTCAAAAATCCAAGTTCCATCATTATTATCATCACATTAGGAGTACAAAAATTTGGGAACCCCCGCCCCGGCGAGCTAGGCTACTACAATAGGAAATGAAGACCCCCCGCCCCAGCGGGGGTGTAAGGGTTAAATATGCCCGCCCCCGCGGGCTATCATTCTGTTAATTTGGTAAGAAGACCCCCTGCCCCGGCGGGGGTCTATTCTGCTGAATGATTACTGTTGCTTCATGACTTCTTCCGAATTTGTACCAAATTGACTCCAAATGATTCCTAATGACTCCAAATCTTCGTTAAATGTCGCAAAAACCATCTTAAACATAAAAGAACATAAAACAAGTAAAAACGAACATGAACACAAGAAATTAGCAATAAATAAGTATGAAATGGATGGACAGCTTGTGATCTTGATGTATTCCGAACTCCTCCTTGATGGATGGACATTGAGATGTCTTAGGATCTTTCAGAATAGATCGTTGATCTTTTTATTCCCCTACCCTTTGATGTCTTGGGACTGGTTTCTGAATGTGGTTATGGAGAGGATTTTGGCTTTCCTATTTGAGGTTGACCACACAACAGATAGTCGTCGGTACTCCTTTGTATTGTGGAGACCAGGTAGTTCCATCTCTTATGGATTGGTGTTTCTCTTTGAGGATTCAACCGCAGCTTAGAAGGTCACCGATTTTTCTCCCATTTATGTGGGGTGACCAGATAGTTTAATCCCTGTGGTCTAAGCTGATGATGTATGGTTTAACTGCCCCATAGACGGGCGTCGATGTATTCCTGTGTATTAAGGAGATCAGGTAGTTCCATCTCTTATGGTTTAGTCTGAAAGGTTAAAGGATGATCCCAGTACTATTGACAAGGTTTTGTGTTTTTGGTAGGGGTGAGACCGCACCCTGAATAGCTGTCTACATACTCCCATCAATGAGGGGAAGATCAGGTCTACGTAGTTCTAACCTAGCGTGAAAAGTTGGAAAGTTGTATGTTCAAGGGTGTAAAGATTTTTTTGTAGTTAGACCAGACCATAAAAATGTCTGCCTGCGTACTGCAGTGTATTGGGGAGATTTAGTCTGCGTAGTTCATCCATGATAGGACAAACTGAAGTTGTGGAGAAGTTTTTTTGTTGTTTTTTTGTAAAGGTTAGACCAGACCACAAAAATGGCTGCCTACATAATCCCGTGTATTGGGGAGATCAGGTTTACGTAGTTCATCCCTGATGGGACAAACTGAAGTTGTATGTAGTGAGAGGTTTTGAAAACCTGAATTAACTGATGGATCTGATGATCTAGAACCAAGATGCTGGTTTGCAATAAACTTTAGAAATAGTACTGTTTCACGATGTCTGAGTTGATGAGTTGGGGAAATTCCCACCATCCATCTCTTGTAATATGAGGTCTCCACCTGTTAATACCTCCCTGACAATAAACGGGCCTTCCCACTTTGGGGCAAAATTTCCTGTATATTAATCTTGGTTGTCAAGGACCTTCTTCAAGACCAAGTCATTTTCTTTGAACTGTCGTAATCGGACTTTCTTGTTATAGGGTCGAGCGATCCTTTCTTGGTATAACTGACCATGGAAGATGGTTGTGGCCAGCCTTTCATCTATTAGAGAAAATTGGTGGTACATATCTTGTAACCATTAGTCTTCATCCAGCTGAGCGTCTATCAACACTCTCAGGGATTCCATTTCCACCTCTATGGGGAGCACTGCTTCCATGCCATAGGTTAATGAGTAAGGGGTTTCCCCATTGGAAGTGTGTATTGATGTTCTGTAGGATAATACAGTCAGAGGTAACAAGTCAGGCCATCCTTTTTTATTAGCAGACATCTTTTTCATGATCTTTTTGATATTCTTATTAGCCACTTCAGCAGCACCATCATCTTTGGACGATATATGACGGACTTGAGATGCTTGATGTGAAATTTGCTGCATAATTCCTCCATCATTTGGTTGTTGAGGTTTTTGGCATTATCTGATACAATCATCTCTAGTTGTCCGTAGCGATAAATGACATTATTTCTGATGAAACCAATGATAACCTCTTTACTAACCCTGGGGGAAGAAGCTTCTTCTACCCACTTGGTGAAGTAGTCGATCATGGTGAAGATAAACCGATGACCGTTGCTTGCTTTGGGCTCGATTGGCTCGATCACATACATTCCCCACATTGAGAAGGGCCAAGGTGAACTCATATCGTGGAGCTCCTTGGAGGGGCGTGGATAGCATTACCATGAATTTGGAATTGATAACATCTCTTGACGTGATCATCACACTTAACTTTGAGAGAGAGCCAGTAATGCTCTATTCTTAAGATTTTCTTGACAAGTAGAGGGCCACTCATATGTGGGCCGCCTAATCCACCATGGATTTCATCCATGAGCCTTTGAGCTTGGTCTTTATCTAGGTATCTTAGAAGACCTAATCCTGCATCTCTTTTGTAGAGTGCGTCTCTGCTCAGGTAGAATTTCATGGCCATTCGATGGATCCTCTTTCTTTCAGCTTGACTTGCTCTAGTGGGCGTAGATCCATCTTGTAGATAAACTTTAATAGGCTAATACCAAGGGTGTTAGATGGGAGGCAACTCATCTAATACTTCTTCGATGTAATTCCCGTAGGCTGGTGCCTTTTGGCGAGCAAATGCGATATTTTTAATGCTTCCCCTCTCAGGTATGTTGATCAAGGAGGCCAAAGTTGCTAGTGCATCAGCAAAGTCATTCATATTTTGAGGAATGCGGAGGAAGGGTATTTCTTCAAACTCTGAAGCAATCTGGATAACTTGTCGATGGTAAGGAAGCAAATGTAATTCTTTGGTGTGATAGATCCCAGTGGTTTATCTGATTACCAGTTCAGATTCTCCATAGACAGTTAACCATTTGATGTCCATGATAAGCTAGCTTCAACCCCATTATACAGCCTTCATACTCAGTTGTGTTATTGGTGTTCACAAAATGTAATTTGATGGCAATGGGATATTGCTCTCCAGAAATGGACACTAGAACTCCTCCAGCTTCAGCACCTTTCATGTTTATAGCTCCATCAAAATACATCCTAAATAATTGGGTTGTATTATCTTGATGGTGTTGCTAACTTGTCATTGTCCCTTCATCGGGGAAATGTGTTTCCAAGGGTTTGAAATCCCTGGATGGTACGACTACCAGTTGATCTGCAATTCTTTGACCATTGATAGATTTTTACGTCACATAGATGATTGCAAATTGTTGGAGGATCAACTGCCATTTGGATAGTCGATAATTCAACATGGGTATGTTGAACACGTACTTGAGATGATACATGCGGGATATGAGATGGGTTGTGTGACCATAGAGATAATGTTATAATCTCATAAAAGCCCATGCTAATGCACAACAAGTTTTCTCAATCAAGGTATACTTATGCTCACTAATGCACAACAAATTTTGTTGAAGTAATAGATAGTTATTTCTTGGCCTCTATCATCTTTTTGTCCAGTATGCAGCCCATAGCATTGTCATTGATTGTCAAGTATATGAACAGGGGAACATCATCCTTGGGAGGTACCAAAAAAGGACCTTTGGACTAGTTGCTTTTTGATTGAAAGGAAGGCTTTTTGACACTCTTTGTTCCATTTCTTGGAGGAGTTCTTCCTTAACAACTTGAAGATAGGTTCACGTGTTGCTGTAAGGTGGGAGATGAATTGGCTGATGAAGTTGATTCTTCCCAAAATTTTCATATTTCCATCTCTATCTAGGGCTCGGACATCTCAATAATGGCTTAAATTTTGGCAGGATCCAGCTCAATGCATTTGTGGCTCACTAGGAATCCCAGCAATTTGCCTGACTTGATGCCGAAGGCGCACTTGGCCAGCTTTAGCTTCAAGTTGTACTTATGCAACCTGTTGAAGAGCTTTTTGAGATGGTCTATGTGGTATTCTTCCCTTTGGGACTTGAAAATGATCTCATCCACATTAACTTTTATCTCTCTATGTATTAGATCGTGGAAAAGAGCAAACATGGTTCGCTAATAGGTAGCTCTGGCACTAATGAGGCCAAATGACAACCGTCTGTAGCTAAAGGTTCCCCATAGAGTGATGAATGTTGTCTTATCCTGGTCCTCTTTAGCAACCATGATTTGGTTATACCCAACAAAACAGTTAATGAAGGAGTACATGCCATACTGAGTTGTATTGTCAATGAGTATGTGGATGAATGGTATGAGAAAGTTGTCTTTGAGACAAGCTTTGTTTAGATCTCTATAATCCATGCATACTCGTACCTTCCCTCCGGGTTTAGGTACGGGGACTATGTTGGATAGCCACTCAGGGTATGTTGATATCATGATGATGCCAGCTTGAAATTATTTCACAATTTCTTCCTTGACTTTCAAACTCCACTCAGGTTTTAATCGCCTAAGTTTTTGTTTGACTGTCTTGAATCCCTCTTTGATGGGTAGGCAATGAATGTTGATGTTAGTTAACAAACAAATCCTGTCTTTATAAGACCATGGAAACACATCCTAGAATTAAGTTAATAGAATTACCATGTCATTCCTTTGGCTAGGAGTAAGTTATATACCAATCTGGATTTGTTTGGGGTTTTCTAAGGTTCCAAGGTTAAAAGAGATGGTTTGATTAAGATTTGGCTTTGTTTTGTCTTCGACCCATTCTTTGATCTACTCAGGCACCTCATAGTCCTCTTGTTCAATCTCCATCAAGTCAGAGTCCAATTTTACATCAAAGTTGCAATCCTTACGAAGAATAGGCATTCCATCAATAAGTTTAGGCAAATCTAACTTTAGAGTCTTGAAACAAAATGCTTTCACTTAATATATAAAACTGTTTGATCATACATAATGTTAGCATGGCATGACAAAAACAACGGCTAATACTATGAAACAAAAGTAAGCAATTATTGTTATCTAAAGGGCAAAGGGATTTTCTGCTCTTTTTACCATTTTTGGCAAATACAAGGAGTGCTGCTCCAATTGCTAAGGGTTAAGTCCTAGTGGACAGCTGTGATGAAGGGGCGATTATCGTCCTCCTCCGCTTAAATGATGACCATAACATCTGAGCAGTCGTCATCTAAGATATCCTTGTTCATACCCTTGGTATGTGCCAGGAATTACATCTTCGATAACCGTCTCTTAATGTCTTGTTTACGCCTTTGATTCCTTTCCTCCATGTCTGGGTCTAAAATCACGGCTTCTTTCCCATTAACTGAAAGTAGTATGCACATAAGCCAATCATGTTTGATGATAAAGCATATACTTTGTACACAATCTTATTCATTTATTAATAAAAAGTATTAATTTATTAAAGGTTTTTAATTATCTACATGATGCTGTTTTATAATATGTGATAAACCCATAGTTTTAAGCAATGCTTTTAGAATAATGATGATGATCATTCTAATGAGATCTAAATTCTTAGAAAGCTTAAAACTAAAATAGTTCCCAATCGTTGGATTACTAAATTGGGGATTAGTGAATCCGGATAGATTGGTACATACGTTGCTTGCTCATTGGATGAGGATGATTGATCTCATGATCATTTGTGTGGAGACACTAAAGCAAGTATGTAGGTGCTTATTAGAGAATAAGTTCACTGAACGTGACTCGCTAAGGAATACCTAATGGAGTTTTACTTGCATGTCAATAGGAATTCCTGTAGTGATAGTAGTACAAGTGATCCTTGGACTTGAGATCATCATAGTATCTTGTGTATGATGAGTTATACTTTGACTTATTCCTTAAGACCCTTAGGGTATATCAAAGGGTATGCTTGGGTATAATAAGTTGTACATGAAGATAATGTATGATCAATAAAGAATCTACCACTTCTAGTAAAAGAAGAGAAATGTCCTATGTGATTCGATAAATGACAACCCAGTAGTCCTTGGCCAAGGCAGAATGAAATTAGAAAGGAGTTTCTAATTTGCATTATTTGGAGTTGTGCATTTAGAGTCGAAATACATATAATTAAATAAAATAAGACTTGACAGAAATTCCATGTCTTATATTTAATTGGGACATTGTATGGTGGAAGGATTGAATTGTACGGTAACTATTTACTCAAAGGTTCTTTTATGATTAATGTTGAAATCTATATTATCTGGAAAGTCGTTGATCGCTAGGGAGGCTTATCCCTATTGTAGAATAAATATTATTTATTTAAATAAATTATTAGTTTAATTTATTTATTTAAATAAGATTAGAATTGTTCTAATTGATTTATTCACAACCGGTTTAATATGGAGAACCTAAAGGGTCACACCATAAAAGGAAGAATAATTATTTAAGAAGTTAATGGCATAATCGTAATAATAAGTTAAGTATATTTAATTTAATCTATGGTGATAGAATAAATTAAATAGCTTAATATTTATTATTTAATATTTTGGAAATATTAAATATAAATTAATAAGAGGAGTCTTATTATTATTATTACTATTATTATTATTTAATTCCTAAAGGAGTTTGGGAATTAATTAATATAAGTACTCTCATTTATTCCTAATAGGATTAGGAGGGAAAATTAGTTAAAGGAGTTTAATTAATTATCCCTAATAAGATTAGGGAGCCCATTTAATTAAAAGAGTTTAATTAAATAAATAATACCTTATTTTTAATAGGGTTACTTGATATCTTTATAAGAGGAGTCTTATATCAGATATCTAACATACGTAATTCCAATAGTTGGGAGAGTACGCCTTTTTCTATAGAGATAGAAAAACTAAGGTTTAGCCAACAACCCATCTTCTTGAATTCTTCTTCTTCCTTGGTGGATCACCTCTAGAGGCCAAACACTTGGGTGGCTAACGTTGATCAAAGGAAGGGACACAACCCGGTGGATTCAAGTTGAACGCGAAAAGGATTGGAGGTGAACTTGTACCTGAGGAAGCTCGATCTTCAAGGGTATGATTCTTGTTCTTATCTTTTCGTTTAATTAATAATTGTGCATAAAGGGTGATCCGGGTATATGGTTTGTAAAATTTTAAATTCTGATTTTTACACGTTTCCGCTAATTTTTGCAATTTGATTGCGTTCATGAATATTACAAACCTAACAGTGGCATCAGAGCCAAACTTTTATGCAAATTATTAATTATTTTGATTTGATATGTATATTGATATGTGTTTTGAACAATTTAATTGGGCATAATTTTATTGTATAAAAATTAAAAAAAAAAAATTCAATTTCCGAATACATATGAAATTCGCGAAACTGTGTTTGAAAAATAGTTTCTGTTTTTGCTTAGTCCGCGGCTGACTTTTATTTTCAAAAGTGAATCATGTTATTTCGGTTAGCATGCCTTCAATTAAAAAAAAAACTGATTCATGTGAACCGTACAGCTGCTTATTCAAAAAAAAAAAAAAAAAACAAAAACGTTAGCCTGTTAATTGCATATCATGCGCACGGAAATCAAGAAACAAAAGTTAACAGTTTCTTTCAAATAGCCAAAATTCGGTTATGTTATATATATAATAGTTATATATATATATATATATAAATTAATCTTATTATTTTATAATTAAAATAAAATGTTTATTTTAATTTTAAAATAAAAGGTTTATTTTAATAATAAAATAAAAGGTTTATTTTAATATTAAAATTATAATTTCATGCTAACTAATTAGAGTTGGAATTGGATTCCATGATAACTAATTGGAGTTGAAATTGGATTCTATATTTCCTTAAATAAAGGAGTTTATTTAGATATGAAATAAGATTTCATATTATTCAAAATAAAAGAGTTTATTTGTGAATAGGAAAGAGAATCCAAATTTCCCTAAATAAAGGAGTTTATTTAGATATGAAATAAGATTTCATATTATTCAAAATAAAGGAGTTTATTTGTGAATAGGAAAGAAAATCCGTGTTTTCCTAAATAAAAGAGTTTATTTAAGATATGAAATAAGATTTCATATTACCCAAAATAAAGGAGTTTATTTTGACTTGGAATTGGATTCCATAATTAATTAAAATAAAGGAGTTTATTTTGATTAAAAATTTTGATTAAAATAAAATAGTTTATTTTATTCAAAATCGGATAAATTAAAATAAAATAGTTTTATTTTGATTTAAATTTGGATTAAAATAAAGGAGTTTATTTTGATTCAAAATTAAATTTTATACTAACTAAATTGGCCCATTAAATGATATCAATATATATATTAAATATTTATTATTCATAAGATGAATATTATTTATTGATGCATATGGTGATGTGTATGATAATAAATGGGATTGATTATGGACTATTGACCAATATGATTGGATTTTATTTTAGTTGGATGCATGAATGTATGGGTTTTGTTAAATGGAGTCTGTGTACCTCGTCTTCTCTAATTTTTCTTAATGTAAATTCTATCTCCCTCCTATGTACTTCCCCTTGACTGCTGATCAAGGTTTCTATTTATTTTAAATAGTTTTGTAATAGGAATAGTTAGAATTAATTTTCAAAAATTAGAGATCAAGGAACAAGGAGCGCGTGAAGACCCGTTTGTAATGGAGCCCGGGTTTAAATGTAATAGTTATATTTAAATATTAATTCTTGCACCCCTAGGTTTGACCTTTTGGTTCACTTGGTGGCTCTAGTGAACCAAACTAGAATAAAAGTCCATAATCAATCCAGGTAGAATATAGTATTCTATATGTGCATGCTTATATTATATATATTATATATTATGCAAACATGCTTCGCATGTTAATTAATATGACGCGTATTTTATATATATATGTGCATGCGCGCTAAACAAGATGAGACATATTAATAACAAACCCCTCAAATATTTTATATTAAGTTGTAACGTTCAAAGATATTTGGAATATCGAACGTCGCCTTCTAGCATGATAGAAACAATAGAGTATTGAATATTTAATATGAGTTTGTTGTGCACACACAAGGCGAGTATTAAATATTTAAGATGTTGTTTTTATTACATATGATGTTTATAAGGAATTGAACATTACTGCTTTGTTGTGCACACACAAGGGCTGTAGTTTTCTCTTTACTTATATGAAAATGCTGGGTCTGACTTAACTTAAATCATTTTAGTTCGGATGTGCACACACTTGACCATTACGATTTAAGAGGCAAAATACAAGGAGTTACATAGTTGATGTAATTGACAAGAGTTGTCTACCTATTTATTTATATATAGTTTGTTGTGCACACACAAGGCTATATACATTTGAAATGGGATCCTTATTCTCACTAGCATATCTTTAATTAGATTTTGCCGAACTATATAAGTGAGGGTAATATAGTTTGAAGAAAATAGTGGGAGATACCAATTTAAAACAAGACCTAAATTATTTTGGTAATTAATAAAAGAATGTATGTTAAAATGTTGTTAATTACAAATTCATTTACAGAATTTTACAATGTCTAAATTACTATCACTGCATAGCATATTAGATGCTTATTTAACCGGACCAAATTAAATGGATTGGTTAAGGAAATTGAGAATAGTTCTCATGGCTGAAAAGTTATCTTATGTCCTTAATACGCCTATCCCTACAATGGTTGCAGACAATGCCTCCGAGGAAGAGATTGTTACTTTTAGAAAGTGGCAAGATGATGCACAGTTGGCTCAATGCATCATGCTCGTATCCATGAGTAACGAGCTTCAGCGTCAGCATGAAACTATGGATGCTCCTATTATATTCCTGCACATCAAGTAGTTGATGGTAAGGAAAGTAGGACTAATAGATATCAGATATCTAAGGAGCTCTTCCGATCTAGAATGACCGATGACACTACGGTACAGATAAAAGTCCTTAACATAATCAATTTGATTGATCAATTAGGACAACGGGTTTTGTCATGGATGGAGAGTTGAACCAAGATTTGATCTTGCACTCACTTTCGGACTCCTTTCACAATTGTTGTGAATTTTTCATATGAACAAGCTAAATATCAGCCTCGCTGATTTGCTTAACATGTTGAAAAATATTGAGAGTCACTTTCCAACCAAGAAAGACCAAATCTTACTGATAGGGGCCAAAGGATCTTCTGAAAAGAAGAACGATTCTAAGAAGGTAAATAGAAAGGGCAAAAACAAAGGATAATAAGAACAAAACTGATACGGATAGCAAAGGAGTTTGCTTCCACTGCAATAAGCCTGGACACTGGAAGAAAACTGCAAGAAGCATCTTGCAGAGGCTAACCAAAGAAGCTTAATGAAGTTTCGGTTACAAATACAATTTTGTTTATGATTTAAAATAAATTTTTCTTTAAGTCAAGGTTCTACTTGGGTATTGGATACCGACTTTGGTTATCATAAATATAGATTTATGAAGGGACCAAGTAGAAGTAGAAAGCTAAACAAATATAAGTAAACCTATGTGTGGGAAATGAAGCAAAGGTTGCTGCATTAGCCATGGGAACTTATAGTTTAGCAATGCCTACGGGCAAATCTATTAAGTCAATAAGTTGTTATTGTATTACAGTTCTTGTTAGAAATATTATTTCCATTTTATTGTTGGACAATAAAATCTTTGGTATTATAATTAAGAACAATTGTTGTTCTATTTATAATAATAATGTTTTGTATAGAACTGGAATATTACTTAATGGATTTTGTATACTTAACTTACGTGAAAAATATATTTTGCAAATTGAACAAACTAGTATAAGAAAAGGAGATGATCATTCAAAGAGTTGAATGTTTGTATTTGTTGAAATACAAGTGTGAATTATTTGAAAGGTTCAAAGAATTCAGAAGTGAAACAAATTGACAAAGTATTAAGATTCTTTGATTAGATCAAGGAATGAATACTTGTGCAATAAGTTTCTAGATCATCTCAAATGGTTTTCTCATAATGGACACATCCTGATACGCAATAATTGATTGATGTATCTGAATGGAAAAATCGTACCTTGTTGGACATGGTGTGGTCCATAATAATTTTACCGACATTCCAGTATCCTTCTGGGTAATGTCCTAGAAAAGGCTGCATATCTACGAAAAGGTAACCTCAAAATCCGGCCCCAAGACTCCATAAAAGTTATGGACAGGGAGGATTCCTAATCTTAAGTATGTTAAGATAAGGGGTTGTCCAACTTATATGAAAAGGTTTCAAAGGATAAGCTTGGGACAAAATTTGACAAGTACAGATTTGTGGGACATCCTAAAGTAAGTTTAGGGCATATGTTCTATAATCCTACTTAGCAAAAGGTGTTTGTTGCGAAACATGCTGCCTTCTAAGATAAAGGTATTTATCATTGAAGGGGCTAGTGGGAGGATAATACATCTTGAAAAGTTCAAGAACCACAAAACACTACAAGTCAAATAAGAGGAACCTATAGATAGACCTATTGTACCACAACCGAATCGTAAATCTGGAATTGTACCGAAGATACCTAGGAGGTATGGATTCATCATGGATGATGATGATGAGGTACGTATCATAGTAGATGATGATCCAGTTACATACGATGAGGTAAGAGTTGTAGACACTCTCAAATATGGAACATTCGTTTTGATGAGACAATCAAAAGAGTTTGATTTTTTCAAAAATAAGAATGAACCTAGTGTGTACAAAAGGGTCAGTGGGAGCGTAGTGATATTCCTAGTATTATATGTTGATATACTATGGATAAGGAATGACATACCAATGCTACAATCAGTAAAGATAAAGTTGTCTAAACATTCCTCCATGATATCTTAATTGGGGATGCAAATCTATATAGATAGATTTAAAAGGATGCTCGGCTTAACCCAAGGAACGTATATTCATTTGATGTTAAAGTTGTTTAGCATGGCAAACTCCAAGAGTTGTCTCATGTTGATGAGCCCTGGAGTGTATCTCTCTTAATAGTCCCCATAGACTCCTAAAAGAGAGATCGCATGAGTGACAATCATGTATGCAATGAAATATACGCGACCTGATATTGATCAGTCATATTCTGGAGAAGTTCACTGTGAGACAGTGAAAAACATCTAAAAGTACTTAACCGGCACTAAGGATGTGATCATAATAAATGGTGGGTCTGAATTAAAACTAGAGGGCTTAACAGACTCAAGTTTTTCAGACATACCAAGACGACAGAAAATCCACTTTAAGGTAAAGGGTTACCTTGAACGGTGGTGCAGTGAATTGGAAAGGTTCCAAACAGCAAAGAGTTGTTGGTTTAATGATAAAGACAAAGTATATAGCTGTAAATGAAGCTACAAGTTGATTGTTTGGATTATAAGTTCATTACAGAACTAGGAATAGTTCCTAAGTCTCATCTTGGATCTAAACATGTGTTGTGGCACTTTCATTTGATTATAAGAATCATTGAAAGATGGGAAATCACTATAGAAATAGTGGACTCTCAAGAACAACATTACATATCCATTAACTAAAGCTTATCCAACAGCAGGATAATCGTCACTTAGAGAAGAAGGGTATGAGATACCATGGCGATTGACTTTAGTGCAAGTGGGAGATTGAAAGTAGTATGCACATAAGCCAATCATGTTTGATGATAAAGCATATACTTTGTACACAATCTTATTCATTTATTAATAAAAAGTATTAATTTATTAAAGGTTTTTAATTATCTACATGATGCTGTTTTATAATATGTGATAAACCCATAGTTTTAAGCAATGCTTTTAGAATAATGATGATGATCATTCTAATGAGATCTAAATTCTTAGAAAGCTTAAAACTAAAATAGTTCCCAATCGTTGGATTACTAAATTGGGGATTAGTGAATCCGGATAGATTGGTACATACGTTGCTTGCTCATTGGATGAGGATGATTGATCTCATGATCATTTGTGTGGAGACACTAAAGCAAGTATGTAGGTGCTTATTAGAGAATAAGTTCACTGAACGTGACTCGCTAAGGAATACCTAATGGAGTTTTACTTGCATGTCAATAGGAATTCCTGTAGTGATAGTAGTACAAGTGATCCTTGGACTTGAGATCATCATAGTATCTTGTGTATGATGAGTTATACTTTGACTTATTCCTTAAGACCCTTAGGGTATATCAAAGGGTATGCTTGGGTATAATAAGTTGTACATGAAGATAATGTATGATCAATAAAGAATCTACCACTTCTAGTAAAAGAAGAGAAATGTCCTATGTGATTCGATAAATGACAACCCAGTAGTCCTTGGCCAAGGCAGAATGAAATTAGAAAGGAGTTTCTAATTTGCATTATTTGGAGTTGTGCATTTAGAGTCGAAATACATATAATTAAATAAAATAAGACTTGACAGAAATTCCATGTCTTATATTTAATTGGGACATTGTATGGTGGAAGGATTGAATTGTACGGTAACTATTTACTCAAAGGTTCTTTTATGATTAATGTTGAAATCTATATTATCTGGAAAGTCGTTGATCGCTAGGGAGGCTTATCCCTATTGTAGAATAAATATTATTTATTTAAATAAATTATTAGTTTAATTTATTTATTTAAATAAGATTAGAATTGTTCTAATTGATTTATTCACAACCGGTTTAATATGGAGAACCTAAAGGGTCACACCATAAAAGGAAGAATAATTATTTAAGAAGTTAATGGCATAATCGTAATAATAAGTTAAGTATATTTAATTTAATCTATGGTGATAGAATAAATTAAATAGCTTAATATTTATTATTTAATATTTTGGAAATATTAAATATAAATTAATAAGAGGAGTCTTATTATTATTATTACTATTATTATTATTTAATTCCTAAAGGAGTTTGGGAATTAATTAATATAAGTACTCTCATTTATTCCTAATAGGATTAGGAGGGAAAATTAGTTAAAGGAGTTTAATTAATTATCCCTAATAAGATTAGGGAGCCCATTTAATTAAAAGAGTTTAATTAAATAAATAATACCTTATTTTTAATAGGGTTACTTGATATCTTTATAAGAGGAGTCTTATATCAGATATCTAACATACGTAATTCCAATAGTTGGGAGAGTACGCCTTTTTCTATAGAGATAGAAAAACTAAGGTTTAGCCAACAACCCATCTTCTTGAATTCTTCTTCTTCCTTGGTGGATCACCTCTAGAGGCCAAACACTTGGGTGGCTAACGTTGATCAAAGGAAGGGACACAACCCGGTGGATTCAAGTTGAACGCGAAAAGGATTGGAGGTGAACTTGTACCTGAGGAAGCTCGATCTTCAAGGGTATGATTCTTGTTCTTATCTTTTCGTTTAATTAATAATTGTGCATAAAGGGTGATCCGGGTATATGGTTTGTAAAATTTTAAATTCTGATTTTTACACGTTTCCGCTAATTTTTGCAATTTGATTGCGTTCATGAATATTACAAACCTAACATTAACCAGTATCGGTTTGGGAAATAGCATACCCACCATAGAGACAGGAATTGTCCTTAGAGGCTGTACAGAATTTGCATCTATAGGTTTAGGTAATAACCTTGTAGATGTAGGAACCGGTGTATACTTGTGCGGGTTCTTGTGATTGATCCCAGAGTAGTAGCCTAGTTCTACCTTCCCTGTCTGGCTGGGAACTTGAGTTGGGAATTTGATTCCTTGTTGATTCTTTCCTAACCCTTTTTGTGGTTGGAAACCCAAGGGTATCATCTCTTGACTGGCCAACTTACCTCAGCGGAAACTCTGGGTTTCAAAGCTGGAGCCCTGATGGGTTGTTAGTGAGTGTTGCTCACCTCAAGGGCTTGGAAGCTAACAAGTTCAACTTGTTTATTGAACATGATGAGAGGTATATCAATTTTGACAAGATATTCTGGTTCAGCATTGACAGTGACCAGATTACTGTTGATGATATACTTGAGTTGTTGATGAAGAGTGGCTTGGACGGCTCCCGCCATATGGATCCAAGGTCTTCCCAACAGTAAATTATATCCTATGGTGATTTTGAGCACTTGAAAGGATATGTAGAATGTATGTGGAATGATTTCCACTGGTAATTCAATCACTCCGACAGTATTTCGTCGAGATCCATCAAAAGCTTTGATGATGGTGTGGCTGCTTTGTATACGGTTGAGATTGATGTTCATCCTTTCCAATGTGGCATAAGGGCAAATGTTTAGGGACGATCCTACATCTATTAGCACTCCTTCGACCACATATCCGGAAGACATCACTGTTGTTAAAGATGTGATCTACCAGATGATGAAACGTTTTTACATCCACTGTCTTTGACAAGTGCGCTTAATATCTTCAGTAAGACCTTTCGGTGATCTTCTGAAGAGAAAACCAAGTCCAAAACAGATATTTGTTGTGGTGCTTCTTTCAAGCTCTGAACTCTAAATGAATCTGCAATGTTGGATGTTTGGAAAGAAAAGTTCGTTACATAACTAGTAATAGTCCCCAAGTCTTATCTGGGATCCAAACATAAGTTGCGACACTTTCATTTGATTAGAGGATGATCGAAAGAGAAGTCACTATAAAGATATTGGACTCTCAAGAACAATATTACATATCCATTTACTGAAACTTTATATATTCAATAGCAGGATGATCGTTACTTCGAGAAGATAAGTATTAAATACCATGACGATTGACTTTATTACAAGTGAAAAATTAAAAGTAGTATGCACATCAGTCAATGTAAAATAATTTTAGTACATCTTTTTCAAGTGAAGCAACTTATTAAGATTTACAGATTTATTTTTTGTATCGCTTGTGTGAAATTAGTATATTTATCTGGTGCGCCGTGTCTCAAAAGCTGCAAGTGACTTTATCACGTGAAGATGGCTTCACTAAATTTTCTAGACTTGCGAGGTAGTGACCTCCAATTTCTGCTCTCATGAAACTAACTTCTACTTTATGCCAGTCCCTTTGAGCTTCGACTTAATCTTGAATTTATCCTTAATTATCTCATTCTAACTTGCACATCTTTACATGTTTAATCCTACTTTATTGTCACATTCTCTTTAGTTTATAAAAAATCTAAATAAAATGAGATGTATTTATAGTTATATATGCATATAACTATTAATTAATATAACAATACCTACAATCTCCCAACCTCACTGATGTACCAATCTTACACCAACAACTCTTCAACAGTCTTCTCTTTCCCTTACCTACACTATGGCCTGCCGATTACTCACCTTCTCTGTGTCTCTGGTTTCACTTTTAATCCAATTCATTACTCCGGCAGTGAGTCAATGGCTAGAAAAGTTACTTGGAAATCAAGGGGAATGGCAGCTCTTACATGCCAGTATCGGTATATCCGCCATGCATATGCAACTTTTACGTAACAACAAAGTAGTTATGTTTGATAGGACTGATTTTGGTTCTTCTAATCTTTCTCTTCCTAGCGGCCACTGCCGGATTGATTCGTCGGAAGTCATCCTCAAAAAAGACTGTTCTGCTCACTCTATAATGTACGATATCGGAACTAACACGTTCCGAGCTTTGATGGTGCGAACTGACACGTGGTGCTCCTCCGGCGCTGTCCTTCAAAATGGAACCCTTGTTCAAACGGGTGGATATAATGACGGTGATCACGTTGTTCGGACGATAGTGCCGTGTAATGATGGAAGTTGCGATTGGGTTGAGTTCCCTGGGTATTTGTCCGAACGTAGATGGTATGCCTCAAATCAAATACTTCCGGATGGACGTATTATTATTATAGGTGGGCGGAGACAATTCAACTATGAGTTTTATCCTAAAAGCGCTCAAGGGTTACCTCATTTTTATTGGCTCAATTTTCTTAGAGAAACAAGTGATGAAAGCGAAAACAACTTGTATCCATTTGTGCACCTATTACCTGATGGCAACTTATTTATTTTCGCAAACACTAGATCAATATTGTTAGACTACAAGAAAAATCGTATCATGAGAGAATTTCCTTCCATTATTGGAGATGATCCTCGGAACTACCCTAGCTCGGGCTCATCTGTCTTGCTCCCAATAGATGAAAATGATAATGGACCCATTGTAATTGAGGTCATGATATGCGGTGGCGCACCCCACAATGGGTTTCCAAGTGCAATCCTTGGGACCTTTATAAGGGCAAGTTCTACTTGTGGACGGTTGAGGATTAGTGATGAAAACCCTAATTGGGTAATGGAAACCATGCCGTTAGGTCGCGTAATGGGAGATATGTTACTTCTTCCGAACGGCGATGTAATTATTGTCAATGGTGCAGGATCTGGTACCGCTGGCTGGGAAAATGCACGAAATCCGGTGACAAGGCCAGTGATTTACCATCCAAAGGGTACGGGAAATAGCCGGTTCTGGGTAATGAAAGCTGCTAGTAGGCCACGACTTTACCATTCAACGGCGATATTACTAACAGATGGACGGGTTCTAGTTGGAGGAAGCAATCCACATGTGTTTTACAACTTCTCTGGCGTACAGTACCCTACTGATCTCAGCTTGGAGGCCTTTTTGCCACCTTACTTAGCGGAGGGATATGACCAGATACGCCCTACAATTGTGTTTATAGACGAGGTTTTGGGATACAATCAATCATTTAATGTGATTTTCAGAGTGCCCACGTTTCTTAAGATGGGGATTGTATCGGCTAGAATCATTGCACCATCCTTCACAACGCATTCGTTTGCGATGAATCAGAGGATGGTGGTGCTGAAGCTAGTTGAGCTTTCGCCTACTAAATTCGATGTTATTAGATTATCAGTCGTTGGCCCATCAACACCTGAAATTGCACCACCTGGGTACTACTTGATGTTTGTGGTGCATGCAGGTATACCTAGTTCTGCTATGTGGGTCAAGATTCAGTAATTAATATATTTGTGTACTTTTTTTTTGAATAAATGCATGTAGTCCCGAGTGTTGCTACCAATAATCACCTAAGACTGTAATGTAATGTAATGTAAAAGTACTGTTTATATTAACTACTTCTTAACTAAGGAGATCTAGTATATTGTATAATAGCCACAATATTTGTTTTCTTTCTTCTCAATCCCCGACCCCCACCTGAAGGCGAATTCCGATTCCATAAAGCACACGACGCACTGACCATCCGTATTTGCATCAAGAAAAACGCCACGTAGGCAATAGCTCTACGATCAATATAGCAGAGAGCGGATCTACATAACATTTACATTGTAACACTCCGAACCCGCTAGAGGCCCGAAGTGCTACACGTCGCAAGTCCAAAGGTTCGCAAGCCAACAATATCAATCGCGTGAAACCAAATTAAAACAACTCAATAATAATCTTAAACTAAATCCAATAATAAACATTTTTTAATAAAATTCAAATGAAATACCAATAAATACCAAATTCGAATAAAGGAGACGCAGATCCCCGAAACTATTTTTTTTTATCAAAGATCAATATTAAAAGAAATAACAGACTAAAAGACAAATTGGACCCCAAACTTTACACCGGTGTTGATATTTGCACCCCAAAATAAAAAAAGTGTCTAAGTACACCCCATACTTTACTTATGCGAAACAATTGCACACTTTGCACACTTAACCGGTCAAAAGCGACCGACTAAGGCACAGATCCACACAAGAAGGGGTATTTCAGAATTTTTCCTTCTTTATCTTCTCCAACGCTATTACAGAGTTATTCAGTAGCATACAACAACTCGATCTTAGAAAATCGATCAAGAAAATCAAGAAAAATTAGGGCTCATGGATCGAAACTGCTGGTGCATGAAGAAATCAGTGATGAAGACAACTTGTAGAAGCTCAATCAATGACGGTAGAAGATTATTTGGTTGTCCAAATTAGTGTGAAGAAGGGCACGGTGGTTATAATTATTTCGCTTGGGTTGATCCTCCAATGTGTGAGCGTTCAAGGGACGTAATACCTGGATTAATAAGAAGATTAGAGAATTTGGATGCTGAAATCAAAGTTGTGAAAGATGATCTCGAACAGTGCAGAAATAGGGCAAGGTTTGCAATTTGTCTGTTGACTGCAACTTGGACTGCAATTTTTTATTTTATGTTTATCTCGGCCAAGGATGAACCACCCCTCCAGACTTGAAAACAAGCAACTTGGGTTCTACTGAGCAAATTGGGTTCTCTAGAATTGAACAGTGCAGAATTTGGTTCTAGCAATATAGTGGTAGAAATTAGTTCAATTATGGAATGTAGTTGTAATTGTAATTGTTGGACATCTTTTGTGGGTAATTTATTGGTTGTAATGTATGGGAAATTTCTTTGAATGAACATGTTGTAATGTATGGGCAAATTTATTGGTTGTAATGTATGGGCAAATTTAGTGGTTGTAATCAATTGCTGCAATTTCTTGGTTATGGTTGGTATGCAATTTATGATACTTTCACCTTTGAACCTTTGCACACTGGCACACAAATGCACATCAAGGGTAATAATGCACAAAACAGACAAATGCAAACAACAAACTGCAATTGCCCAAAACAGAGCCTACACTGCAATTGGCCAACTGTATCACACTGCATACACACACTGTAAACACATGTACTTAAACACACACTGCATACACACACACACTACACTCATTGCATACTCACTGCAAACACACACTACACTCACTGCAGACACACACTGCAAACACACTGCAAACACACACTACACTCACTGCAGACACGCACTGCAAACACACACTGCATCATACACACACTGCATCATAAAGGAACCGGTATTGCCATTCAATTACCAAATTAATCCCCAGTATAATCCATTAATCAGAGGCAATTAATAACAGTTGTTGTCATTGGCCAAATAACAACGGCTTAATCCTATTAACAATCCCAGCCACACCTTCATAAGTTTAGGCCCCAAAAAATGCATCCTATGAACAAAACATACATAAAATAACCTTAAGTTAGGTTCCAAAAATCCCCTAAATTGGATATATACATCCATATAAGCTTAGTACCACAAAAAAGCCCAAAAACCCCATCTGGTTGCTATTAATCTGCAGTAGGCCCTCCACTGGTTGGTTTCCTAAACTGGAGCTTCTCTCTTTTGGATCTGGCTGCAGCTTCTAGGTCTCCAAGTGTTGTACATTGTTTTCCCTTCCATGTGTATTCCTTGGGTTGTAATATATCTTCCGAGACATTTCTTTGGCTACTCTCGTAATGGATTCTACCTTGCCACTTTGTAGAACCACCAGGTTGATCCACATTCATGCCACCTGGCTCCATTGTAGACTCATGTGTTGATGTCATTGGAGGAGGTTGAGAAGCTTGAGTATGTGCCTGCCTAGTCTTGTGAACCCTTTTTGCCCTCTTAGCCTTTGGAGGAGGTTGAGATGATTGACTTTGTGGAGCCTGGGAAGATTTGTGAAATCACATCTGGTTACTAATTGAGTTTCTGAAAACCAACACATAGAAATATATTAAACCCAATATATGATCTTGATAAAATAATCACAGAAATACACACTTAACTTACTTGAGGACACCTTTTTGCATTGTGACCCCATTCCTTGTAAAATCCACATTTTAGTGATGTTCCTTTCCTCTTCAACCTTGTACCTTCTGGATTTGATTCTGGAATATCATTACCTTTCCTCCTAATAACTTTAGGCCTACCCACAGGAGTATGTTTAACTGGTGGAAAAGGTGGCTCAATCCCAGTATGATCCCACTCAGATTTATGTTTTATAGGCTCAATGTTATAACTGTAAACCTTTAGATACATGTCCTTTGTAAAACACTCATGTACATATGTGTATGAATCATGTCCTATTTTGTTAATGCATGATATTGCATGAGCACATGGTATTCTAGACAAGTCCCACCTCCAACAAGTACATGTATTTTTTCCCAAATCCACAAAAAACAAATGACCCTCAGAAATCATTGTCACTATAAACCTCCCACCACCACCTGACCACAATGGCAATCCACCCCCTGCCTGCCCTTTCCATTTTTCTATCTTTTTAGCTATTCTAGGGCATACTACACCATTATGTTTCATCATCATATCTCTCCTGTTAACAATCTTATTCATGCAATATAATCTCAGTCCTTCTAGACACCCTATTGCTGGTTTCACTCTAGATTTGAGTATTTTGCTATTAAATACCTCACTATGATTATTGACATACATGTCACTTTTGCATATGATGTTAAAATGAGACCTACTCCACTGAGCAGGTGGCTTAGGAGCTAACCATTCATATGCACTCTTATCCTCTTTTTGTAACACAACCATTGCCTTTTGAAAGACATACTGATTTGTAGCTTTGGCAACATTCCACACCAATTTCCTTAATCTAGAGCCTTTATGTTTTTGCCAAAAGTTCCTATACAAATGCATAACATAATGTCTGTGTTCAGCACTTGGGACCACATCTTCTAAAGCATTAATCAAACCCTGGGGAAAAGTATATAAAGGAAATTTATCAGAAACATCTACCCAATGTAATAATCAATGAAAAGTATATATAAATGGAGAGATGTTTATACCTTTTGTTTATCTGAAATGAATGTCCAGCCTCCATCATTTGAATTCCCAAGATCTTCCACCAGCAAGTTCATAAACCACACCCAAGACTGAGTGTTCTCAGATTCAACAATGGCCCAAGGAACTGGCCACATCCCATTATTTGGGTCAACACCAACTGCAGTCAATAACTAACCCCCATATGTTCTTTTGAGAAAACAGCCATCAAGCCCCACCAGTGGTCTACACCCCACCTTGAATCCTTCTTTTAGTGGTTGGAGACAAACATAAAACCTCAAGAATCTGCCTAAGTCTTGTCCTTGTTCTGGTTCTGCTCTCTTCAAAATACAAGTACTCCCAGGCATGGCTCTTCTGAACTCTACAGCATAGTCCAAAACCAGTCCATACTCCTCCTCAGCACTACCTTAAATGCTTTTCATTACTCTTTTCTTAGCTCTGTATGCTAGGCTCCTTGATACTCCAATATCCAAATCTTTAACTACTTTAGTATGAAACTGATCTAATCCCCATGTTGGATTCATCCGACGATCATCTTCATATTTTTTGGTGATCCACTCTGCATTTATACAATAATTATCCCACTCTCTGCTACAAGTATGGACTTTTTATAACCTAGTAATTTTAAATGTGAACTCTCTTTGCACCTTTGCAGCATAGAAGTACCATGTACATGGCTCCACACACCTTGCTTGGATCTTATTGGACAGGTTTTTCTTGAAATACACCTTCCTTACATATTTGATGCTATGATTTTTGATTGTTGCCCTCACTTCATTGACATTGGAAAATGTCATTCCCAACTCAAACTCAAGATCCTCATTGTCACCTTCCCTAAATTCTGGATACCCTTTATGTTCTTGATTAGGTGGTTCAAGGTCCCACTCATCAACCCTAGGCATCCTTTCCACATCACTGTCATCATAGTTAGAGGATGAAAATCCAGGCTCGTGTGGTTCTTCAACTTCAGTTTGGGTTTCTGCAGTTTGTTTTCCCTTACCTTTGTTATGTGCAAATCTTGTTTCTTTGCCTTTGGCTTTCCGTCTTCCAGTTGCACCCTTCCCTTCCCTTTGTTTTCCCTTCCCTTTGTCAACTACATCACCCTCAGTCCCCCTCCCTGCCTCACCCTCTACCCCCTCCCCATCTTCAAAACTCTCTGTCCCCCAACCTGATCACCCTCAGTCCCCTCAATTTGATTTCCCTCATCCCCCTCCCCAATTTCATCATCCTCTTCATCAGCAGTTGATTCTTCCACAGAACTATCCACATAACTTTCATCAATTGACTCTACTTCATCATCCCTAATTCTCCTCAAATCTCTGCATTCATTATCAACTTTAATGTCGATTTCAAAGTCAGCTTCTACTCCCACATGTCTAACAACCTCCAAATATTTTTTAACTAGTCTACTAGAATGGATAAGTATACACATTGTTAACACATCATCATAATTTTCTAACCCAAATAATGCCCTCTCCATATCAGTTTTAGGTGACTTATAATGGAACTTGAGGTGTCCAACTTTATATCCCAACTCCTTCCCCATGTTACATATGTCAAGTAAAGAGATGAAATCAGGATGACAGAAATCAAAAAAATTAAATGTACCTCCCACATACTGTTTATATGGGCTCTCTTCAAAGTGTCCACCATGAAAATTTTTTATTGTAAAACACTCTAGGTTGCCTGCATAGACATAAAGACAAAGTATTCCCTGTCGGTTAAATGTGTGGACCACATCATATTTAATTGACACAGAGTGCAATTTGTTTTTGATCATCAAAAAGGGTCCACCATTCAAGTTTACAACAAAAAGAAGTTAATAAACTACAAAACAAAACAATATACTACAAAAAGAACATGAACTAATTTCTAAAGCGGATTATTCAAAATAGATGCTCATGGAAGATTTTTTGTGAAGTAATTACTGTATTCTGGGACACCTTTAACTCCATAAACGTCATTGTCTGATGAATCCCTCAAGAATCGCGAATCATTCATTGTGATTCTTCTCCTTCAAATCGCGAACCCTAGCCTCCTACTTTGATTTGGGATATTTATCTGATAACAGACAAGAAGACACTTTGTAAATGTAACTGCTCTTTTCAATAAATACAAACTACCGAGCTTACCCCTCTCCAATAAGACCTACCGCCTTAGCCGATCACTTTTGACCGGTTAAGTGTGCAAAGTGTGCAATCTATTTTGCATTAGTAAAGTATGGGGTGTACTTAGACACCTTTTTCACTTTGGGGTGATCAACATCGGTGTAAAGTTTGGGGTGCAATTTGTCTTTTAGTCGAAATTACATGAATAGTGTAGACACTCAAAATTTTCTGCACACCTGTTACTAACAATGCAGGAGGGCAGATTTGTCTTTTGGAGATAACCCTGGAAGATGGCTCACATCCATTCCGGATACTACCGGAAGTTCAGTCTCAACCCCAGAACACACACCGGGAGTATCAATTCCAACCTCGAAATAACCCCGAGTTTCATCCTTGGAGATAACCCCAAGGAATGCTAGTACAGTTCCGACAATAACTCCGAAAATGCTTGTTTCAAATGTATGCAATCAGCTTCAATCTAAAATCTCCTGCCAAGGCACTCATTCCAAAGACCCGAAGCTAACACCGGGAAGACTGACACACTTACAGATGACCTTGCAGAATTTAAACACTTGCAGCAGTCCAATCTCAGATGTAACCCTGAGCATCGTCTACTATCAGCTCAAACCGGAGATAACTCCGGTGAGGAGTCAAATCATCATCTTGCCATCTCAACCTCTGCGCGCCGTCTCAACATTTCATACATACATTTCTACACAACAATGTCCCACAAAAGCCAAGGAGTTCCAATCCTTAATGACTATTACGCGTGGTAGCACACCGGATAGAATTTGAAGCTTGAAGACCATGGGCATGGTCCCCTCTTCCTGACTTCGTACAACCTCTAATCCCATGTCATTGCGTAACTCTCGACAAAAGCAGTCCGAAGAAGGTCTTGTACACCTTGTTCGGATGCTCGGATTGAAGTTTTGCAAGTTCGAGCGGACATCACAGTGCACGAGTGCATGTACTTTGAGACGACGGGACGCGCGGAGCCCGAGGCACCTCGGGCAGCCACAAGTACACCTGCGACTCCCAACTCTATAAATATAGAGCTTGGGGTGGCCATTTAAAAAAAGGCGAGGAAGCCCTATCCAATTTTCTTTGTACACAGCCCATATTGAGTGCTTTCACATTTTAAACACATGTTAGCTCACATAAAGCTATATTTTACCGGCGGGAGCTGAGTGTTTATCCATCTAGAGTCGTAGAAGCCTGCTTTGGCAACCCACTATAAGCCTTTTCACACTCTATAAAGCCTTTCTCTTCATCTTTGCACACACTATTCTTCACATTGAGAGTCGTATTGTGTGCGTATGCCCGGACTTCGGTCCGTGATTTTAATTTCTATCTATATATATACTTATATATGTATATATTTATATATGGACTAACATTATCGAGTTATGCCTCGATTGAGCCTAGACTTATGTCTGGAGCGTTTATTTGCTTATATATATATATAACTGATCAGGTTCGGACTCCCGGACCTGATCAAAATCCGGACCCCTTATTTTTTTTTTGTAAAACAACTAAAAAAATAAAAAAAAAATTATGGAACTAAATTTTTTCCATAATACAGTGTTTTGGGTGTGTTTTTAATACCTACCCAAACCAATGTATGTACAGTCTGCCCAGACTGTACAGAAATATTTTGGTATAGGCATCCAAATCACGCCAAAAACACTGTATTATGTAAAAATTCCAATTCCATAAATTTTTTTTTAGTTGTTTCAAAAAAAAAGCAAAAAAAAAAGAGGTCTGGATTTTAATAGAGTCCGGGATCCCAAACTGGATCTGGACTATATATATATATATATATATATATATATATATATATATATATATACTTATATATATAAACTGTTGTCAGACGCTGTCTGATGAGCTTGGATTTTACATCAGGAGCGTTTACTTGCTTATATATATATATATATAAAACGATTGTCAGACTCTGTCTGATGAGCCTGGATTTTACATCTGGAGCGTTTATTACTTATATATATATATATATATATATATATATATATATGAACTGTTGTCGAACTCTGTTCGATGAGCCTGGATTTTATATCCGCTGCGTTTGCCGCTTATATATACATACATACATACATATATATATATATATATACATTTCTAGCAGGCATGGAGTTTACTTCGAGGCCTTTTACTGCTTTATTTACATTTCGTCCCGCCTGGAGTTTACTTCGTGGCGGTTGAATGTCTTTACTGCTTTATTTATATTTAGTTCCGCATGGAGTTTACTTCGTTGCGGTTGATCGCATTTACTTCTTTATTTACTTTTCTGATCCCCCATGGAGGTGCTTCGTGGTGGTTGATTATGTCCATATATATATATATATATATATATATATATATATATATATATATATATCTACCAGTTTTATATATTTACATTTTCGATCCCCCATGGAGGTGCTTCGTGGTGGTTGATCATGTATGTATATATATATTTACAACTTATATATATATATATATATATATATATATATATATATAGATATATAATTGCTTACTTCTGTTTATATAAACTGCGGCATCATGTGAGCCTAGGAATTATATGATCACAGATTCAGTCTACTGAATCTAAATTCGGTTCCCGTGATGGACATTTTCAACTATAAGCAGCTTGTACATTATTTACGGTGTTTGCATTTTCTTAGATGGTTGTCATGCCCATGAGGAGTTCGACATCGCTGTATATTATTTTCTCGAATATGCCTCGCATCTCGAAAATAAAAGCAAACAAGCCGAACATTTAATAATAAAATGGATGTATGAAAAGGTCTCAAACAAGCCAAGAAAAGGTTTGCACATTGACCACGTGGTGTAACATTGCTAAACTGGTCTGTGAAACCGAGATTTATTTGGGTCCGAGGACTTACTTATGTGGAGGGAAGGTGTTAGGCACCCTTCGACATCCGTGTTACCACGGTGACCTCCATTTTCAATTAAACTGTTATATGAATGTGTGTGGGGGGGGGGTCAATGTGCAATTATTTGGAAGTAGTGATATGCCTAGTTCGCACCTATATACAAATGGTTTGAATTTATGTAAAAATTCAGTTTTAACAAGTTATAACAATGATGTTTTGTTAAAGAGGTTTTTCAAACCCTTATGCTTAATAGTAATTGAGGCCTTTGATACTTCCATTTTATTTAGTGTTCGGCTATATTGGTTTTATTTTCGAGATGCGAAGCATCTTCGAGAAAATAATATACATAGCAATGTATAATTCCTTGTGGGCATGAAAGTCATCTAAGAAAATTCGAACACTGTAAATAATATACAAGTTGTTTACAGCTAAAAATGTCCATCACGGGAACCGAATCTAGATTCAGGAGACTGAATCTGTGATCACATGATTCCTAGGTTCACATAATGTAGCAGTTTATATGAAAGCTGTAAGCAGTTATTTATATAAAAGCTGTAAATATATATATATATATATATATATATATATATATATATATATATATATATATGTATATATATATATATATACAGACTGTCAACCACCACGAAGCGAACTTCATGGGGGACAGGAAATGTAAATATATAAAAGCGGTAAATATATATAGAGGCATGATCAACCACCACGAAGCAACTTCATGGGAGATCAGAAATGTAAATAAAGAATTAAATACAATCAACCATCACGAAGTAAACTCCAGGCGGAACGAAATGTAAATTAATAAAGTAGTAAAAGGCCACAAAGCAAACTCTAGGCCTGAAAGAATTGTGTGTGTGTGTATATATATATATATATATATATATATATATATATACTTATATATTATATATATATATATATAGAAGTAGTAAACGCTCCAGATATAAAATTCAAGCTCATCGAACAGAGTCCGACAATAGTTTATATATATATATATATATATATATATATATATATATATATATATATATATATATATTTCCAGAACTACAACTGCACTCCTCGGGGTTATCTCTGAGGTTGAGACTGAAACTTTCGGTGTTATTTCTGGGATTGAATATCTCGGGGTTAGCTCTGAGATTGAAAAGGCTTCTCCAATGGGATTTCCGGAACATGAACTGTTTTGTCACTCTTTACCTTCAGGATCTATAACCACATGGGAGGACCTAGAACAGAAATTCTTAGTCAAGTTTTTCCCAATGGATAAGACTGCAAAGATGAGGACATCAATTTCCCAGTTTGAGTAGCAACAGGGTGAATCTTTATATGAAGCTTGGGAGAGATATAAAGAGATGCTAAAGAAGTGTCCACACAATGGAATGCCGGATTGGATGGTAATCAACACATTTTATAATGGATTGGGATGGCAGTTAAGGTCGATTGTAGATGTAGCTGCAGAAGGAGCTTATGGGCGAAGAGTTATGAAGAGGCCTATAACCTTATTGAGACAATGGCATCAAATGATTTTCAAAATCCTATAGCCAGGATGCCACAACCCAAAGTTGTAGGTTTGTTAGAAGTGGATTTTATCACTCAATTATGAGCACAGATGGCATCCATGGCGAAGAAAATTGATTCGTTGACAGAGACCAAGGCGAAGACAGATGCCTTTGTGTGTGAGATTTGTGCTATCAATTCGGAGTCTGTAAAATATGTGAGCAACTATAGGAAGGATCAAGGACAATTTTAGAACACATACAACTCCAACAACTGCAACCATCCAAACTTCAGTTGGTCAAATAATCAAGGAAATCAACAGAATCTGTTTCAACCACATAACCAATTTCAGTCATAGTCAGCTCAGCAACAGTTTGCACCAAGACCACCTTATCCACCTGGATTTTCTCAACAACAACATCATACTCCATCTGCACCTTAGCCATAAAATAAATCAAAAATGGAGGAAATGATGATGAAGTACATGGCAAATACATAGGTGATGATTAAAAGCCAAGCAGTGGATATTAAAAATATGGAAACTGAAATGGGTCAGATGGCGAGCATGCTTAACAATAGACCCAGGGTTAATTGCTAAGTACCATAGAGGCAAATCCAAGAAAAGAAGGGAAGGAATAATGTCAGGTGATCACACTCAGGTCTGGGAAATAGGTTGCAGGAAATCAGCATGGCGCGGCCGCGCCATGTTTATAAGGGGAGGACGTGCGGCCGCGCGAGATAGAAAATTCGTCTACTGAGAAATTAAATGATGAAGATTCTGGACAACAATAAGAAGAGAAGAATAAATCAGGTTCAGTTGAGAAGCCACTAAATCAAATAACAATAGTTCACCCTCCGATTCCTTATTCGCAGAGATTACATAAGTAGAGGGAAGACAAGCAGTTTAGCAAGTTTTTGGAGGTCTTTAAAAAGCTGCAGATTAACATACCCTTCACTGAGGCATTGGAACAGATGTCGAGTTATGCAAAGTTTATGAAGGGTATCTTGTCAAGGAAGAAGAGATTATAAGATTTTGAGACAGTGGCCTTGATGGAAGAAAGTAGTGCAGTGCTTTAGCGCAAATTACCTCCAAAGCTGAAGGATCCGGGCAGTTTCACAATTCCATGCACAATCGAAAAGATGAACTTCAGCAAATGTTTGTGTGATCTTGGGGCAAATATCAATTTGATGCCCCTGTCAGTATTTAATCAGTTGGGATTGCTGGCTCCAAGGTCGACAAATATTTCTTTGCAGCTAGCTGACAGATCTATCACTTACCCACGGGGAATTGTTGAAGATGTATAGGTAAAAGTGGATAAATTTATCTTTCCGACTGATTTCATCATTTTAGATTATGAGGAAGGTACGAGTATACCAATCATACTTGGAAGACCATTCCTAGCCACATGAAGGACCTTGATAGACGTTTAGAATAGGGAACTCACAATGTGTGTTAATGATCAGGAAGTTACCTTTAACGTATTCAAGGCAATGAAATTTCCAATAGAGGAAGATGAATACTTCAGGGTTGATTTGTTAGACAAGGTCTTAAATAATGAAGTAGAGAGATTGATGGATCATGAACCGTTGAGAAGTGTTATTGCTGGAAATTCAGAATTAGAGGATGAGGATTTTGAAGAACTTATGTACTTTCTTGATACTACTCCAAAATTCAGAAAATTCAAAACTCATGTTGAGCTATTGAAGAAAGCTGGAGAGACGTCAGCGAAAGTTAAGCCATCTATTGGTTAATTTCACAATCAAAGCAAACGTGCAAGTATATACGATCAATAAGTAATATAGTGATAAATTAGAGTATCAATCCCACAGAGAATTCCAATTAATAAACTCCAATTACTAGTACTGTATCAATTCAATTTTATATAAACAACCAAAAATTGTGATTATTAAAACTAAGAAAACTAATTGTAAATATAACAAGAAATTATGCTAAAAGAAAACAAAGAACAAATTATGAATTATTTGAATGCAGATGAATGATAATTAAGACTCCAATTTCCCCAGATATGATTATTAAATCAATTATCTAATCATCTCAATTATTATGTCTACTGAATTATTAACAGGAATTCTCAAATGCCAAAAGCCCTCACTCGAGTGATCAATTGCCTTCTATTTAACCCAGATTAATTTTGCTATATCTCTATGCAAAACAATTGAATTAAACTCGTTACAATCTCAATTCCTTATGTGTTACATGCGGCAAATAGATATTCTCATTCTATTCACAAACCTAAATATTCACTGTGCAAATAACTAAGTCACATGTCATCCTGCCCAGTTCTAACCCTAGAGTTCCTCTCTCGATTCCTCCTAGAGTAACACGGTAATTATTGGCCAGATAATTAATTAATAAATACAAGGCATGATGAACAATTCACTTCAACATAAATAATTGGAATAAATTAAATAATCAATTCATAATCATAAAAGGTTCCATTGGAATTTTAATAAAAAGAATTAGTTCATGACGGAAATAAAAACCATAAATAATTGATAAATCATCCTTAATGAGTTACACAGTTTTTAAAAGAATAAAGAAGAAGAAGAAGAACTCCAAGATGAAAGCCTTCAGATCTGCTCTTGCTCCTTTGATCAATCCCCAATTGTGTAGAATAGCCCCCCAATTCAATGTAAAGAATCAATTTATATATATTTTTTTGCCCAATTCCAACAATTCTAGTCCAAATAGGCTTCCAAAACACACCAAATACGAAGTCAAACTATTAGTCAAAGCCAGTCCACCGTCCAGTCCACACACGCGCGTCCAAGTAAGGGTCAATCAGTGCAGAAACTGATTTTCTTGCCTTTTTCAATCCCACAACTTCCAAACGTCCCAACAGCACACAATCCTGCCACAACACAATTTAAACAAGTAAAATGATTCCAAAATGCTTCGGACACACAACAAATTAATGTCAAACATAATCAATTCATGGATATATTACCCAATCATCAAATACCCCCAAACTTAAATCGTTGTATGTCCTCAAGCAACAAAACACAAAACACGAATAACTAAACATCATGCAAATGCAAACTAACTAAAGGACCTTATTTCCAGCAATTCAATAGTTAACAAATATCCATAGGCCTCAGAAAAATCACAAAAATATGCTAATACCTCCTGATAAAGCAGATTAATAATATCCAAATAATCAATCAATCAAAATCTGTTATTACTGATATTGTGAGTGTGTGTTGAACAACCATGCTAACAAATGACAAACAAAAATCTGAAAGATAATAAAGTTCATATCAAGCTTCATATAGTTCAACTCAAGAACGCACAAAATAAACTAGATCCAACTGAAATTACACAATCACCAAAATTCAGG
Organism: Panax japonicus; assembly: GCA_020205505.1. Taxonomy (NCBI): domain Eukaryota; kingdom Viridiplantae; phylum Streptophyta; class Magnoliopsida; order Apiales; family Araliaceae; genus Panax; species Panax japonicus. The sequence continues at coordinate 48,231,216 of CM035099.1, forward strand.
GGTCAACATGAAATACTTATGCTATTAGCAATTTTTTTTAGACGGGGGAATTTTGCACTTTTCCCGCTTTATTACATACATATTTTTTTAAACATAACTATGCATTGTCTTATTCCCTTGGGCTTTTCAATGCTACCTTAACGAGCTTTCGACCAACGACTCCCAAGCCATTAAGACCTTAGGGCGCTAGGTGTATAGACAATCCCCTCGGGCTTACTTACTCAAGCAACAAAGGCCACAAAACTAGAAAAGCATGCCACGGTGTTTATAATTTTTTATTTTTTATAGCTTATATACTTCATATATTTTTCCCCCAAACTCGAGTTCATGCTTAAATTCAGTCTTCTCTAACTACTTAAATTGCTCTTTCATTTTACTAGAATTCATCCTACAGAACTCCATTATCTATCCATTTTAATTATCATAGCTAACATGATCATTTATTTAAATTGTGCTATCCTTATAACATCAGTGTCAAACAGATAGAGATTCAAATCATGTCAAGAACATCGTATCACTGACTCAACAATCCTTACTAGACTTGCTCATGCAATTTTAAGTTCATCATTGGCCTTCAAATATACTCACTATCAAAAGCTAGAATTAACATGCAATCCTAAATGCAACAATTATAAAAATTAAAACATCCACAAACTAATAACCAACACAGTTTACTCATGCAAATAAAAATTAACTAAACAACTACCCCCAAACTTATCTAGAGCAATGTCCTCATGCGAAAGATAAAACAAAATAAAACAGAGGACTTCCCTGATGAGCCTAAGCCTCGGGGGAAAAACTGGCAGAACTGGGGCAGTTGGGAACTGGCTGAGGCTAACACCCAAAAATAGCTGGGTATTCATCGCATTCTGTGCTGTAAACTGGTCAACAAAATACTTATAGATAACATCTTGGCGCTCAGACAAGCGGACATTTGGGCTTTAATATTATAGAACCAACCATTGACTTCTCTTTGAACAGCTTCGGGAACCACACCTCGATACACTGCAGATGATGGATCGTAAGTAGGTGGAGCTTGAGATTGTTCAGCTTGGGGAATTATGAAACCCAATCCCCTAGGGTGGTTTGCTCCACCAGTCCACACTTTGTACATGCTGATCAACTTATGGCCCAACACTGGCATAGGCTTTTGGATCATCTCGCCTGACTTCCATTTGACTCCGAACTTATAACATAATACACAGATGAGAGACGGATGTGGTAACCCTCCAGTGGTGCTTCCACGAGATTCTCGGACGACAGATTGCAAAATGAGATGGCCCACATCAATTTTAAATCCTTTAATGATTGAGTAAAGAAGCACTGCACGTTCCCTGGTAACATGACTCACATGGGTACATGGCATGAGTTTTGCACAAATAAACGCATACCATGCCTTCCCATATAAGCTGAGATTCAATAGTGGGAAAGTCATGTTTCCACATTCATGTACTGTCCATGTGGTGCCCGGCGGACAAAGCTCATGAATTATCTGCTCATAATATGGCCCATCACTTACAAAACTAGCATACTCATCATGAAAACCCTCTACTAGCAGTTGATAACACTCATTGAAGTCCTCTTCACCAATTTCCACTGTTTTGCCCCTTACAAATATCGTATAGTGATCATGTTCGGGCACGTTGGCGTAAAATTCTTTCACCACTGCAATTATCGCGGGATCGGGCTACGTGGTGAGTGTGAACCAGTTTCTTTCGGCTATCATGACTGCCATGTCGCCATCCTTTGATTTTTCCAGTCTCAACCCACGCTCTGGAACCAATGAACAAGTAGCCATGCGGTTGTATCTTTCCTGAGCAGCAAGACTGACAAAACGGCGGCTGTCAAATCTCGGAGGTAGAGTTTAGGCGGTCCCTGACCCTTCACCACGCTGGCGTTTGAATGCCATGTCAGAAATTCTGCAATTACAAACATATATATATATATATATATATATTAGTATTGAACAGAATTTGAACTTTGATAAACTTATGTATGGCTTTACCCCCAAACTTTGAAAAATATATGGAAATTGAGCACATTGGTGGGGGTGGTGCTTGACAGAAAAATGCTAGTGCATGTACAATTGTACCGATTGGAGTCATGGACTCTTCAGTTACTAGAATTAGAAAAACCAACCCAAGAGATGCCCAAAAGGTTTATCATGGAGTGCAATAAGAAACATGCATATATCAATATAGTGTAATTCTCCCCACTCCAATTTACTATATGCAATGATAGCCATGAATATGTGCTACAGTAGAGTGAAACCATTGTGGTGGCAAAATGGTCTAGAATAGAAGTGCTTGGACATGGTGATACGTGTGCATGTGGATAAGATCAATGGTTCATGCAATTCATCAAACATTTAAGAGGCAACTCATAAATTACTCAGAATTTCATGCGATTCACCACCGGAATAGGGTAGTGCAACTGAGTCGTAGGGGAGTTCTTCTAACCCTATACCTTCATTCATTGGGACAATGAATATTTTAAGTTTGGGGGTATTGGGTAGTAGGGTAGTTGCATGTAGTGTTTGCATGTTAGTTTAAATTTTGCAGGTTTATGTGTTAGATAATAATTGCAGAATTTTTTTTTTTAGTCATTATTATTTGTGTTAGTTTATGTTTAGTTGCATTTTATGTTTAGTTGCATGTCTCACAATTCTAGCTATGTGGTAGTTATGTCTAGCCAATGATGCAATTGAATTTTGAAGGATGTAATCCATGGATGCTGTTTGGATGCTTCCGGTTTGCACTGACGTGTTCACTAATGCTTGTAGGCATAAGAGTTATGTGTTGTATTGCTTGATAGGAAATGTGGTTTTTAAAAATAGAATTATGTGGAAAATGAACTTAGACTATGAAAAACATTGATAATCAAGTCTTTGGAAAACATGGGTATGCTATAAAAAAAAGTAATAACGTGGCTAGTCTTATTTTGGGGCCTTTGTTACTTGAGTAAGTACGCCCGTAGGGGTGTCTTAACACCTAGTGCCCTAAGGTCTTTTATGGTCTGGGAGTCTTTGGTTGAAAGCTCGCTAAGGGGTAGCATTGTTAGCCTAATGGAATGAGGCATTGGACAGTCATGTGAAAAAAAAAATAATAGCAATAAACACCACGAGAAAGAGCGAAAATCACTCTCGTGAGTAGAAATAAAGCAGTTTAAACCCATTGTTGAAACTTAATTTGTATTGATATGTTAGAGTAGTCTTTGTTGCATTAGTATACATGAATCTTGATTTAGAATGTAATTTTCTGTTTTGAGCAGTTTAGCATGTGTATTCTTTGCTTTAATCAAGTTTTGGTGAACACAACACACACACACAACATCTTTATAGCATAAATGAATTATTTGAGTGTATGATATTATGTCTATAGTTAGTTTGAATTTGTATTCTTGAATCTGGATAATTCACTGAGGCATATTTGACTGAAATTCTATTCTAGCTGGAAAAATGTGAGACTCTTTTGCATCGTAATATAGTACATAGCATGTAGTTGCATTTTCAGTGTTTAATGTCGTATGCATTGCTTGAGGTCAAGCAGTAGTTCAAGTTTGGGGCTATTTGATAAGTAGGTTTTATACCTACTTATTGAATATCAATTCACGAGAACTATGCCCATCTCAAGTACATTTTAGTATGTTTTTAGTGCATTTGGTGTTATTTTGCATTACGTGTAATGAGAACTCCTATGGTATAAAAATGCAGGAAATGGAATAGCTCAGCAGTGGTAAGTGTTATGAGGATAGCGAAGGCATGGCACGTGAAACGAGTGAAGATACGGAACTGAACAGTGATGGAAGAGCAAACAACAATCATGTGGAACAATAGGAAATAATAGCAGAACACAAGTATGCAGGACATAGAAGCCGTGCGGCTGAACAAGCTAGAAATGCATGCACGCGCACCAGCGCCCATTTTGTATTGGGATCTCGCGCGGCCGCACGAGTCATTGAAAGCTGTTACTTGACTTAATTTTGAATTTGAAATTTGAAGCGTTTTAACTTATCAAAACTGCTCTGGTTGGTACCAGACGGGATCAATTATTGTTTTTATCAGTTTTTTAGACTAGAATACGAGGGTTCTAAGCTAAGAACGAATTTCCAAAGAGGATTCAAACATAGACTTATGATTTTCTACAAGTTCTTTAGAATTTAATCATTTAAACAATAATTCAATTTAATTTTGCTGGAAATTATTGGAGATTGGAACAACGTTTTGTAACATAAACTGCAATTGGGTTTCATCAATTCTATCTTTTCTTTCAATTTCCTTAATTATTTTCCATGGTTTGCTATAATCCCACAATGGCTTTCGATTCAAAAATGAACTAAATTCCATTATGGGATTCTAACGGATTTTGATATGTAGTCTAAAATTGATGGCTTGATTGCTTGATTGTTTGTGTATCATCGGAATTTTTATTATGATTGATTTGATTGCATGAATGTTTTATCACCATTCATTTTATGTACTTGTATGGAATTGAAAAATGACATGCGAGTATGGTTGTAATCATGATAGCTTGCGTGTATGAGGCTAAAATGTTTAGCTTTATATTTCGTGAATCAGATAGAAATATATTGTTTCACCGTGTGTAGTAACATAAGAGCTTGTGCTTCAATTCAATATTTCTGCAATTTCACATAGAAATATAGTGATTTTGGTTTTATTAATGATTACATGATTTCTATTACATGTGGAGGTTATGTAAGCAGGTCATAATACATTGAAAAATGGTTTTGTCTACTTTCGTGCTCTTAGCTAATTTTACATGATACATGTATAATTTTGGATGATGGTAATATTTAGATGAAATATGAAATGAAGTTAGAATCCCATTAATTCCAAATTTGGTTTATAATTCTATTAGTATTATTTTTTTCTTTATTTGGGTTAGATTAATTTAAAATTGTAAGCCTTCGTTTAAGCATAATAAAAATAGTGATACAATTCATGCATAATAATTTAATTTTGAAACCTTTCTCCATGGATCGATACTATTCTTACTTTGTACTACTTGTTAACCCATGTATGCTTGCATGAGTTAGAGTCCTTTTATTAAAGCTAGAAAGGAGGCAACAAGTTTTTGGCGCCATTGCCGGGGAAAGGAAATCCGAGAGCTCTTCTTCAGATCTGCTGAGTTTGGGCGTCTTTCTTTAAATTCTGTCACCGTACAAGTGTTCTACACTGTCCTGGTAATGTATGCATGTCTTCTTTTCTAGTTTTCATCCGTTGGAAAATGAATTATCACATGAAATGCTTCTAAACACATAGTAGTGAATATGCATGCTCATATGACTTGATAAAAAATATTCAACACAGTAAATGTTAGTATTTAACCATGCTAAACATAATGATGTGAAAAAAATGACTTTTGAAACAGTCAAATTGGCACATTTTCCTGCTATTTCTTATCCTATTTGAGGACAAATGAGCTAAGGTGATAAAGCAAAACAATCTTTGTAATTAGGCTACCCTTACGGATTATGTCTTCGATATATATATGCATGTAGGATGTTCATGACTGTGGGAAGGTGTGCTACTGAATGGCCACCAAGTTGTGAGACCCCAAATTTTATGAATAAAGATTTAAATTTCTCGAAATATTTTTTTTTGAATATTATGGTATGGATTTGATATAATGTTATAGTTGTGGGTAATATTTATAAAGTTTGTAAAGTACGCAAGTTGTTATATAATATTCGATTGGTCGGGGAATATTCACTTTAATAGGGAATATTCGTACAACGGCACAATCATTGGTGGACCCCGCAACGGAATTATTGTCGGATTGAGAAAACGACAAAAGTATTTTATGAAAATAACGGCGGAAGTTTTACCATTAACTGTTGAAACACCCGGTGTTAAAAGTAAATTAATACGCGTGGTTGCATAGTAGAACACGGTTTTGATTATTGATGCTTACGTGAGAAGTCACTAAGTTTTGTTCAATTATTGCTATAGTAATTGTTGCATAGTATCTCACGTTATTTGATTCAATTATTGTCGATATTTTATATATTATTAAATCAATAATTGAGATAACAAAGTTATTAATATTATTATTTGCAATATTAACAATGTCTAGAAATTCTGCCAATGAGAGGTTTGGTCACCTAATTGCGCGCCAATAAGGAGAAATCCTTAATGGAAAGCCCCCTCTTTCCTGGGAACGACCTGGTCGATTAATATTTTGAATTATAATAAAGGTGATAAGTTTTATTTTATTATTATTATAAATGTAATAAAACAGAAAACTTTTTATATAAAACAAAAAACTTTTTATAAAGTTTTGTTTTATTTGATTATAAATAGAATATATTATATTTTATTATGCATAGTATTTGCATAATAAAATCTTTTATATATAATAGAATACATTTATAAAGTTATTTGTTCTATTAGACTATAAATAGAATATATAATATTCTATTATGCATAGTGTTTGCATAGTCCCTGCATAGTGTTTGTATAGTAAAATCTTTTTATATAAAATAGAATACTTTTATAAAATTATTTGTTTTATTAGATTATAAATAGAATATATTATATTTTATTTAAAAGATTTTTTTATTAGAATATTTTATTAATACTGCATAGTAAATCAATATGGACCGTCCGTTTAAAAGTAAATCAATCTGGACCGTTCATGAATTAGTTACTATTCAGTCCATTCTCCAATAAATAGAAGCTCATTCTTTCATTATTTCTTACGAATTCACTGAAACTCTAAAGAGAGAAACTATAGAGAGAAAGAAGAAAAACATTCACCTACTTTACTACTCCTATATCCAGATTCTTCTAAGGTAAGGGATATTATTTGTTGTACTTGTAAGGGGTATTATTTCTTTCGTATTCATGAAGAGAACTTCTGTTATTCCATTCTTTATTATTCTGTTGGAATAACCTGTATACGCGGACTACCCTATACTTTGTGAAATTCTTCTGTTATTCCATTATTTATTATTATGTTGGAATAACCTGTCTATGCGAAGTACCGCATACATGGTGAAATTCTTTTGTTATTCTATTTTTTATTATTCTGTTGGAATAACCTGTATACGCGGACTACCCTATACTTGGTGAAATTCTTCTGTTATTTCATTCTTTATTATTATGTTGGAATAACCCGTCTATGCGAAGTATCGCATACATGTTGAAATTATTTTGTTATTCCATTCTTTACTCTTCTATTAGAACATCCCGTCGGTGCGTTTACGCATGACATATTTTTGTTATTTAATATTCCGTTGGGATATCATGTTTGTGCGTTTATGCATGACCTGGTTCCGTTATTTATTATTCTTTTGGAATAACCTATATGTGTTGTCTATCGCATGCCTGATGATTTCTTTTGTTATTCCATTCTTTATTATACTAAGTTGGTTAAAGTTTTGGCTTTCATACTCCATAAATTTAGTGGAATATCCTTGATATTTGCGCTTCATCCAATATCTTTTCATGGAAATATTCTTTTGAGCATTCTTGAGTTTTACCCCCACAAAGCAGTATCAAGTTGACAATTTGGACTTTATTGGTTCCTGAATAAATTAATTCTTGAACTTAGTTTATTGAATTCTTATATCATTGTCATCATCCTCATGTTTATATTATGTTGAAAGTCATTTGTGGCCTGTACTGCATAGATGGACTTGGTATGATTATGAATAGGGATTATTCGGTATAATCATGACTGTAATGTTACAAATGATGTAGTAAAAGTCCTCATTGGCCCGTAGTGCATTGATGGACAGTTGTTGGCATGATCATGACCATTGATGAATAAATGAATATCCTTGGCCGTAGTGCAGGGATGATGTGGATTATTTATTGAGCTGAGTCTCAGCGATAAAAGTGATGAAAAACCTTTTGAATCATAGAAGATAGTCGATTTTATTCTTTACTTGACTTTTCTAATGGATTTCTTATTCCGCTGCAGTTAAACTTGATGTTTGTTATATTGTATCAGTTTAACCCAGTTGAAGGCTAACGATAATTTATTCTGAATTATCTTAGTCATAATATTTTTTACTGGGCTAATTGAGCTCACCCTTTTTCTTTAATTGTTCTCTTCAGAAAATGAGAATGTAGCAGGGACTAGTCGGGGAACAGAGTGACGGTCCAGATAATAACATTAGTAGTCCTCACTATTCTACGAAATAATGTGATAATAAATGTATTGAGGACTTATTTTGAGTTTGAATACTGTCCAGAAGACAATATTTGTATTTAAACTCACAGCTTATGTTGTATATTTAAGATTGTATTTGTATTTTGTACCATGTATTTGGCGACTCAGAATAGGTGATGTATACCTATTTTGGGGGCGTCACAGTTGGTATCAAAGCTTAGGGATATGATCCCTGGCTGAAATGTGAGATAAGAACTAGGAGGGGAGAGACGGGGAATTCCTTCGCTAGTATGACCTACCTAAGTTTATTTGATATTTAATTGATCGGTCAGAGCATGGGGATAATATGTGATATGTTAATTAACCCTTGTTTTGTGGTAGTATTTGAAAATGACATCCGAGAATGTTGAGAATATCAATGGAGCACAGGAGACCGTTGAGTCTCCACAGATCAATAATCAGGATAATGTGCAATAGGAAGGCGACAATCCTCATGCAAGCAACAACACTGACCAAATGATGAACGAAGGAATGTTCAGAGGCTTTATACAATTTATGCAACATCAGGCAAGAGCGGCTGCTGTCCAAAATGCAGGTTGAAACACTGGCAACTCTCGGACGGTCACCGCTAAGCAGTTCAAGGATTTGGGAACACCGGAGTTTTTTGGAGAGCCAAAACCTCTTAAGGCGGAGACGTGGATAAAGCAGATATACAAGATATTTGATGTCTTGTGATGATCTGAGGAGCAAAAGGTTCCCTTTTCCACCTTCATGTTACGAGTAGAGGAAGATTACTGGTGGGAATCTGTAAAGCGTACTCAACCTGCCGCACTGAAGATGACTTGGGTGAAATTCCAAGAATTGTTCAATGACAAGTAATTTCCTGAAAGTATTCGTCACATAAAAGAGGTAGAGTTCTTCAAGCTGGAGCAAAATAACATGACTGTGTCGCAGTACGAAGCCAACTTTGCCGAGTTGTGCCGGTTTGTGACCCATTTGGTTGATAATGAGGAGAGAATGACGTGAATGTTTCTAAGAGGTTTAAAACCCGAGATACGTCAATATCTTATCTCTTATAAACTGTGTTTGTATTCAGATGTTGTTAATAGTGCTTAGTTATTGGAGCGCAATAATAAGTCAGCACAACCAAAAGGCAACGACCAACAACACGATAATAATCGTACCGGTGGCAACGGCCATTGGAATAATGATAACCATCGTGGGGGAAATTATTATGCCAAGAATGGTAACCACTTTGGTGGTAATCATGGCCAAGATAATAGGAGAGGAAATTTCAAGAAGAGAAGATTTAATGACGATGGAAAGACGTCAGAACCAGCATATGTTGTTAAGGAAGGAGAACGACCACCGGTCGTATGTTTCAAATGCAGACAGGAGGGACACATGCATCCAAACTGTACACAGCAATCCAAAACGTGTTTCAATTGCGGGAGAGAAGGTCACCTAGCTCGATTTTGTCATGTAGTGAAGTCAAGTCCAGGTGGATAACGATGCCAAAGGATGTCTCAGACAAGTCAAAGCAGGTAGTTTAAGTGAGAGTGTTTTTCGAGGAACCCGAACGAAGTTATCACGGGTAAGTTAATCATAAACGCTTACAAAGTCTATACCTTATTTGATACCGGTTCTACCTATTCTTTTATCTCTCTTGCTTGCGCTTAACGTTTAAATTTGACTCCTGAGAAATTAGACTTTGACTTATTGGTTGAAACTTCGTTAGTAGAAACCTTCGTTACCTCCACTGTTTATAAATCTAGTTGATTCAAATCGACACTTTCACGTTACATGTCGATCTTATCTCTTTGAAAATACTTGCCTTTGATGTGATTTTAGGAATCGATTGGTTAACTACTCATCAAGCTTTTTGTAAGTTTGGTAGCTTTTATATTCCTAACCAACCTGTTATGCGAATTCAAGCAACCAAACTACTAAAGTCAATCATTGTCATATCAAGTCATAAGTAAAGAGCCTCGAGCCTTTCGCTGGTGACTTGTGTGAAATGCACCGAAGCCAGACTTTCTATAGGGGAAGCCGTGAATAACGGTGGCAAGTTGATAGGTATCAATGTGACGTGTTATCCAAGTCTGGGATGAGGGTCATAGTTTTGAATGATATTTCTATTGTTAATAAATTTCCTGACGTATTGTTGAAGACTTCTTAGCCTACCCCTAGAGCGTGAAATTGAATTTTATATTGACCCCAGTACAAAACCCATTTCTTAAACCCTCAAATATTTTCTTCACCTAAAACAAACGTATAATGCGCCAAAGACGTTGGCTCGAGCTGTTGAAGCTTAGGATCGTACCATTCAATACCATCGTGGAAAAGCGAACGTGGTAGCTGACATGTTGAGTAGAATATCGTATGCGTTTATGAGTGCGATGTTGTTAACATAAATACCAATTTCGTATAATTTATAAATAATGAAGATAGAGTTAAAGAATCTAGGGACCCACGTGAAGATAACGAATATAGGAGTAGAATCAACTTTAATCGATAAAGTTAAAGGCCGCTCAAGCTACACACCCGAAATTGATGAATGTGAAGAAAAAGGTTCAAGAAGGCGTTATCTCAACCCTCGATATTTTATTGGTCTATTTGAAATCCTTGATGGAGTAGAAACTGTGGCTTATAGACTCGTTTTACTGCCAAGTATATCGCATGTTCATAACATTTTTCACGTATCGATATTACATAAATATGTGGACGACTCGAACCACATTATTGAATTAAAAGTAGACGAGATAGCAGAAGATTTAACGTATGGGGAGATACGTGTTAAAATCTTGGATAAAAAGAATCCTATTCAACACTCAAAGGTTATACCTCAAGAGTTAGAATCTGACGAAGTGTCCTCATTTGTTCGGCATACCAGGTACGTACGTAAATTATGAGGGCAAAATTCCATAAGGAGGGGAGATTGTGAGACCCCAAATTTTATGAATAAAGATTTAAATTTTTCAAAATATTTTTTTTGAATATTATGGTTTGGATTTGATATAATGTTATAATTGTGGGTAATATTTATAAATTTTGCAAAGTATGCAAGTTGTTATATAATATTCGATTGGTCGGGGAATATTCATTTTAATAGGGAATATTCGTACAACGACACAATCATTGGTGGACCCCGTAACAGAATTATTGTCGGATTGAGAAAATGACAAAAATATTTTATGAAAATAACGGCAGAAGTTTTACCGTTAACTGTTGAAACACTCGGTGTTAAAAGTACAGTAATACGCGTGATTGCATAGTAGCACACGATTTTGATTATTAATGATTACGTGAGAAGTCACTCAGTTTTGTTCAATTATTATTACAATAATTGTTGCATAGTATCTCACTTTATTTGATTCAATTATTGTCGATATTTTATATATTATTAAATCAATAATTGAGATAACAAAATTATTAATATTATTATTTGTAATATTAACGAAGTCTAGAAGTTCTGCCAATGAGAGGTTTGGTCACCTAATTGCACGCCAATAGGGAGAAATCCTTATTGGAAAGCCCCCTCTTTCCTGGGAACGACTCGGTCGATTAATATTGTGAATTATAACAAAGGTGATAACTTTTGTTTTATTATTATTATTATAAATGTAATAAAACAGAAAACATTTTATATAAAACAGAAATTTTTTATAATGTTTTGTTTTATTTGATTATAAATAGAATATATTATATTTTAGTATGCATAGTATTTGCATAGTGCATGCATAGTGTTTGCATAGTAAAATCTTTTTATATAAAATAAAATACTTTTATAAAGTTATTTATTTTATTAGACTATAAATAGAATATATAATATTCTATTATGCATAGTGCCTGCATAGTGTTTGCATAGCAAAATCTTTTTATATAAAACAGAATACTTTTATAAAGTTATTCGTTTTATTAGATTATAAATATAATATATTATATTTTATTTAAAAGATTTTTTTTTATTAGAATATTTTATTAATACTGCATAGTAAATCAATATGGACCGTCCGTTTAAAAGTAAATCAATCTGGACCATTCATGAATTAGTTTCTATTCAGTCCATTATCCTATAAATAGAAGTTCATTCCTTCATTATTTCTTACGAATTCACTGAAACTCTTGAGAGAGAAACTATAAAGAGAAAGAAGAAAAGTATTATGCTACTTCACTACTCCAATATCCAGATTCTTCTAAGGTAAGTGATATTATTTGTTGTACTTGTAAGGAGTATTATTTCTTTTGTATTCATGAAGAGAACTTCTGTTATTCCATTCTTTATTATTCTGTTGGAATAACCTATATAAGCGGACTACCCTATACTAGGTGAAATTCTTCTGTTATTCCATTCTTTATTATTATGTTGGAATAACCTGTCTATGCGAAGTACCGCATACATGGTGAAATTCTTTTGTTATTCCAGTCTTTATTATTCTATTGGAATAACCTGTATACGCGGACTACCCTATACTTGGTGAAATTCTTCTATTATTCCATTCTTTATTATTATGTTGGAATAACATGTCTATGCGAAGTACTGCATACATGGTGAAATTCTTCTGTTATTCCATTCTTTATTATTCTGTTGGAACATCCTGTCGGTGCGTTTACGTATGACCTGGTTCCGTTATTTATTATTCTGTTGGAATATCCTGTCTGTGCGTTTATGTATGACCTGGTTCCGTTATTTATTATTTTGTTGGAATAACCTGTCTGTACGGTCTATCGCATGCCTGGTGATTTCTTTTGTTATTCCATTCTTTATTATACTTAGTTGGTTAAAGTTTTGGCTTTTATACTCCATGAATATAGTGGAATATCCTTGATATTTTTACTTCATCCAATATCTTTTTATGGAAATATTCTTTTGAGCATTCTTGAGTTTTACCCCCACAAAGCAGTATCATGTTGACAATTTGGACGTTATTGGTTCCTAGATAAATTAATTCTTGAACTTGTTTTACTGAATTCTTATATCATTGTCATCATCCTCCTGTTTATATTATGTTGAAGGTCATATGTGGCCTGTAGTGCATAGATGGACTTGGTATGATTATGACCAGGAATTATTCGGTATAATCATGACTGTAATGTTACAAATGATGTGGTAAAAGTCCTCATTAGCCCGTAGTGCATTGATGGACAGTTGTGTGCATGATCATGACCATTGATGAATACATAAATATCCTTGGCCCGTAGTGCATGGATAATTTGTGTTTGTGATACTAATAAATATCCTTGGTCGTAGTGCAGGGATGATGTGGATTATTTATTGAGCTGAGTCTCAGTGATAAAAGTGATGAAAAACCTTTTGAATCATAGAAAATAGTAGATTTTATTCTCTACTTGACTCTTCTAATAGATTGCTTGTTCCGCTGCAGTTAAACTTGATGTTTGTTATATTGTATCAGTTTAACACTTTTGAAGGCTAACGATAATTTATTCTGTATTATCTTAGTCATAATATTTCTTACTGGGCTAGTTGAGCTCACCCTTTTGCTTTCATTGTTCTCTTCAGGAAGTGAGAATGTAGCAGGGACTAGCCGGGGAACAGAGTGACGGTCCGTAAGATAACATTAGTAGTCCTCACTATTCTTTGAAATAGTGTGATAATAAATGTATTGAGGACTTATTTTGAGTTTGTATACTGTCTAGAAGACAATTTTTGTATTAAAACTCACAGCTTATGTTGTATATTTAAGATTGTATTTGTATTTTGTACCATGTATTTGACAACTCAGAATATGTGATGTATACCTATTTTGGTGGCGTCACACTTGTGACGCCCCCAAAATTAGGTATACATCACCCATCTTAGGTCGTCAGATACATGGTACATCATTCAAATACAACTTACTAATACAACTGTCGTGTACAATACGACAAAACATAACTGTGAGTTTGAATACAATTATTATCTACTAGAGATTATACAAACTCAAAAAGAGTCCTCATTACAATTATTAATACACTATTTCACAGAATAGTGAGGACTACTAATGCTATCCTCTGGACCGTCACTCCGTTCCCCGACTAGTCCCTGCTATGTTCAAATTTTCTGAAAAGAACAATGAAAGAAAGGGTGAGCTCAACTAGCCCAGTAAGAAATATTATGACTAAGATAATGCAGAATAAATTATCATTAGCCTCCAACAATGTTAAACTGATAAAATATAATAGACATCAAGTTTAACTGCAGCGGAACAAGCAATCCATTAAAAGAGTCAAGTAGATAATAGAATCTACTATCTTTTATGATTTAAAAACTTTTTCATCACTTTTATCGCTGAGACTCAGCTCAATAAATAAACCACATCATTAAATCATCCCTGCACTACAGGCCAAGGATATTCTTTAGGGTCACAACCACAAATTCCATGCACTACGGGCCAAGGATATTTGTGTATTAATCAATGGTCATGATCATGCCAACAACTGTCCATCAATGCACTACGGGCCAATGAGGACTTTTACCACATCATTTGTAATATTACGGTCATGATTACACCGAATAATCCCTGGTCATAATCATACCAAGTCCATCTATGCACTACAGGCCACAGATGACTTTCAAAAAAATATAAATATGAGGATGATGACAATGATATAAGAATTCAATAAAACAAGTTCAAGAATTAATTTGTCCAAGAACTACTAATGTCCAAATTGTCCACATGATACTGCTTTGTAGAGTAAAATTCAAGAATGATCAGAAGAATATTTTCATGAAAAGATACTGGATGAAGCGCAAATATCAAGGATATTCTACTAATTTCATGGAGTATAGAAGTCAAAATTTTAACCAACTGAGTATAATAAAGAATGGAATAACAAAAGAACGTACCATGCATGCGGTACTTCGCATCGACAGGTTATTCCAACAGAATAATAATAACGGAACCAGGTCATCCAAAATTTGCACCGACAGGATGTTCCAACAGAATAATAAAGACGGAACCAGGTCCGGTGTAAAACACACAGACAGGATGTTCCAACGGAATAATAATAAATACGGAACCAGGTCCGGTGTAAAACACACAGACAGGATGTTCCAACGGAATAATAATAAAGACGGAACCAGGTCCGGTGTAAAACACACAGACAGGATGTTCCAACAGAATGATAGAAGAATGTGACCAAGTATAGGGTAGACCGCGTATACAGGTTATTCCAACAGAATAATAAGAAATGGAATAACAACAGTTCTATTCATGAATAAGAAAGAATAACATCCCTTACCGTACCAAAAACTGGATATAGGAAAAGAAAAGTTAAGTAGCAAAAAGCTTTTCTTCTATCTCTCTATAGTTTCTCTCTCTAGAGTTCAGTGAATTCGTAAGAAAATAATAAAGGAATGAGCTTCTATTTATAGGAAAATGGAATGCATAGTAACTAATCCATGAACGGTCCAGATTGATTTACTTTAATCTGACGGTTCATATTTAAAGAAAAATTTTTAAATAAAATATAATATATTCTATTTATATAAAAAGATTTTTACTATGCAAACACTATGCAACACTATGCAAAACACTATGCAGCACTATGCATAATAAAATATAATATATTCTATTTATAAAATAACTTTAATAAAGTATTCTGTTTTATATAAAAAGATGTTTCTGTTTTATTACGTTAATAATACAAATAAAACAAAACGTCATCATCGCTATAATAATTCATATTATTAATCGACAATAATTGAATTAAACTGAGTGACTTCTCACATAAATATTAATAATCAATACCGTGTGCTACTATGCAACAACGCGTATTACTGTACTTTTACTACCCAGTAGTTCAACAGTATAGACGGTAAAACTTCCGCCGTTATTTTCAGTAAAATATTTTTGTCGTTTTCTCAATCCGAAAATAATTCCGTTGTGGGGTCCACCAATAATTGTACCGTCGTACGAATATTTTCCGACACAAAGAATATTCCCTGACCAATCAAATATAATATAACAACTTTCATACTTTGCAAAATTTATAAATATTACCCACAACTATAATATTATCTCAAATTCACACCATAATATAAAAAATTATTTCGAGAAAATTAATTCTTTATTCATAAAATCCGGGGTTTCACAATCTCCCTTCCTTATGGAATTTCGCCCTCAAAATTTACGTACGTACCTGGTATGACAAACAGGTGAGGATACCTTGACTTCACTTCAAATTCTAACTCTTGAGATATAACCTTTGAGTATTGAATACGATTCTTCTTATCCAAGATTGTAACACGTATCTCTTCAAACGTTAAATACACCGCTATCTCGTCCGGTTCTAAATTAATAATGTGGTTCGGGTCATCCACATATTTACGTAACATCGATACGAGAAAAAAAAACGTTATGAACACGCAATATATTTGGCGGTAAAACGAGTCTATAAGCCACAGTTCCTACTCAATCGAGGATTTCAAATGGGCCAATTAAATCGAGGGTTGAGATTTCCTCTCTTCAGCAACTCTTGTTTCTAAAATAACACCCTCTTGAACTTTTTTCTTCACATTCATCAGATTCGGGTATGTAGCTTGAGCGTCTTTAACTTTATCGATTAAAGTCAATTTTACCCGTATATTCGTTATCTTCACGAGGGTCCCTAGAGTCTTTAACTCTATCTTCATCATTTGCAAGTTATATGAAATGAGTCTTTGTGTTAACAACATCGCACTTGTAAATGCATACGATCTTCTACTCAACACGTCAGCTACCACGTTCGCTCTTCCACGATGATATTGAATAGTACGATCGTAATCTTCAACAGCTTGAGTCAACGTCTTTGGTGCATGTTACTTTCGTTTTAGTTGAAAAAATTATTTTGAGGGTTTAAGAAATGGGTTTTGTACTGGTGTCAATACTAAATTCGATTTCACGCTATGGGGTAGGCTAAGAAGTCTTTAGAAATACGTCAAGAGATTTATTAATGATAAAAATATCATTCAAAACTGTTACTCACATCCAAGACTTGGATAATATGTCACATTGATACCAACTGTGGCTTCTATCCCTTAACCTAGATAGCACCTCACAATGATACCTATCAACTTGTTATCGTCATTCACGACGTCGCCTACAGAAAGTCTGGCTTCAGTGCATTCCACACAAGGAAGTCAACAACGAAAGGATCGGGGCACTTTACTTATGGCTTGATATGACAATGATTGACTTTAGTGGTTTGGTTACTTTGAATTCGCATAACAGGTTGGTTAGGAGTATGAAAGCTAACAACCTTACGGAAAGCATGATGAGTAGTTAACCATACGTTTTCTAAAATCGTATCAAAGGCAAGTATTTTCAAAGAGACAAGATCAACACGTAACGTGAAAGTGTCGATTTGAATCAAATAAGATTTATAAACAGTGGAGGTAACAAAGGTTTCTCCCAATGGAGTTTCAATAGATAAATCAAAGTTTAACTTCTCCGGAGTTAAGTACAAATATTGAACACAACTAGGTGAAATAAAAGAGTGAGTAGAACCGGTATCTAACACGGTATAGACTTCGTAAGAGCTTATGATTAACTTACCCGTGATAATTTTATTCAGGTTCCTCGTCACGAGAGAGAAAAAAAAACGCTCTCTCTTAAACTACCGGCTTTGGCTTGTCTAGGACATCCTTTGGCATCCTTATCCCAGCTGGAATTGACTTCATCATACGACAGAATCGAGCTAGGTGACCTTCTATTCTGCAATTAAAGCATGCTTTGGACTGCTGCGTACAGTTTGGACGGATGTGTCCCTCCTGTCCGCATTTAAAACATACGACCGGTGTTCGTTCTTCTTCCTTTAAAACAGGTGCTGGTACCGACGTCTTTACGTCATTGTTGAACCTTCTCTTCTTGAAATGTCCATTCTTATTATTTTGGCCATGATTACCACCGAAGTGGTTACCATTCTTGGTATGATAATTTCCTCCGCGATGGTTATCATTGTTCCGATGGCCGTTGCCAGCGGTATGATTATTATCGTGTTGCTGGTCATTACCTTTTGGTTGTGATAACTCATTATCGTGCTCCACTAACTGAGCCCTATTCACAATATCTGAATATAAACAAAGTTTATGAGAAATGAGGTATTGATGTATATCGGGTTTCAAACCTCGCAGAAACATTCGCGCCATTTGCTCCTCATTATCGACCAAATGGGATGCAAACCGGGACAACTCCGCAAACTTAGCCTCGTACTGCAACACGGTCATATTGTTTTGCTCCAGCTTGATAAACTCTACCTCCTTTATGTGACGAATACTTTCAGGAAAGTACTTGTCGTTGAACAGCTCTTGGAACTTCTACCAAGACATCTTGAGTGCGTCAGTCTGGGTACGTTTTACAGATTCCCACCAATGATCTGCTTCTTCACGCAACATAAAGGTGGCAAAAGGAACCTTTTGCTCCTCGGAGCATCCCAAGACATCAAATATCTTGGTGATCTGCTTTAACCACGTCTCCATCTTAAGTGGTTCTGGCTTTCCCAAAAACTCCAGTTGTCCCAGCTCCTTGAACTGCTTAGCGGTGACCAACCGTGGGTTGCCATTGTCTTTACCTGCATTATGAATAGGAGTCGCCTTCGCCTGATGTTGCATGAATTCTAAAAAGATCCTAAACGTACCGTCGTTCGTCAATTGATCAGTGTTATTATTTATAGGAGGATTATAGCCATCCTGTTGCACATTGTCTTGATTATTGATCTGTAGAGACTCAACGGTCTCCTGTGCTCCATTGATAATCTCAACATTCTCGGATGCCATTTTCAAACACTGCCATAAAACAAGGGTTAATTAACATATCACATATTATCCCTATACTTTGACCGACCAATTAAATACCAAATAAACTTAGGTAGGTCATACTATCGAAGGAATTCCCCGTCTCTCCCCTCCTAGTTCTTATCTCACATCTTAGCTAGGGATCATATCCCTAAGCTCTGATACCAACTGTGACGCCCCCAAAATTTGGTATACATCACCCATCTTAGGTCATCAGATACATGGTACATCATTCAAATACAACTTACTAATACAACTGTCGTGTACAATACGACAAAACATAACTGTGAGTTTGAATACAATTATTATCTACTAGAGATTATACAAACTCAAAAAGAGTCCTCATTACAATTATTAATACACTATTTCACAGAATAGTGAGGACTACTAATGTTATCCTCTGGACCGTCACTCCGTTCCCCGACTAGTCCCTGCTATGTTCTCATTTCCTGAAGAGAACAGTGAAAGAAAGGGTGAGCTCAACTAGCCCAGTAAGAAATATTATGACTATGATAATGCAGAATAAATTATCATTAGCCTCCAACAATGTTAAACTGATAAAATATAATAGACATCAAGTTTAACTGCAGCGGAACAAGCAATCCATTAAAAGAGTCAAGTAGAGAATATAATCTACTATCTTTTATGATTTAAAAAGTTTTTCATCACTTTTATCGCTGAGACACAGCTCAATAAATAAACCACATCATTAAATCATCCCTGCACTACAGGCCAAGGATATTCTTTAGGGTCACGACCACAAATTACATGCACTACGGGCCAAGGATATTTGTGTATTCATCAATGGTCATGATCATGCCAACAACTGTCCATCAATGCACTACGGGCCAATGAGGACTTTTACCACATCATTTGTAACATTACGATCATGATTACACCGAATAATCCCTGGTCATAATCATACCAAGTCCATCTATGCACTACAGGCCACAGATGACTTTCAAAAAAATATAAATATGAGGATGATGACAATGATATAAGAATTCAATAAAACAAGTTCAAGAATTAATTTGTCCAAGAACTACTAATGTCCAAATTGTCCACATGATACTGCTTTGTAGAGTAAAATTCAAGAATGATCAGAAGAATATTTCCATGAAAAGATACTGGATGAAGCGCAAATATCAAGGATATTCTACTAATTTCATGGAGTATAGAAGTCAAAACTTTAACCAACTGAGTATAATAAAGAATGAAATAACAAAAGAAATTACCATGCATGCGGTACTTCGTATCGACAGGTTATTCCAACAGAATAATAATAACGGAACCAGGTCAGGCAAAATTTGCACCGACAGGATGTTCTAACAGAATAATAAAGACGGAACTAGGTCCGGTGTAAAACACACAGACAGGATGTTCCAACGGAATAATAATAAAGACGGGACCAGGTCCGGTGTAAAACACACAGACAGGATGTTCCAACGGAATAATAATAAAGACGGAACCAGGTCCGGTGTAAAACACACAGACAGGATGTTCCAACAGAATGATAGAAGAATGTCACCAAGTATAGGGTAGACCGCGTATACAGGTTATTCCAACAGAATAATAAGAAATGGAATAACAACATTTATGTTCATGAATAAGAAAGAATAACATCCCTTACCATAACAGAAACTGGATATAGGAAAAAAAAAGTTAAGTAGCAAAAAGCTTTTCTTCTATCTCTCTATAGTTTCTCTCTATAGAGTTCAGTGAATTCGTAAGAAAATAATGAAGGAATAAGCTTCTATTTATAGAAAAATGGAATGCATACTAACTAATCCATAAACGGTCCAGATTGATTTACTTTAATCTGACGGTCCATATTTAAAGAAAAATCTTTTAAATAAAATATAATATATTCTATTTATATAAAAAGATTTTTACTATGCAAACACTATACAACACTATGCAAAACACTATGCATAATAAAATATAATATATTCAATTTATAAAATAACTTTAATAAAGTATTCTGTTTTATATAAAAAGATGTTTCTATTTTATTACGTTAATAATATGAATAAAACAAAACGTCATCATCGCTATAATAATTTATATTATTAATCGACAATAATTGAATTAAACTGAGTGACTTCTCACATAAATATTAATAATCAATACCGTGTGCTACTATGCAATAACGCGTATTACTGTACTTTTACTACCCAGTAGTTCAACAGTATAAACGGTAAAACTTCCGCCATTATTTTCAATAAAATATTTTTGTCGCTTTCTCAATCCGACAATAATTTCGTTGTGGGCTCCACCAATAATTGTACCGTCGTCCGAATATTTTCTGACACAAGGAATATTCCCTGACCAATCGAATATAATATAACAACTTGCATACTTTGCAAAATTTATAAATACTACCCACAACTATAATATTATCTCAAATTCACACCATAATATAAAAAATTATTTCGAGAAAATTAATTCTTTATTCATAAAATCTGGGGTTTCACAACACTAGTCATGCCTATGTGAATGTGTATAGTCCTATTTACAAAGGGGACTATGGCAAAATATTTCAAAATGTAGGCATTGGATAGACATGCATTTTTAACTTTACTGTAGGCGTATGTTAAAATAATGCATGCATGTAGTCATAAAACGCATTTTGGAAAGCTCGAGGTTAGAGTTTACCACACCCTTTTTGAGGTGATTTGGAGACTTATGTCCAGATATATGGATCTAGATCAGCCAAGAAGTTCTCGCATGACCACTTCAGGTGTGCGGAGGAGAGATTTTGATGTGCCTCGACCTCGTTCAGTTAGACAGCCTCGTCGTCTGGCGAAGGCGGTGATACGTCTTAACCAGGGTTGAGGTACCAAATGTTGAGGATGAGGATGAAGATGTATCGGTTGCAGACCCCACTCCTACTGCTCATGTTCCCCGTAGGGATCTTCCAGGCATTCAGATGATGATCCCAGAGCTTCTAGGTGATTTAAGTCGACACTCCTCAGTTTACTTACATGCAAACGAAGTACAAACTGGATTTTGACCTTCCTTTTTACCTATTAAGGAGGAATAAAGGTTCTGATGTTGATTTGCTTTGTAATGTGGGTTCCCGGCTTCACACAGCCTAGAGGGAAATGCTTCAGCATTCACTCCACGTATCAGGCTCTGCATCCCGGTTATCAGGAGATTGTGCATGGTTGGGGCTTTGAGGGGTTATTTTTTATCCGAGAATATTGAGAATATCAATGGAGCACAGGAGATCGTTGAGTCTCCACAGATCAATAATCAGGATAATGTGTAATAGGATGGTGACAATCCTCATGCAAGCAACTACAGTGACCAAATGATGAACGAAGGAATGTTCAGAGGCTTTATGCAATTCATGCAACATCAGGCAAGAGCGGCTGCTGTCCAAAATGCAGGTGGAAACACTGGAAACTCTCGGACGGTCACCGCTAAGCAGTTCAAGGATTTGGGACCACCGGAGTTTTTTGGAGAGCCAAAACCTCTTAAGGTGGAGACATGGATAAAGCAAATCTACAAGATATTTGATGTCTTGTGATGCTCCGAGGAGAAAAAGGTTCCCTTTTCTACCTTCATGTTGCGAGTAGAGGAAGATTACTGGTGGGAATCTGTAAAGCGTACTAAACCTGCCACACTGAAGATGACTTGGGAGAAATTCCAAGAATTGTTCAATGACAAGTATTTTCCTGAAATTATTCGTCACATGAAAGAGGTAGAGTTCTTCAAGATGGAGAAAAATAACATAACCGTGTCGCAGTAGGAAGCCAACTTCGCCGAGTTGTCCCGGTTTGCGACCCATTTGGTTGATAATGAGGAGAGAATGACGTGAATGTTTCTAAGAGGTTTAAAACCCGAGATACGTCAATATCTTATCTCTCATAAACTGTGTTTGTATTCAGATGTTGTTAATAGGGCTCAGTTATTGGAGCGCGATAATGAGTCAGCACAACCAAAAGGCAACGACCAACAACACAATAATAATCGTACCGGTGGCAACGACCATCAGAACAATGATAACCATCGTGGGGGAAATTATTATGCCAAGAATGGTAACCACTTTGGTGGTAATCATGGCCAAGATAATAGGAGTGGAAATTTCAAGAAGAGAAGATTTAATGACGATGGAAAGATGTCAGAACCAGCATATGTTGTTAAGGAAGGAGAACGACCACCGGTCGTATGTTTTAAATACGGACAGGAGGGACACATCCATCCAAACTGTACGCAGCAATCCAAAGCGTGTTTCAATTGTGGAAGAGAAGGTCACCTAGCTCGATTTTGTCATGTAGTGAAGTCAAGTCCAGCTGGGATAACGATGCCAAAGGATGTCTCAGACAAGTCAAAGAAGATAGTTTAAGTGAGAGTGTTTGTCGAGGAACCCGAACGAAGTTATCACAGGTAAGTTAATCATAAAAGCTTACAAAGTCTATGCCTTATTTGATACCATTTCTACCTAATCTTTTATCTCTCTTGCTTGCGCTTAACGTTTAAATTTGACTCTTGAGAAATTAGACTTTGACTTATTGGTTGAAACTTCGTTAGTAGAAACCTTCGTTACCTCCACTGTTTATAAATCTAGTTGATTCAAATCGACACTTTCACGTTACATGTCGATCTTATCTCTTTGAAAATACTTGCCTTTGATGTGATTTTAGGAATCGATTGGTTAACTACTCATCAAGATTTTTGTAAGGTTGTTAGCTTTCATTCCTAACCAACCTGTTATGCGAATTCAAGCAACCAAACTACTAAAGTCAATCATTGTCATATAAATTCATAAGTAAAGAGCCTCGAGCCTTTCGCTGGTGACTTGTGTGAAATGCACCGAAGCCAGACTTTCTATAGGGGAAGCCGTGAATAACGGTGGCAAGTTGATAGGTATCAATGTGACGTGTTATCCAAGTCTGGGATGAGGGTCATAGTTTTGAATGATATTTCTATTGTTAATAAATTTCCTGACGTATTGTTGAAGACTTCTTAGCCTACCCCTAGAGCGTGAAATTGAATTTTATATTGACCCCAGTACAAACCCATTTCTTAAACCCTCAAATATTTTCTTCACCTAAAACAAACGTATAATGCGCTAAAGACGTTGGCTCGAGCTGTTGAAGCTTAGGATCGTACCATTCAATACCATCGTGGAAAAGCGAACGTGGTAGCTGACATGTTGAGTAGAATATCGTATGCGTTTATGAGTGCGATGTTGTTAACATAAATACCAATTTCGTATAATTTACAAATAATGAAGATAGAGTTAAAGAATCTAGGGACCCACGTGAAGATAACGAATATAGGAGTAGAATCAACTTTAATCGATAAAGTTAAAGGCCGCTCAAGCTACACACCCGGAATTGATGAATGTGAAGAAAAAGGTTCAAGAAGGCGTTATCTCAACCCTCGATTTTATTGGTCTATTTGAAATCCTTGATGGAGTAGAAAATGTGGCTTATAGACTCGTTTTACCGCCAAGTATGTCGCATGTTCATAACATTTTTCACGTATCGATATTACATAAATATGTGGACGACTCGAACCACATTATTGAATTAAAACTAGATGAGATAGCAGAAGATTTAACGTATGGGGAGATACATATTAAAATCTTAGATAAGAAGAATCCTATTCAACACTCAAAGGTTATACCTCAAGAGTTAGAATCTGACGAAGTGTCCTCATTTGTTTGGCATACCAGGTACGTACGTAAATTATGAGGGCAAAATTCCATAAGGAGGGGAGATTGTGAGACCCCAAATTTTATGAATAAAGATTTAAATTTTTCAAAATATTTTTTTTGAATATTATGGTTTGGATTTGATATAATGTTATAGTTGTGGGTAATATTTATAAATTTTGCAAAGTACGCAAGTTGTTATATAATATTCGATTGGTCGGGGAATATTCATTTTAATAGGAAATATTCGTACAACGACACAATCATTGGTGGACCCCGTAACGGAATTATTGTCGGATTGAGAAAATGACAAAAATATTTTATGAAAATAACGGCGGAAGTTTTATCGTTAATTGTTGAAACACCAGGTGTTAAAAGTACAGTAATACGCGTGGTTGCATAGTAGCACACGATTTTGATTATTGATGTTTACGTGAGAAGTCACTCAGTTTTGTTCAATTATTATTACAATAATTGTTGCATAGTATCTCACGTTATTTGATTCAATTATTGTCGATATTTTATATATTATTAAATCAATTATTGAGATAACAAAATTATTAATATTATTATTTGTAATATTAACGAAGTCTAGAAGTTTTACTAATGAGAGGTTTGGTCACCTAATTGCACGCCAATAGGGAGAAATCCTTATTGGAAAGCCCCCTCTTTCCTGGGAACGACCTGGTCGATTAATATCGTAAATTATAACAAAGGTTATAACTTTTGTTTTATTATTATTATAAATGTAATAAAATAGAAAACTTTTTGTATAAAACAGAATTTTTTTATAAAGTTTTGTTTTATTTGATTATAAATAGAATATATTATATTTTATTATGCATAGAATTTGCATAGTGCCTGCATAGTGTTAGCATAGTAATTTTTTTTTATATAAAATAGAATACTTTTATAAAGTTATTTGTTTTATTAGACTATAAATAGAATATATAATATTCTATTATGCATAGTACCTGCATAGTGTTTGCATAGCAAAATCTTTTTATATAAAACAAAATACTTTTATAAAGTTATTCATTTTATTAGATTATAAATAGAATATATTATATTTTATTTAAAAGATTTTGTTTTATTAGAATATTTTATTAATACTGCATAGTAAATCAATATGGACCGTTCGTTTAAAAGAAAATCAATCTGGACCGTTCATAAATTAGTTTCTATTCAGTCCATTATCCTATAAATAGAAGTTCATTCCTTCATTATTTCTTACGAATTCACTGAAACTCTAGAGAGAGAAACTATAGAGAGAAAGAAGAAAAGTATTATGCTACTTCACTACTCCAATATCCAGATTCTTCTAAGGTAAGGGATATTATTTGTTGTACTTGTAAGGAGTATTATTTCTTTCGTATTCATGAAGAGAACTTCTGCTATTCCATTCTTTATTATTCTGTTGGAATAACCTATATAAGTGGACTACCCTATACTAGGTGAAATTCTTCTGTTATTCCATTCTTTATTATTATGTTGGAATAACCTGTCTATACGAAGTACTGCATACATGGTTAAATTCTTCTGCTATTCCAGTCTTTATTATTCTGTTGGAATAACCTGTATACGCGGACTACCCTATACTTGGTGAAATTCTTCTATTATTCCATTCTTTATTATTATGTTGGAATAACATGTCTATGCGAAGTACTGCATACATGGTGAAATTCTTCTGTTATTCCATTCTTTATTATTCTGTTGGAACATCCTGTCGGTGCGTTTACGTATGACCTGGTTCTGTTATTTATTATTCTGTTGGAATATCCTGTCTGTGCGTTTATGCATGACCTTGTTTCATTATTTATTATTCTGTTGGAATAACCTGTCTGTGCGGTCTATCGCATGCCTGGTGATTTTTATTGTTATTCCATTCTTTATTATACTAAGTTGGTTAAAGTTTTATCTTTTATACTCCATGAATATAGTGGAATATCCTTGATATTTTCACTTCATCCAATATCTTTTAATGGAAATATTCTTTTGAGCATTCTTGAGTTTTACTCCCACAAAGCAGTATCATGTTGACAATTTGGACGTTATTGGTTCCTGGATAAATTAATTCTTGAACTTGTTTTATTGAATTCTTATATCATTGTCATCATCCTCCTGTTTATATTATGTTGAAAGTCATATGTGGCCTGTAGTGCATAGATGGACTTGGTATGATTATGACCAGGGATTATTCGGTATAATCATGACTGTAATGTTACAAATGATGTGGTAAAAGTCCTCATTGGCCCGTAGTGTATTGATGGACAGTTGTGTGCATGATCATGACCATTGATGAATACACAAATATCCTTGGCCTGTAGTGCATGGATAATTTGTGTTTGTGATACTAATAAATATCCTTGGTCGTAGTGCAAGGATAATGTGGATTATTTATTGAGCTGAGTCTCAGTGATAAAAGTGATGAAAAACCTTTTGAATCATAGAAAATAGTTGATTTTATTCTCTACTTGACTCTTCTAATGGATTGCTTGTTCCGCTGCAGTTAAACATGATGTTTGTTATATTGTATCAGTTTAACCCTTTTAAAGGCTAACGATAATTTATTCTGTATTATCTTAGTCATAATATTTCTTATTAGGCTAGTTGAGCTCACCCTTTTGCTTTCATTGTTCTCTTCAGGAAATGAGAACGTAGCAGGGACTAGTCGGGGAACAGAGTGACGGTCCGTAAGATAACATTAGTAGTCCTCACTATTCTGTGAAATAGTGTGATAATAAATGTATTGAGGACTTATTTTGTGTTTGTATACTGTCTAGAAGATAATATTTGTATTAAAACTCACAGCTTATGTTGTATATTTAAGATTATATTTGTATTTTGTACCATGTATTTGGCAACTCAGAATATGTGATGTATACATATTTTGGTGACGTCACACTAGTCATGCCTATTGCATGTGGATAGTCCTATTTACAAAGGGGACTATTGCAAAATATTTCAAAATGTAGGCATTGGATAGACATGCATTTTTAACTTTACTGTAGGCGTATGTTAAAATAATGCATGCATGCATGTAGTCATAAAACGCATTTTGGAAAGCTCGAGGTTAGAGTTTACCACACCCTTTCTGAGGTGATTTGGAGACTTATGTCCAGATATATGGATCTAGATCAGCCAAGAAGTTCTCGCATGACCACTTCAGGTGTACGGAGGAGAGATTTTGATGTGCCTCGACCTCGTTTAGTTAGACAGCCTCGTCGTCTGGCGAAGGCGGTGATACGTCCTAACCAGGGTTGAGGTACCAGATGTTGAGGATGAGGAGGAAGATGCATCAGTTGCGGACCCCACTCCTACTACTCATGTTCCCCGTAGGGATCTTCCAGGCATTCAGATGATGATCCCAGAGCTTCTGGGTGATTTAAGTCGACACACCTCAGTTTACTTACATGCAAACGAAGTACAAACTGGATTTTGATCTTCCTTTTTTCCTATTGAGGAGGAATAAAGGTTCTGATGTTGATTTGTTTTGTAATGCGAGTTCCCGGCTTCACACAGCCTAGAGGGAAATGCTTCAGCATTCACTCCACGTATCAGGCTCTGCATCCCGGTTATCGGGTGATTGTGCATGGTTGGGGCTTTGAGGGGTTCTTTTCTATCCGTCCTTGTCGTTGTCCCTGGGGATATCTCAATGCATTATGCGAGCGTTGATTTCACCAAACTCAGTCTCTCCATTTGTTGGATTGTGAGGTGAAGACGACGCCGATGGATTGGTGAAGAATTTGAAATATATATATATATATATATATATATATATATATGAGGGTCATAAGACCACGAACTATGTCCAGAGTTATAAGTATTCTTTCAACTTAAACCGAAACAGTCATATAACTATAGGGACTCCTCGTACTTAGGGGGATCAGCCCTTCATACAATGTATTTTGCACAAATATCTAAATGCTTAGGCATAAATTATCCCCTATAATAGGTTTCTTCATCTCAACATTTAGAATACAAGTGCGCACCAAAGTAAGTTTGGTTTGGATAAGTTTCAAGGTGATTTAGAGTTTAACGAACATCAACAAAGGATTAGTTGAATAAAATGTAATAACAATATGCTATGGAATAAGTCATAAATGAATCAATAATATATAGTAAGATCATGCTTTAGAAATGAACTAAAAGCATGAACATTGAATCACGTAACAGACCTTGCTTGAACAATATTAAGCTAAGGCTAGAATTTTGTTTAGTAAAGAATTGAGTTATTGAGCATGCATAGTAAATAGCAAATTGAATGATAAAACTTGTTCAACATAAGTATATCAGAACTTAGAAGCTTGCATGCTAAGAAACAAGTTAAAGATAAGAAAACTTTCTCAATTGTAAATAATGTAGGATAAAGAAAACTTGCCTTGCATGTAAGCTAAATCGTAATAAATCTATTCACAATATTCTATACACATGTTATTATGACATAATTAGTTACTACATATACTCTTATACAAATAAGCATCTATTTCATGTATGGATTGATTTTAATCATAGAGTCAAGTCCCACTAGTAATGTAATAATAAAACTAATTAATTGTTAATAAAATTCTCATTCTTAGTACTATAATACCACGATTAACAAAAATCACCTTTTTAACAATCAAAATATTACATCTTATCAACAAATATAGACTTTGTGTAATAAAAACAAATTTTCTGGCCATTCTGCTAACCGGCGCTGCGGCACCCCAGTTTACACTTGGAACGGCGCTGCGGCGCAAGGCACAGGCCTGGCGCTGCGATGCCGAATTACAGTTCCAGGCGACGAATAACTGAAATAAAGCTAATTTGACCTGCATCTTAATTTCTAGCACCCAATTTAAAATGTATAACTTACATAGATTACACATAAACATTACCCATCATATATGTACTGATTTAAAACAATTAACAAAAACTACAATCAAATTAAGTATTTTAATTTCAATATTTTGCCAAAACTACATTTTTTTGACATCTTTGACAAAAGTAACAATGTGATCACAATTCTACACCAATTTTACTCATTCAAGCTATGTTCTCTTTGTTTCCTACCGAATAACATATTCAAGACTCAATTTACAGATTAGTTTACAAACTAAGTATCAATTTTGAACTCCAACAGGCCATATTCATACACACATGCACTGTAATCAGTTTTTTCTTATTTTTGAATGTAAAGAAAGTAATTTGTACACTAAATCCTTATTTAGATGCTAGTTCTAACATCACAAATACATATAAATAAAATAATTCAGTTTACAATAACAATTCACCCAACATGAATTCACAGAAAACATAAGACTCGTGAATATAAAATATTCATATATATAATATTAAAGCTTTGAAAATATACCTTCAATTGCTTGGATAATCCTTAAGCCTGTAATCGCTTAAGCCTGGGTTGGTGGTGGTTATTGTTCTTCATCGGAATCGCTGGGTGGGAACCTTGGCATTGGTGTTGGTTGTTGGTAAGGGAATTGAGCATTAGGATTGAAGCTCTGGAGCGTAGTGTTCAATGAGGTAAAAGATACATTCATGGCCTTAAACATGTGGTCCTGCCTTGCTGCTAGTCTCCGCATTTCTCTTCGTGTCTCCTTGGTGTGCTCATCCACTTGTCGTTGAAGGTTGAGGAATTGATGGCTAGATATTACTCCGGGCTGTTGTGATGTCTCTCCCAACTCCTCATTCTCCTGAAACTCATCGTCATCCGAGGTGTCCTCAGCGTCAGCCTCATCCTCTGAGGCTGAGGGAAATTCAAATCCTACTCCTCTCGGGTGCGACTCTCCTCCAGGCCACACATCATATCTTACAATAATTTTTGAGTCAAGTGTCTTC
The DNA here is from genome assembly GCA_020205505.1 of Panax japonicus. Taxonomy (NCBI): domain Eukaryota; kingdom Viridiplantae; phylum Streptophyta; class Magnoliopsida; order Apiales; family Araliaceae; genus Panax; species Panax japonicus. Next base: position 48,261,631 of record CM035099.1, read on the forward strand.
AACGACATCTATGTTATCTCATCATCTGACCAACGCACTCCCGCCTGTATACACAATCCATAGATAAGTGATGGGTGTGGCAACCCGCCAGAGAATGGTCCTCGAAGGCATCTTCAGATTGAAAAGTTAATTACAGCCCCTATGTCCGTGATGAAATCTTGTACCATAGCATATAATAGCACTGCATTATCCTTAGACACGTCTGACGTGTGTGTATATGGAAGCAATTTAGCGCACAGGAAGGCATACCATATTTTCCCATACCGACTGAGATCCTTACTGCGAAAGCCAGTGGCACCATTATTTGATTTTTTCCATGAGGTAACCGGCTTTGTCATCTCCTGCATAATAGCCTCATAATCTGGATAATTATCACGTAAGTCTTGGTACTGGCAGTGTCTTGGTACTCGTAACTGATAGTACGTGTTGATGGCATCGGCACTGAAAGGCACTAACCTACCCCGTACAAAAGCATTATAGGGGGCCTTATCCTAGGCATTAGCGTAGAATTCTTTGACTACACTTACAACTGCGGGTTCGGGCTCTGCTGTTAATTTATTCCAACCTTTTTGATAAATTTGTTGCATCATTTCGCCATCCACAGGTTCAGGTGCCAACCCCCGCTCAGGTATAAGTGCTTTTGTTACCATATAGCCGTAACGGATGGCGGCGGCGGCACTTGTTAATTTTCGCCGATCAAAGGTTCGTGTTGGTTTATGTCAGTTTTGGTGCCATTGATTTGGAATTGATGAGTTTTTCCCCCAAACTTTGCTTAAGCAATTTGTCGAACACTTGGTGTGTGAGACTTGAAATTCCCACAAACTTGGTTATTTGGCTTGAACTATGGTGATAGAAAATGAGGAATTAGAAAACCAACTTCTACTTTCGATACATGTCAAATTTGGTTGTAGAGATTTGCACAAATTCTATCCTTGAACTTCCAATTTGTGTGAATTAAGGTTGTGATAATGTGTGGTGAATGGGTGGGTTTATAAGGAGGAGTTTATGGAGGTGGGTAATGGGATTGTGGCTGCTGGGATTGTGTTGATTTGTTGTGATGAGAGGAGAGGTAATGTGTAATGTAATTTCAGTCGTGAGTGGAAGTTGTGAAGTAGTTGGAGTATAAGAGGTTGAAGTATAATGGAAGTGGGAGACTAGTTATGTGCCAACTGCCAAACTACATTATCTGCCATGCACTAACAGGACATCTAGCCCCAGTTGGGTGGTTAAGGCTGCAAGGGGCCAGCCCAGGCTTGGGGGTCTACTGCGAAGACAAAGGGGTTCCAGCCCCAGTTGGGTCTATTGTGCTACACATGGCCAGCCCCGGCTGGGTAGTCTTCTGGTAAGGCAAAAAGGGCTCCAGCCCCGGCTGGAAAAATTGCTCTGTGATGGTCCAGCCCCGGCTAGGTAGTGATCTGTTAAAGCATGAAGGGGTCCAGCCCCGACTGGGCAGTTTGTACTGTGATGGTCCAGCCCCGGCTGGATAATGGACTGTTAAGGCTCTTAGCTGCTGATACATGGTTTCTGCTGACTTACTTCATGTGCATCACATAGCTTCTTCTTTGCATACCTTCGGGTCAACCCTGATGGGCTAGTGTGTCGCTTCGCTTCGCTCCGCTACGCTCGCGCCTTCGGCACGAGCTCCGCACTAGCCTTTTTCAGTGACTTCTATATTATAAGTCATAGGTTACCTATCAATAGAAATGGAGCAACTTCAAGCATAGGGGATAAGATTATTTAAAAATCAAGTATACTTTAAATCCTACATGACTATATTCTATACCAATATTTATTTTTACTACCATTTCACTAGCATGGATAAAAAATACTTTAGAATAGACAACTGAAGAAAATAAAAATAAACGTAAAAATAAAATTGGGTTGCCTCCCAATGAGCGCTTGATTTTAAGTCATTCAGCCTGACTACTCCCTGTTTATGGTGCGTCTGCAAGTGTGATAGCTATGACGTCCATGTTAGCCTCGCAACCCCAATAGTGCTTTAATCTGTGACCGTTGACCTTGAAAGTTTCTAAAGGATTCCGACTGTAGATTTCAACGGCGCCATGTGAGAACACCCTTTTTATTGTAAATGGTCCTTACCATCTTGACTTAAGCTTGCCTGGGAACAATCTCAACCGTGATTTGAACAAAAAGACTGATTTCCCTGGCTCGAACGTTCTTTGCATCGTGCCATCTTTTCACCTTTTCTTTGTATAACTTGGAGTTCTCGTAGGCTTGAAGACGGAATTCGTCAAGTTTATTTAGCTGAAGTAGTCTCTTTTCACCTACAGCTGTTTGATCGAAATTGAGTTTCTGAATCGCCCAGTAAGCTTTATGTTGTAATTCGACCGGTAAGTGACAAGCCTTTCCGTATAGTAGTTGATATGGTGACATCCCGATCAGTGTTTTATACGCAGTCCGGTATGCCCATAATGCGTCATCCAACCTGAGCGACCAATCCTTTCGAGTCGGATTCACCACTTTTTCCAAGATTCTCTTGACTTCCCTGTTCGAGACCTCAACTTGTCCACTGGTTTGGGGATGATATGATGTAGCTACCTTATGGTTGACCCCATACTTTGCCAAGAGAGCTGTGAATGACTTGTTACAAAAGTGACTACATTCGTCACTGATAATTGCCCTTGGCGTGCCAAACCTTGTAAAAATGTTCTTTTGTAGGAATTTGAGGACCACCTTGGCATTGTTTGTTGGTAAAGCTTCAGCTTCAACCCATTTTGATACGAAGTCCACTGCAAGTAGAATGTACTGATTGTTCAGAGACGACGGGAATGGCCCCATGAAATCAATGCCACATACATCAAAAATTTCAACTTCAAGAATCGTTTGTAGAGGCATCTCATTCCGTTTTGAAATATTGCCCGCTCTTTGACATCTATCACATGTTTTAACAAAATGGTGGGCACCCTTGAATAGTGTAGGCCAATAAAACTCAGATTGCAACACCTTCGCAACTGTCCTCTCACTTCCATAATGTTCGCCATATGCAGATGAGTGACACTCATGCAAGATGTTTTTCACTTCACTCTAAGGCACACACTTTCTAATTATTTTGTCGGCGCACTGTTTGAACAAGTAAGGATCATCCCACATGTACCATTTCACATCATGAAGAAACTTCTTTTTCTATTGTCTTGTGAGATCAGGTGGAAGTACGTTGCTCACAAGATAATTCGCATAATCCCCATACCAAGGAAATTCTACATTTAGTCTAAACAGTTGTTCATCCGGGAATGATTCATTGATTTCACATTTGTCCTCTTTCAATTTCCCTTGATTTTCCAGCCCAGATAAGTGATCGGCTACATGATTCTCCGTCCCTTTTCTATCTTTTATTTCCAGATCAAACTCTTGAAGTAGGAGAATCCATTGGATAAGGCGTGGCTTAGCATCCTCTTTCGCTATCAAATACCGAATAGCCGTATGATCCGTGTAGACTATCACCTTTGTTCCGATCAAATAGGCCCAGAATTTATCAAACGCGTACACCACTGCAAGTAATTCTTTTTCTGTTGTTGTGTAGTTCAATTGAGTCTCTATGAGTATTTTACTTAAATATTAAATAACAAGAAATATCTTGTCTCGACGTTGACCCAAAACAGCCCCAACTGCATAATCACTTGCATCACACATTAGTTCAAACGGCATATTCCAATCTGGAGCGACGATCACGGGAGCTGTAGTCAGCTTTTTCTTCAACAACTCGAAGGCCAACTTACACTCCTCATCAAAGTTGAATACCGAATCCTTCTCTAGAAGACTACACAGAGGTTTTGCCATTTTAGAAAAATCCTTTATGAATCTCCTATAGAACCCAGCATGTCCTAGAAAGCTTCTAATTCCTTTGACTGAACTTGGCGGAGGCAACTTCTCAATTATTTCCAGCTTTGCTTTATCGACCTCCAATCCTTGCACCGAAACTTTGTGTCCCAATATTATACCTTCTTCCACCATAAAATGGCATTTTTCCCAATTAAGGACCAAATTTGTATCGGTGCATCTTTGTAAGACCGTTACCAAATTTTCCAAACACGCATCAAAATTATGTCCATAGACAGAGAAATCGTCCATGAAGACTTCCACATTCTTTTCCACCATATCTGAGAAGATGGCCATCATACACCGCTGAAAAGTAGCAGGTGCATTACACAATCCGAATGACATCCTCCTGAATGCGAACGTACCATATGGGCACATAAATGTAGTCTTCTCTTGATCCTCAGGAGCGATGACGATTTGATTGTAGCCCGAGTATCCATCCAATAAGTAATAGTACGCATGTCCCGCCAGTCTGTCTAACATTTGATCGATAAAAGGTAGAGGGAAGTGATCTTTTCGGGTTGCCTTGTTCAATTTTCTGTAATCCATGCAAACCCTCCACCCGGTTACTGTTCTTGTTGGAATCAGCTCATTGTTTTCGTTTTGAACCACAGTCATACCTCCCTTTTTCGGCACACATTACACTGGACTAACCCATTTGCTGTCTAAAATTGGGTAGATGATACCTGCGTCTAACCATTTAAGAATTTCCTTTTTCACTACCTCTTTCATGATGGGGTTGAGCCGTCTTTGTTGTTCCACGACCGGTTTTGCGTCGTCCCCCATCAAAATTTTGTGCATACAAAAGGACGGACTGATTCCTTTGATATCAGCAATTGTCCATCCTATCGCCGATTTATGTTCCCGAAGCACTCACAACAGCTTTTTTTCCTGCAATTTGTTAAGTGCAGCAGAAATAATAACAGGTAAAGAATTTGAATTGTCTAAATATGCATACCTGAGGTGTTTAGGGCGTGATAACCCAGGATTTCGAATAATCCAAAATTTGCGAATAATTTTTTTTTAATTAATATTATTATTAATTATTAAATTTGTGACAAGTTTCTATGATACATGTATCGAGAAGGTCAATTTATGTATTGACTAATAAAATTATAGTAGAGTTGTGCTTAACGGAGAATAGAAACCCTAACCCTAATTTTTGGAATGGGATTCGATAGAAAATTTAATTAAAATAATTATATTAATATGTATGTGTTTGAACGGTATAGAATTTTTGATCAATGATTGATCGGATAAAGTTTAATATAAATAACACTTAATAAGAGATTAGAAAATCTAATCTCAGGATTAGAAACACTAATGTGCTGTTAGAAACCCTAATTGTACGCCGAGAAACCCTAATTTCAAAACCGAAAATTATAAACCCTAAATTAGGAAACCCTAATCCTAATTGACAAGCCTATGGGTTCATTAAACTTAAATATGATTAGAAAGCTTTAATTATATTTTTGTATATTAATTTTTCTATTTAGAAAACCTAATTGCATTTTAGGAATTTTATTTTCTAATTTGTGAACCCCAAATTTGAAATTTGTGGGAATTAGAATTTTAAAACCTAAAAGGTTCAAACCCTAAACCCTAAGGGTTTGTGCATTTATAAAAAATGTCATTAAATTTAATTTTCAAAAGACCAAAATGCCCTTTATGGATATTTTATTAGATTACTTGTATATCTTGCCAAATCAAGAGTTGGTCACCAACTTTGTTGACATTGTGGCTCAAAATCTCAGTAAATCAGCCAATGCCAGCCAAATTTGATTAGATCTAGCAGCAATCAAAGCAATATATATAGATTCAAGAGTGAAAAGTCACAAAAATTGCCATTTTGCTCATTTGCTCTCACCAACTCTCTCTCTCTCACTAAAAGCTCCGAAAATCACTAGTAGATCATTCACTAAAATAGCCCTAGATCAACCAATATCAGATTTGAGAGCTAAGATCAAGAATTTAAAGCTAGAAGGTATAAACCTATTTTTGATTTTTGATCCAAGTGGTTAATAAAAATTTCGTGTTTATGTGTTTAGATCTTTGCTAGATGATGTTTAATGATGATCTATGTTGATATAACATAGATCCATAGCATCAAAATGTTTTAAAAGTGATTATTTTCAAAACTGCCAAGAACAAAAAATGTGGTCTGACAAGCTAATGTCAGGCGCTACAGATTCTTGTTCGTTTGTTGTTTTTGTTATTTTAAAGCTTTACGTTGTAGACTGGCATGTAGGATTTAATCTTCAAGTGGTAGAACAGAAATTATATAGCTGGATTGCATGTTATAATCGGTCAAAACCCGTTGACTGGGCATGACCGAGTACTTTCTCGGAAACCCAGAAAGTTTGATTTTTGCGTCTGACAATTTTTTTAATCCTCTTGATCTGTCATTCTTTTTGGTTTATGATGTTATAGTTGTAATAAATGTGTAGCCTGTTATCTTATCTATAGATTTATGGCTTTATATCATATATTTGATCAATAGATCGAGTGTAGCCAGCAGTCAAAGTAGGCCAAACGACCATGATTTGAATTTCTGGAAATTTCAGAAAAGTTCTTGCACGAATTTTCTGACATACTTTTACCGCTTGATAAGTTCTGATTTGTTTGTTTTTGGACCGATTTGTTGGTATGGTGTGGTTCCTTGACACATTGAATATAAGTTTGAACTTTAATAACACATAAACTAAGATCAGAACGTGTACAAATTTGGACTGCAAAGAGGTCACCCGAACTGCCTGGGTTTCTTAAAAAACCCAGGTGATGTCTGACAGTAGGTTTAGCTGCTCAGATCTTCGTGTTATGTGGTGTTATGACTGAAGTGATGACTTATTATTGTAGTATTACAGTCTGGCTACATGACCAAAGTTCAAGTTAGTCCAGAAACCTTTTGGATTGAAAGTTGTTGTCGGTCAAAGTTGACCCTTGAAGCTGTCGGCTGTCAATGTTCTTGAGCTCAAGAACACCAACAGCGACGCTTTCTGTCGCTAAAGACCTATAGCGACGGTTTTAATTATTTTATTTTCTGAATATTTCGAAAATTATTTTAAAATAAAAATAAATTCTAAAAATTACCAAAAATGGTTTTAAAAATTATTTTAAATTATGAAAAATAATTTTTTGACCAATTGGAATATTTTTCTTTAATATTTATAATTATTTAAATATTAAAGGTATTTAATTTATTTAATTAGTATATTAAATAAATTAGAGAAAAATAATTTAATATTATGAAAAATCATTTTAAATAAGAAAAATATATTTAAAAATATTTTGAGTTATAAAATGTAACTTTTAATATTTTTGGAGAATTTTCATTAATAATTTAATATTAATGATATTATATTTATTTGACTATTAAATTAAATAAATAAGATAAAAATAATTTTAATGATTTAAAAATCATTTTAATTGAGAATAAAGTGTTAACAAATATTTTAAATTATAAAATATAATTTTCAATATTTTTGGAGAATTTTCATTAATAAAGTAATATTAATGATATTTGATTTATTTAATTATTATATTAAATAAATGAATTAAAAATGATTTTATTAATTTAAAAATAAGAAAAATAGTTTAAAAATATTTTAAGTTATATTTAATGACTTTTAATATTTAGATAATAATATTTATATATTAATGGTGATGATTTAAAAATGATTTTAATTATTTTAAAAATCATTTAAGTAGAATATTGATGATTTTAAAATATTTTAAGTTATTAATAATAACTTTAATATTTTGACAAGTATGTTATTGATATTATTAAATATTAATAATGATAAGATTATTTGATAATTAAATCATTTAAAAATGATTTAAGTGTTTGAAAAATTATTATAAATTATAATAAGTGTTTATAATTATTAAAAGCTTCCAAAAAATATTATTATTGATAATTGACTTATCTAAAATAATATTGAAGCTTAGAGACCAAGTTCAATTGACAATCAATGTGCTAATTATCGGATAGGGTGACCAGAATACCGAGAATGGAGCGAAATCCAACCAGACGGAAATAGTTAGACTTGATAAGTGTTTATATAGGTTATAAACACTAATGTGGCTATGTGGTAATGTGCCTAGGAGAAGTTTGACTGTAAAATACAGTGTTATGTGTTATAAATGTTTGTACTAATTGTGAGACCGACATTATTGGTTATAGGTCTTTCGAAAACAGATAAGTGTATTGTGTAGCTGTAATCAACGTGGAAGGCATGTTTTCTAACTCAACCTTGAGTTATATTTCATTCAATTATTATAGTGGTTAATTATTACTAATTACACTACATCCAGGGAAGTTATTGTGTATTATTCGCAGTTAATGCATGCTTAATAATTCAAATTGAATTACTGATTCAGAAATATATATTCGTAGAATTACTGTTGTTGAATATTCAAATCTGTAGAAGTTAGAATTGACAGTACAGATAATTCCTGTTCATTGTCAAATTGAGTTGAGAAATGTCTTAGCTAATTATTCTGGCTAGACAAACATTTGTTAGAACTTGATAAATTCAAGAAAATAATTCAATTGTTATTGGTAGAATCGATGCCAATTATTTCGGCAAGATCGATAAGTAAATAGAATTTGAAATCACAGTATTTCGTTGTAAAATCAAAATCTTGATTCCAAAACTGAGAAGAACAACCTTTTATATAAAGGGAACATTTTGGGTTGTGAATTCGACCTTTGCGCGCGTTTTGAGTATTATGCATAATATAGGGTACAAGGAGTTGGTCGGCTCTAAGTACTTGCAGAGGGGTATGATTTAATCTTTATGGTTATCTCATACTCCTGGTATATATCAAAGTAAATCTTTGATAGATACCCAAGAAAAATAAGTTCAAAGATCTTGTGTGATCGCTCAGTATAAATCTGGAAATTATTCCACTTTGTTATTGTGTAGAATTGATTCTTGTAGAACTTTGAAAGCGTTGTACTCTTTCATTATCAAATTATGGTGTTGAATAGAAAAGGAGAAGCCTTGTTATTGATTAACGATTTGTTCAGCTAATTCAAAGTTCCCCGAACTTTGGTTTCATTCTATCAAAATAGATAGTCTATTATTGTTGATTCTTATACATTTATTGTATATCTTAACTTGCGGGGCAAATTTGTTGCTCACCCTTGCTATAAATAAAACATTTCAGCTAGGAACGAAGAGGCTAGCGGGTCAAAGAAGAACAAAGGCAAAGGCAAGATGCTGGAGTAGTTATAAAGAACATTATTATTACTATGTTGTATTGTAAACCCTTTTTATTTATCTAAGGGGTATGTTTGTAATTTAAGGTTAGAAAACCTGGGACTTATGTATTAACAACTTATGTTAATGATTTATATATTCCTATTTATATATGAATGGATAGTTAAATGATATTATAGTGTGAATCGTGAACACCAAATTCGGGGGTCAGGTAACCCGAATTTGGGGGTGTCACAGGTTGGTATCAAAGCTGTAGGTTATAAACCTTAAGTGGGGTGGGGAAAGACCTAGGATTATAACCATAAGCGAGATAGAGAATACTCATTTAGAGTACTAAGTGAGAGATTGCCGAAGTGCAACGATAGTGAGAAATGGGGACACATAGTGTGAGGAGTTTGTACTAATGAAGTACTAATCAAGTTATTTAAATTGATTGTAGGATGTCTGGAGAAGATCAAATGAGTACGGAGATGCTAGCGGCTGTTGCACCAATGCCAGAAGCCGAGGTGCCAGCGCAAAGTGAATTGGTTGATAAGGTGGAAGAAGATGAACCTATGGTTAATCTGGGGAGCGATCATGACGATTATCCCGAGATGTATCTGAGTGGAGATGAGGAGGTAGAGTTTGAGCCAGCTAGTGTAGAGATAAAGAATAAGACTACAGTTGAAGAACAAGATCAACTAGTTGCAGAAGTTCAAGAACTCCGGAGTAAGACGTTTCTCTTGGAGCAGCTATGGAAGACAGAATGAGAGTTATGCGAAATGACTGAAGAAAGGAACGAACTCAAGGCGCAGGTAGACAGAATGAAGGCGGAAGGTGGTGGATCATCTGAAGGGACCAGCAAGAAGGACAAGAAGAAAAGGAAGAGGGACAACGATATCCCTAATTCAGAAAAGTCAAGCTCGAAGAAGAAGCAAGCAGGTGGCAAGTGTGGAAAGAGTCATTTGGGGGAATGTATGTGGGGTCAGAATGTGTGTTATAATTGTGGTCAGGAAGGACATCTATCCCCAAATTGTCCTAAACCAAAGAAAGGAGGATGTTTTTCATGTGGTGGAACGAGTCATAGGGTTAAGAATTGTCCTAAAAGGAAGAAAGATTGAGAAAGTGGACGGAAGAAAGATTAAGTGTGAGGAGTATAATCATTTCAAATATAATATTTTCTTTGGTAGGAATAGGAGATAACTTTTGTATGCCTCCACTTTTTGTGTAAAGTTGTAGTAATGAATCCCAACTTTTGTCACAAAGGGATAGTACCTGTTTGCAGTTGTATGGGTAGTGTACTAAAAAGTACTATGTATTATTTTCATGAATATAAATGCAATGATATGTTTGTATGAATGAAATCTTTATTTTCTATATGAATATAAGAATAAGATTAATTTGTGTGTTCTTAAAACTCATACTTATGGTATGTTCATGACTCATAATTATATGAAATGTTTTGAACCCCTCAGCGAACGGACGCCAAAGGTCTGACTAGGATAAGTTCATACACTCATATAATTGTGGCAAGTTACTGAACTCCTAAGTGTGGTAAGTTTGATGAACTGGATATAGTAATGAGAAAATGGAGAATAACAACTTTTTGTGTAAATTTGTGTTGTTAATCCTGATATGATTTAAAAAGGGATAGTAATATGTGAAGTACTAAATGTACTATGTGCTATTTGAATAAATATGCGATTATGTGAGAATTAATATAAGATTTTTTATTTAAATCAGATCATGCCGCCTAGACGACAGAATCGAAACCAACGAGAAGAACATTCAGTTAATAACGAAGGAGGTCAAGTTGACCCAATGCAAAATTTTGCAAATATGATAGCCGAAGCTATGGAGAATAGAGCTCCCATAGGAAGAGGAAGAGCGAGAGAACAACCAGCTGATAGATTAGCTAACTTCAAGGATTTTAAAACGGTAGGACCGCCGGAATTCAAGGGAACCACCGATCCGATTGAAGCCCAAACTTGGGTAAAGGAGATGGAGAAAGCATTCATCATTGCACGTGTGGCAGAAGAGCAAAAGACGGCTTTTGTAACTTATCTGATGAAGGGAGAAGCCAATTACTGGTGGGAGACGAACCAAGCAAGAGCTGGTACAGAGGTGGTGTTGTGGACAAGATTTAAGGAGTTGTTCTTTGAGAACTACTTCTTGTTAGGTTTGTAATATTCATGAACGCAATCAAATTGCACAAAATTAGCGGAAGCGTGTAAAATCAGAGTTTTAAAATTTTACAAACCATATACCCGGATCACCCTTTATGCATAATTATTAATTAAACGAAAAGATATGAATAAGAATCATACCCTTGAAGATCCGAGCTTCCTCAGGTACATGTTCACCTCCAATCCTTTTCGCGTTCAACTTGAATCCACCGGGTTTGATTCCTTCCTTTGATCAACGTTAGCCACCCAAGTGTTTGGCCTCTAGAGGTGATCCACCAAGGAAGAAGAAGAATTCAAGAAGATGGGTATTTGGCAAAACTCTCGTTTTTCTATCTCTCATAGAAAAAAGGAGCGTACTCTCCCAACTATTAGAATTACGTCTGTTGTTAAAAAGCCAACAACAACTCTTCTACACCCATAATAAGACTCCTCTTATTTATAGATGTAGGCAACCCTCCTTAACAATTAAAGAATTGTGTTTTATTTTAATTAATTAAATTCCTTTAATTAATTAGGCTCCCTAATCTTATTAAAGATAATTAATTAAACTTTTAATTAATTAGCCTCCTAATCTTATTAGGAATAAATGAGAGTACTTTTATTAATTAATTCCCAAACTCCTTTAGAAATTAAATAATAATAATAGTAATAATAATAATAATAATAATAAGACTCCTCTTATTAATTTATATTTAATATTTTCAAAATATTAAATAATAAATATTAAGCTATTTAATTTATTCTATCACCATAGATTAAATTAAATATACTTAACTTATTATTACGATTATGCCATTTACTTCTTAAATAATTATTCTTCCTTTTATGGTGTGACCCTTTAGGTTCTCCATATTAAACCGGTTGTGAATAAATCAATTAGAAAAATTCTAATCTTATTTAAATAAATAAATTAAACTATTAATTTATTTAAATAAATAATATTTATTCTACAATAGGGATAAGCCTCCCTAGCGATTAACGACTTTCCAGATAATATAGATTTCAACATTAATCATAAAAGAACCTTTGAGTAAATAGTTACCGTACAATTCAATCATTCCACCATACAATGTCCCAATTAAATATAAGACATGGAATTTCTGTCAAGTCTTATTTTATTTAATTATATGTATTTCGACTCTTAAATGCACAACCCCAAATAATGCAAATTAGAAAGTCCTTTCTAATTTTATTCTGCCTTGGCCAAGGACTACTGGGTTGTCATTTATCGAATCACATAGGACATATCTCTTCTTTTACTAGAAGTGGTAGATTCTTTATTGATCATACATTATCTCCATGTACAACTTATTATACCCAAGCATACCCTTGGATATACCCTAAGGGTCTTAAGGAATAAGTCAAAGTATAACTCATCATACACAAGATACTATGATGATCTCAAGTCCAAGGATCACTTGTACTACTATCACTACAGGAATTCCTATTGACAGGCAAGTAAAACTCCATTAGGTATTCCTTAGCGAGCCACGTTCAGTGAACTTATTCTCTAATAAGCACCTACATACTTGCTTTAGTGTCTCCACACAAATGATCATGAGATCAATCATCCTCATCCAATGAGCAAGCAACATATGTACCAATCTATCCGGATTCACTAATCCCCAATTTAGTAATCCAACGATTGGGAACTATTTTAGTTTTAAGCTTTCTAAGAATTTAGATCTCATTAGAATGATCATCATCATTATTCTAAAAGCATTGCTTAAAACTATGGGTTTATCACATATTATAAAACAGCATCATGTAGATAATTTAAAAGCCTTTAATAAATTAATACTTTTTTATTAATAAATGAATAAGATTGTTTATAAAGTATATGCTTTATCATCAAACATGATTGGCTTGTGTGCATACTACTTTCAATCTTCCACTTGCACTAAAGCCAATCGTCATGGTATCTCATACCCTTCTTCTCTAAGTGACGATTATCCTGCTGTTGGATAAGCTGTAGTTAATGGATATGTAATATTGTTCTTGAGAGTTCACTATCTCTATAGTGATTTCCCATCTTTCAATGATTCTTATAATCAAATGAAAGTGCCACAACACATGTTTAGATCTAAGATGAGACTTAGGAACTATTCCTAGTTCTGTAATGAACTTTTCATCCAATCAATCAACTTGTAGCTTCATTTATAGCTATATACTTTGTATTTATTGAAAGTAGTATGCACACAAGCCAATCATGTTTGATGATAAAGCATATACTTTGTAAACAATCTTATTCATTTATTATTAAAAAGTATTTATTTATTAAAGGCTTTTAAATTATCTACATGATGCTGTTTTATAATATGTGATAAACCCATAGTTTTAAGCAATGCTTTTAGAATAATGATGATGATCATTCTAATGAGATCTAAATTCTTAGAAAGCTTAAAACTAAAATAGTTCCCAATCGTTGGATTACTAAATTGGGGATTAGTGAATCCAGATAGATTGGTACATACGTTGCTTGCTCATTGGATGAGGATGATTGATCTCATGATCATTTGTGTGGAGACACTAAAGCAAGTATGTAGGTGCTTATTAGATAATAAGTTCACTGAACGTGACTCGCTAAGGAATACCTAATGGAGTTTTACTTGCATGTCAATAGGAATTCCTGTAGTGATAGTAGTACAAGTGATCCTTGGACTTGAGATCATCATAGTATCTTGTGTATGATGAGTTATACTTTGACTTATTTCTTAAGACCCTTAGGGTATATCAAAGGGTATGCTTGGGTATAATAAGTTGTACATGGAGATAATGTATGATTAATAAAGAATCTACCGCTTCTAGTAAAAGAAGAGATATGTCCTATGTGATTCGATAAATGACAACTCAGTAGTCCTTGGCCAAGGCAGAATGAAATTAGAAAGGAGTTTCTAATTTGTATTATTTGGGGTTGTGCATTTAAGAGTCGAAATACATATAATTAAATAAAATAAGACTTGACAGTAATTCCATGTCTTATATTTAATTGGGACATTATATGGTGGAAGGATTGAATTGTACGGTAACTATTTACTCAAAGGTTCTTTTATGATTAATGTTGAAATCTATATTATCTGGAAAGTCGTTGATCGCTAGGGAGGCTTATCCCTATTGTAGAATAAATATTATTTATTTAAATAAATTAATATTTTAATTTATTTATTTAAATAAGATTAGAATTGTTCTAATTGATTTATTCACAACCGGTTTTATATGGAGAACCTAAAGGGTCACACCATAAAAGGAAGAATAATTATTTAAGAAGTTAATGGCATAATCGTAATAATATGTTAAGTATATTTAATTTAATCTATGGTGATAGAATAAATTAAATAACTTAATATTTATTATTTAATATTTTAGAAATATTAAATATAAATTAATAAGAGGAGTCTTATTAATATTATTACAATTATTATTATTTTAATTTCTAAAAGAGTTTAGGAATTAATTTAATATAAGTACTCTCATTTATTCCTAATAGGATTAGGAGGGAAAATTAGTTAAAGGAGTTTAATTAATTATCCCTAATAAAATTAGGGAGCCCATTTAATTAAAAGAGTTTAATTAAATAAATAATACCTTATTTTTAAATAGGGTTACTTGATATCTTTATAAGAGGAGTCTTATATCAGATATCAAACATACGTTATTTCAACTGTTGGAGAGTACGCCCCTTTTTCTATAGAGATAGAAAACTAGGGTTTGAGCCAAATACCCATCTTCTTGAATTCTTCTTCTTCCTTGGTGGATCACCTCTAGAGGCCAAACACTTGGGTGGCTAACGTTGATCAAAGGAAGGGACCAAACCCGGTGGATTCAAGTTGAACGCGAAAAGGATTGGAGGTGAACTTGTACCTGAGGAAGCTCGGATCTTCAAGGGTATGATTTTATTCTTTATCTTTTCGTTTAATTAATAATTGTGCATAAAAGGTGATCCGGGTTTATGGTTTGTAAATTATTAAAACTCTGATTTTTATACGCTTCCGCATATTTATGCAATTTGATTGCGTTTATGAATATTACAAACCTAACGTTTATCACTAAACCAACAACTCTTTGTTGTTTGGAACCTTTCCAATTTACTACACCAACGTTCAAGGTAACCCTTTACCTTAAAGTGGATTTTCTGTCGTCTTGGTCTGTCTGAAAAACTTGAGTCTGTTAAGCCCTCTAGTTTTAATTCAGACCCGCCATGAATTATATCACATCCTTAGTGCTGGTTAAGTACTTTAAGATGTTTTTCACTGTCTCACAGTTAACTTCTCCAGAATATGACTAATCAACATCAGGTCGCGTATATTTCATTGCATACATGATTGTCACTCATGCGATCTCTCTTTTAGGAGTCTATGGGGACTATTAAGAGAAATACACTCCATGGCTCATCAACATGAGACATCCCATAGAGTTTTCTATGCTAAACGACTTTAGCATCAAATGAATATACGTTCCTTGGGTTAAGCCGAGCATTCTTTTAAATCTATCTATATAGATTTTCATCCCCAATTAAGATACTCTTCCCAAATCATTCATGGAGGAATGTTTAGACAACTTTATCTTTATCGATTTTAGCATTGGCATCTCATTCCTTATCCGTATTATATCAACATATAATACCAGAAATGTCACGACGCTCCCACTGACCCTTTTGTACACACTAAGTTCATTCTTGTTTTTGATAAAATCAAACTCTTTTGATTATCATATCAAAATGAATGTTCCATTTTTGAGAAGATTGCTTCAATCCATTTCTCTGAGTGTCTACAACTCTTACCTCATCGTATGTAACTGGATCATCATCTTCTATGATACGTACCTCATCATCATCATCCATGATGAATCCATACCTCCTAGGTATCTTCGGTACTATTCCAGATTTACGATTCGGTTGTGGTACAATAGGTCTATCTATAGGTTCTTCTTATTTGACTTGTAGTGTTTTGTGGTTCTTGAACTTTTCAAGATGTATTATCCTCCCACTAGCCCCTTCAATGATAAACACCTTTATCTTAGAAGGCAACATGTCTCGTAACAAACACCTTTTGCTAAGTAGGATTATAGAACATATGCCCTAAACTTACTTTAGGATGTCCCACAAATCTGTACTTGTCAAATTTTTGTCCCAAGCTTATCCTTTGAAACTGTTTCACATAAGTTGGACAACCCCTTATCTTAACATACTTAAGATTAGGAATCCTCCCTGTCCATAACTTTTATGGAGTCTTGGGGTCGGATTTTGAGGTTACCTTTTACGTAGATAAGCAGCCATTTCTAGTACATGATCCTAGAAGGATACTGGAATGTCGGTAAAATCATTATGGACCGCACCATGTCCAATAAGGTACGATTTTTCCATTCAGATACATCAATCAATTATTGCGTATCAGGATGTGTCCATTATGAGAAAACCATTTGAGATGATCTAGAAACTTATTGCACAAGTATTTATTCCTTGATCTAATCAAAGAATCTTAATACTTTGTCAATTTGTTTCATTTCTGAATTCTTTGAACCTTTCAAATAATTCACACTTGTATTTCAACAAATACATACATTCAACTCTTTGAATGATCATCTCCTTTTCTTATACTAGTTTGTTCAATTTGCAAAATATATTTTTCTCGTAAGTCAAGTATACAAAATCCATTAAGTAATATTCCAATTCTATACAAAACATTATTATTATAAATAGAACAACAATTGTTCTTAATTATAATACCAAAGATTTCATTGTCCAACAATAAAATGGAAATAATGTTTCCAACGAGAACTGGAAATACAATAACAACTTATTGACTTAATAGACTTGCCCGTAGGCATTGCTAAACTATAAGTTCCTATGGCTAATGCAGCAACCTTTGCTTCATTTCCCACACATAGGTTTACTTATATTTGTTTAGCTTTCTACTTCTACTTGGTCCCTTCATAAATCTATATTTATGATAACCAAAGTCGGTATCCAATACCCAAGTAGAACCTTGACTTAAAGAAAAATTTATTTTAAATCATGAACAAATTTGTATTTGTAACCGAAACTTCACTAAGCTTCTTTGGTTAGCTTCTGCAATATGTTTTTCGCAGTTTCTTTCCAGTTTCCAAGCTTATTGCAGTGGAAACAAACTCCTTTGCTATCCGTATCAGTTTTGTTCTTATTATCCTTTGTTTTTGCCCTTTCTATTTACCTTCTTAGAATCGTTCTTCTTTTAAGAAGATCCTTTGGCCCCTACTAGTAAGACTTGGTCTTTCTTGGTTGGAAAGTGACTCTCAATATTTTTCAATATGTTAAGCAAATCAGCGAGGCTGATATCTAGCTCGTTCATATAAAAAATTCACAACAATTGTGAAAGGAGTCTGGAAGTGAGTGCAAGATCAAATCTTGGCTCAACTCTCCATCCATGACAAAACCCGTTGTCCTAATTGATCAATCAAATTGATTGTGTTAAGGACTTTCATCTGTACCGTAGTGTCATCGGTCATTCTAGATCGGAAGAGCTCCTTAGATATCTGATATCTATCTGTCCTACTTTCCTTACCATCAACTACTTGATGTGCAGGAATATAATAGGAGAGCATCCATAGTTTTATGCTGACGCTGAAGCTCGTTACTCATGGATGCGAGCATGATGCATTGAGCCAACTGTGCATCATCTTGCCACTTTCTAAAAGTAAAAATCTCTTCCTCGGAGGCATTGTCTGCAACCATTGCAGGGATAGGCGTATTAAGGACATAAGATAGCTTTTCAGCCGTGAGAACTATTCTCAATTACCTTAACCAATCCGTTTAATTCGGTCCGGTTAATTTAGCATCTAATATGCTACGCAGTGATAATAATTTAGAAATTGTAAAATTCTATAAATGAATTTGTTATTAACAACATTTTAACATACATTCTTTTATTAATTACCAAAATAATTTAGGTCTTGTTTTAAATTGGTATCTCCCACTATTTTTTTCAAACTATATTACCCTCAATATATATAGTTCGGCAATATCTAATTAAAGATATGCTAGTGAGAATAAGGATCCCATTTCAAATGTATATAGCTTTGTGTGTGCACAACAAACTATATATAAATAAATAGGTAGACAACTCTTGTCAATTACATCAACTATGTAACTCCTTGTATTTTGCCTCTTAAATCATAATGGTAAAGTGTGTGCACATCCGAACTAAAATGATAAGTTAAGTCAAACCCAGCATTTTCATATAAGTGAAGAGAAAACTACAGCCCTTGTGTGTGCACAACAAAGCAGTAATGTTCAATTTCTTATAAACATCATATGTAATAAAAACAACATCTTAAATATTTAATACTCGCCTTGTGTGTGCACAACAAACTCATATTAAATATTCAATACTCTATTGTTTCTATCATGCTAGAAGGCGACGTTCGATATTCGAAATATCTTTGAACGTTACAACTTAATATAAAATATTTGAGGGGTTTGTTATTAATTTGTCTCATCTTGTTTAGCGCGCATGCACATATATATATAAAATTCATACATTCATGCATCCAACTAAAATAAAATCCAATCACATTGGTCAATAGTCCATAATCAATCCCATTTATTATCATACACATCACCATATGCATCAATAAATAACATTCATCTCATGAATAATAAACATTTAATATATATATATATTGATATCATTTAATGGGCAAATTTAGTTAGCATAAAATCTAATTTTGAATCAAAATAAACTCCTTTATTTTAATCCAAATTTAAATTAAAATAAAACTATTTTATTTTAATTTATCCAATTTCGAATAAAATAAACTATTTTATTTTAATCAAAATTTTTAATCAAAATAAACTCCTTTATTTTAATTAATTATGGAATCCAACTCCATGTAAAAAAAAATTCCTTTCTTAAGGGAAACACGAATTCTATTTCCTATTCACAAATAAACTCTTTTATTTTGAATAATATAAAATCTTATTTCATATCTAAATAAACTCCTTTATTTAAGGAAATATGGATTCTCTTTCTTATTCACAAATAAACTCTTTTATTTTGAATAATATGAAATCTTATTTCATATCTAAATAAACTCTTTTATTTAAAGAAACGTGGATTCACTTTCCTATTCAATAATAAACTCCTTTATTTTGAATAATATGAAATCTTATTTCATATCTAAATAAACTCCTTTATTTAAGGAAATTAGGATTCTCTTTCTTATTCACAAATAAACTCCTTTATTTTGAATAATATGAAATCATATTTCATATCTAAATAAACTCCTTTATTTAAGGAAAGATGAAATTCAATTTCAACTCCAATTAGTTATCATGGAATCCAATTCCAACTCTAATTAGTTAGCATGAAATTTAATTTTAAAATTAAAATAAACTCTTTTATTTTAATATTAAAATAAACTTTTTATTTTAAAATTAAAGTAAACATTTTATTTTAATTATAAAATAATAAATAATATTATATATATATATATATAATAACCGTTAATTATATATATTATAACTAAAATATCTTCTGCCAACTTTAACATTTAAAGTGGCGTGAATCCACTTTGAACCAAAAAGGATCCAGCGAAGCAGAAAGAAGAAAAGAAAAGAAATTCGCTATTAAACATGATTCGCCAAGCCACGCAATCACGGAAAACAAAACAGTTTTGCGATTTGTTTTTTTTAAAAATAAATTTTATACAATAAAATTATGCCCAATTAAATTGTTCTAAACACATATCAATATACATATTAAATCTGAACAATTAATAATTCGCATAAAGGCTTGGCTCTGATGCCACTGTTAGGTTTGTAATATTCATGAACGCAATCAAATTGCACAAAATTAGCGGAAGCGTGTAAAATCAGAGTTTTAAAATTTTACAAACCATATACTCGGATCACCCTTTATGCATAATTATTAATTAAACGAAAAGATATGAATAAGAATCATACCCTTGAATATCCGAGCTTCCTCAGGTACATGTTCACCTCCAATCCTTTTCGCGTTCAACTTGAATCTACCGGGTTTGATTCCTTCCTTTGATCAACGTTAGCCACCCAAGTGTTTGGCCTCTAGAGGTGATCCACCAAGGATCAACGTTAGCCACCCAAGTGTTTGGCCTCTAGAGGTAATCCACCAAGGAAGAAAAAGAATTCAAGAAGATGAGTATTTGGCAAAACCCTAGTTTTTCTATCTCTCATAGAAAAAAGGAGCGTACTCTCCCAACTATTAGAATTACGTCTGTTGTTAAAAAGCCAACAACAACTCTTCTACACCCATAATAAGACTCCTCTTATTTATAGATGTAGGCAACCCTCCTTAACAATTAAGGAATTGTGTTTTATTTTAATTAAATAAATTCCTTTAATTAATTAGGCTCCCTAATCTTATTAGAGATAATTAATTAAACTTTTAATTAATTAGCCTCCTAATCTTATTAGGAATAAATGAGAGTACTTTTATAAATTAATTCCCAAACTCCTTTAGGAATTAAATAATAATAATAGTAATAATAATAATAATAAGACTCTTCTTATTAATTTATATTTAATATTTTCAAAATATTAAATAATAAATATTAAGCTATTTAATTTATTCTATCACCATAGATTAAATTAAATATTCTTAACTTATTATTACGATTATGTCATTTAATTCTTAAATAATTATTCTTCCTTTTATGGTGTGACCCTTTAGGTTCTCCATATTAAACCGGTTGTGAATAAATCAATTAGAACAATTCTAATCTTATTTAAATAAATAAATTAAAATATTAATTTATTTAAATAAATAATATTTATTCTACAATAGGGATAAGCCTCCCTAGCGATCAACGACTTTTCAGATAATATAGATTTCAACATTAATCATAAAAGAACCTTTGAGTAAATAGTTACCGTACAATTCAATCCTTCCACCATACAATGTCCCAATTAAATATAAGACATGGAATTACTGTCAAGTTTTATTTTATTTAATTATATGTATTTCGACTCTTAAATGCACAACCCCAAATAATGCAAATTAGAAACTCCTTTCTAATTTCATTCTGCCTTGGCCAAGGACTACTGAGTTGTCATTTATCGAATCACATAGGACATATCTCTTCTTTTACTAGAAGCGGTAGATTCTTTATTGATCATACATTATCTCCATGTACAACTTATTATACCCAAGCATACCCTTTGATATACCCTAAGGGTCTTAAGGAATAAGTCAAAGTATAACTCATCATACACAAGATACTATGATGATCTCAAGTCCAAGGATCACTTGTACTACTATCACTACAGGAATTCCTATTAACATGCAAGTAAAACTCCATTAGGTATTCCTTAGCGAGTCACGTTCAGTGAACTTATTCTCTAATAAGCACCTACATACATGCTTTAGTGTCTCCACACAAATGATCATGAGATCAATCATCCTCATCCAATGAGCAAGCAACGTATGTACCAATCTATCCGGATTCACTAATCCCCAATTTAGTAATCCAACGATTGGGAACTATTTTAGTTTTAAGCTTTCTAAGAATTTAGATCTCATTAGAATGATTATCATCATTATTCTAAAAGCATTGCTTAAAACTATGGGTTTATCACATATTATAAAACAACATCATGTAGATAATTTAAAAGCCTTTAATAAATTAATACTTTTTATTAATAAATGAATAAGATTGTTTACAAAGTATATGCTTTATCATCAAACATGGTTGGCTTGT
Organism: Panax japonicus; assembly: GCA_020205505.1. Lineage (NCBI taxonomy): Eukaryota > Viridiplantae > Streptophyta > Magnoliopsida > Apiales > Araliaceae > Panax > Panax japonicus. The sequence continues at coordinate 48,283,568 of CM035099.1, forward strand.
GTGCATACTACTTTCACTTCTCACCAAGTATGCAATCCAGAATGGAAGTCAAATTTTTAGAACTAAAGCAGGAGAACATGTCGGTATCTGAATATGCTGCCAAATTCAACGAGTTAGAAAGATTTGCACCTCATCAGGTGGACACAGAAGCAAGAAAGGTGCAAAGATTCGAGAATGGACTAAAACCAAGGATATTCAACAAGGTAGCAGTATTGCAGATCAATACGTTCGCGGCTCTGATGGAGAAAGCGTTAATTGCTGAAGGAGGGAGCGAAGCAGCGTCTTGATTTCATCAGGAAAAGAAGAAGAAGACAAATCACGGAGGAAGCAGTGGAGGAAGTAATCCAAATAAGAGAAAATGGAATGAGAATACCCAGTCGGGTAATAAGACAGCAGATAATAGGAAGGGAAGGGAGCTATGTTCGAATTGTGGGAAGAACCATGCTGGAGTTTTCCTGGAGAAGAAAGGAGTCTGTTATAACTGCGGGCAAGAGGGGCATATGTCACCCAATTGTCCCAGTCCGAAGAAAATTCAAGGTTTCTTTGGATGCGGATCGACTGATCATTTGGTTCGAAACTGTCCGAAAAGAAATGCTGAGAAGGAAAACACCAACAAAGGACCCGGTGGCGGAAGCTTGACGATTCGAGGACCTGTACAGCCAGGAAGACCAATGGCCCGTACATTCAACATGACGGCGCAAGATGTAGTGGCAACTCAGGACGTGGCAGCAGGTAATGATTTCATTACGCGAATAATAGGAGTTAGATAATTCTGTGAACTATTTTCTTTTATAGACTCAGGTCACAGGTTAGAATTTGAAACCAAAATTAATATTGTGTTGATTAAAATAAATTGATGATACAACTTTAAAAGATTGTAGAATATAAGAAAGCAGTGATTCCGAGGACGAAATCCTTTTAAGGAGGGGTGAATGTGATAACCCAGGATTTCGAATAATCCAAAATTTGCGAATAATTTTTTTTAATTAATATTATTATTAATTATCAAATTTGTGACAAGTTTCTATGATACGTGTATCGAGAAGGTCAATTTATGTATTGACTAATAAAATTAGAGTAGAGTTGTGCTTAACGGAGAATAGAAACCCTAACCCTAATTTTTGGAACGGTATTCGATAGAAAATATAATTAAATAATTATATTAATATGTATGTGTTTGAACGGTATAGAATTTTTGATCAATGATTGATCGGAAAAAGTTTAATATAAATAACACCTAATAAGAGATTAGAAAACCTAATCTCAGGATTAGAAACACTAATGTGCTGTTAGAAACCCTAATTGTACGCCGAGAAATCCTAATTTCAAAACCAGGAATTATAAACCCTAAATTAGGAAACCCTAATCCTAATTGACAAGCCTATGGGTTCATTAAACTTAAATATGATTAGAAAGCTTTAATTATATTTTTGTATATTAATTTTTCTATTTAGAAAACCTAATTGCATTTTAGGAATTTTATTTTCTAATTTGTGAACCCCAAATTTGAAATTTGTGGGAATTAGAATTTTAAAACCTAAAAGGTTCAAACCCTAAACCCTAATCCAAACCCTAAACCCTAAGGGTTTGTGCATTTGTCAAAAATTCCATTAAATTTAATTTTCAAAAGACCAAAATGCCATTTATGGATATTTTATTAGATTACTTGTATATCTTGCCAAATCAAGAGTTGGTCACCAACTTTGTTGACATTGTGGCTCAAAATCTCAGCTAATCAGCCAATGCCAGCTGAATTTGATCAGATCTAGCAGCAATCAAAGCAATATATATAGATTCAAGAGAGAGAAAAGTCACAAAAATTGCCATTTTGCTCATTTGCTTTCACCAACTCTCTCTCACTAAAAGCTCCGAAAATCACTAGTAGATCAGTCACTAAAATAGCCCTAGATCAACCAATATCAGATTTGAGAGCTAAGATCAAGAATTTAAAGCTAGAAGGTATAAACCTATTTTTGATTTTTGATCCAAGTGGCTAATAAAAATTTCGTGTTTATGTGTTTAGATCTTTGCTAGATGATGTTTAATGATGATCTATGTTGATATAACATAGATCCATAGCATCAAAATGTTTTAAAAGTGATTATTTTCAAAACTGCCAAGAACAGAAAATGTGGTCTGACAAGCTAATGTCAGGCGCTACAGATTCTTGTTCGTTTGTTGTTTTTGTTATTTTAAAGCTTTACTTTGTAGCCTGGTATGTAGGCTTTAATCTTCAAGTGGTAGAACAGAAATTAAATAGCTAGATTGCATGTTATAATCGGTCAAAACCCGTTGACCAGGCATGACCGAGTACTTTTTCCCAGAAAGTTTGATTTTTGCGTCTGACAATTTTTTTAATCCTCTTAATCTGTCAGTCTTTTTGGTTTATGATGTTATTGTTGTAATAAATGTGTAGCCTGTTATCTTATCTATAGATTTATGGCTTTATATCATATATTTGATCAATAGATCGAGTGTAGCCAGCAGTCAAAGTAGGCCAAACGACCATGATTTGAATTTCTGGAAATTTCAGAAAAGTTCTTGCACGAATTTTCTGACATACTTTGACCGCTTAATAAGTTCTGATTTGTTTGTTTTTGGACCGATTTGTTGGTATGGTGTGGTTCATTGACACATTGAATATAAGTTTGAACTTTAATAACACATAAACTAAGATCAGAACGTGTACAAATTTGGACTGCAAAGAGGTCACTCGAACTGCCTGGGTTTCTTAAAAAACCCAGGTGATGTCTGACAGTAGGTTTAGCTACTCAGATCTTCGTGTTATGTGGTGTTATGACTGAAGTGATTACTTATTATTGTAGTATTACAGTCTGGCTACATGACCAAAGTTCAAGTTAGTCCAGAAACCTTTTGGATTGAAAGTTATTGTCGGTCAAAGTTGACCCTTGAATCTGCCAGCTGTCAGTGTTCTTGAGCTCAAGAACACCAACAGCGACGCTTTCTGTCGCTAAAGACCTATATCGACAGTTTTAATTATTTTATTTTCTAAATATTCTGAAAATTATTTAAAAATATAAATAAATTCTAAAAATTACCAAAAATAGTTTTAAAAATTATTTTAAATTATGAAAAATAATTTTTTGACCAATTGGAATATTTTTCTTTAATATTTATAATTATTTAAATATTAAAGGTATTTAATTTATTTAATTAGTATATTAAATAAATTAGAGAATAATGATTTAATATTATGAAAAATCATTTTAAATAAGAAAAATGTATTTAAAAATATTTTGAGTTATAAAATGTAACTTTTAATATTTTTGGAGAATTTTCATTAATAATTTAATATTAATGATATTAGATTTATTTGATTATTAAATTAAATAAATAAGATAAAAATAATTTTAGTGATTTAAAAATCATTTTAATTGAGAATAAAGTGTTAAAAAAATATTTTAAATTATAAAATATAATTTTCAATATTTTTGGAGAATTTTCATTAATAAAGTAATATTAATGATATTTGATTTATTTAATTATTATATTAAATAAATGAATTAAAAATGATTTTATTGATTTTAAAATAAGAAAAATAGTTTAAAAATATTTTAAGTTATATTTAATGACTTTTAATATTTAGATAATAATATTTATATATTAATGGTGATGATTTAAAAATGATTTTAATTATTTTAAAAATCATTTAAGTAGAATATTGATGATTTTAAAATATTTTAAGTTATTAATAATAACTTTAATATTTTGACAAGTATGTTATTGATATTATTAAATATTAATAATGATAAGATTATTTGATAATTAAATCATTTAAAAATGATTTAAGTGTTTAAAAAATTATTATAAATTATAATAAGTGTTTATAATTATTTAAAGCTTCCGAAAAATATTATTATTGATAATTGACTTATCTAAAATAATATTGAAGCTTAGAGACCAAGTTCAATTGACAATCAATGTGCTAATTATCGGATAGGGTGACCAGAATATCGAGAATGGACCGAAATCCAACCAGACGGAAATAGTTAGACTTGATAAGTGTTTATATAGGTTATAAACACTAATGTGGCTATGTGGTAATGTGCCTAGGAGAAGTTTGACTGTAAAATACAGTGTTATGTGTTATAAATGTTTGTACTAATTGTGAGACCGACATTATTGGTTATAGGTCTTTCGAAAACAGATAAGTGTATTGTGTAACTGTAATCAACGTGGAAGGCAAGTTTCCTAACTCAACCTTGAGTTATATTTCATTCAATTATTATAGTGGTTAATTATTGCTAATTACACCACATCTAGGGAAGTTATTGTTGATTATTCGCAGTTAGTGCATGCTTAATAATTCAAATTGAATTACTGATTCAGAAATATATATTCGTAGAATTACTGTTGTTGAATATTCAAATCTGTAGAAGTTAGAATTGACAGTACAGATAATTCCTGTTCATTGTCAAATTGTGTTGAGAAATGTCTTAGCTAATTATTCTGGCTAGACAAACATTTGTTAGAACTTGATAAATTCAAGAAAATAATTCAATTGTTATTGGTAGAATCGATGCCAATTATTTCGGCAAGATCGATAAGTAAATAGAATATGAAATCACAGTATTTCGTTGTAAAATCAAAATCTTGATTCCAAAACTGAGAAGAACAACCTTTTATATAAAGGGAACATTTTGGGTCGTGAATTCGACCTTTGCGCGCGTTTTGAGTATTATGCATAATATAGGGTACAAGGAGTTGGTTGGCTCTAAGTACTTGCAGAGGGGTATGATTTAATCTTTATGGTTATCTGATACTCCTGGTATATATCAAAGTAAATCTTTGATAGATACCCGAGAAAAATAAGTTCAAAGATCTTGTGTGATCGCTCAGTATAAATTTGGAAATTATTCCACTTTGTTATTGTGTAGAATTGATTCTTGTAGAACTTTGAAAGCGTTGTACTCTTTCATTATCAAATTATGGTGTTGCATAGAAAAGGAGAAGCCTTGTTATTGATTAACGATTTGTTCAGCTAATTCAAAGTTCCCCGAACTTTGGATTCATTCTATCAAAATAGATAGTCTATTATTGTTGATTCTTATACATTTATTGTATATCTTAACTTACGGGGCAAATTTGTTGCTCACCCTTGCTATAAATAAAACATTTCAGCTAGGAACGAAGAGGCCAGCGGGTCAAAGAAGAACAAAGGCAAAGGCAAGATGCTGGAGTAGTTATAAAGAACATTATTATTACTATGTTGTATTGTAAACCCTTTTTGTTTATCTATAAGGGGTATGTTGTTAATTTAAGGTTAGAAAACCTGGGACTTATGTATTAACAACTTATGTTAATGATTTATATATTCCTATTTATATATGAATGGGCAGTTAAATGATATTACAGTGTGAATCGTGAACACCAAATTCGGGGGTCAGGTAACCCGGATTTGGGGGTGTCACATTGGGAGTGGCTTAAGTTCCAGCTTTGGTGGCTCTTCCAATGATGGTTTTAGTTTTTCTGCGGCTACTTCTTCCGCATGCAACGGTTCAAACGGTGTTCTAAATCTGGAAACTCGTGGCAATGAGTCTAGTATTTGTAAGTACTCCACCACTTCTGGATCATCGACCTCTTCATCCCCCAATAACATTGTTTCTAATGGATCGTGAGCTAATCCCTTGCTCATATCTTCACCGATGATTTGCTCAATTAAATCCATTCGAAAGCATTCTTCCTCATCCGCGGGAAATTTCATGGCCTTAAACACATTGAATTTTACTTCTTGATCTTGGATCCTCATAGTGAGTTCTCCCTTTTGTACGTCTATGAGTGACCTGCCCGTGGCCAAAAATGTTCTCCCTAGGATAATTAGGATGTTCTTGCCCTCCTCAAAATCAAGAATGATAAAGTCCGCGGGGAATATAAACTTATCCACTTTTACTAGAATGTCCTCTACTATGCCTCTCGGATATATGACTGACCTATCTGCCAAGTGTAATGTAATGTTCGTAGGCCTTGGTGCAGGCAAACCCAATTCTAAATATACTGACAATGGCATAAGGTTTACACTCGCCCCCAAATCACATAAACACTTGTTGAAATGAATATTCCCAATCGTGCATGGGATAGTAAAGCTCCCCGGATCCCTGAGTTTTGGTGGTAATTTTTGCTGTAATACTGCACTACACTCCTCGGTTAGTGCAACTGTCTCGAAATCTTCCAATTTCTTCTTTCTTGACAGAATCCCTTTCATAAATTTTGCGTAGGGCATTTGCTCTAGGGCCTCTACAAATGGTATATTGATTTGAAGTTTCTTAAAAACTTCCAAAAATTTTGCAAATTGCTTGTCTAATTTCTGTTTTTGGACCCTTTGTTGAAATGGTGGTGGTGGATAAACAATTGGCTTATTGCTCATACATGTTTCCTCACTTTGTTTATCCTCACCCTTGCTTACTTCAATTTTTCTGCTATCATCCACTTTTTCATCCGGAGTCACTGAATTTTCTGCATTAGTGCCCTCAAGCTGTTTCCCACTCCGCAATGTGACTGCTTGACATTGTTCATGATTACCCTTCGGATTTCTCTCGGTGTCACTTGGTAATGTCCCTTGTGGTCTATTATTCAATGCTAATGCAATTTGTCCTATCTGATTCTCCAAATTCTTGATTGTCGTTGCTTGATTTTTCATGGCCGCTTCATTGCTAGTAATATATTTTGACACCAACTCCTCTAGATCTGATTTCCTTTCTTTGTATTGGGTTGGTTGTTGCTGGTTCTGAAACCCTTGTGGATATGATTGTCGTGAAGCTTGATTTTGCTGGTTGTTGCTCCATGAGAAATTCAGATGATTTCTATTACCTTGATTTTATGTATTCTGATAAGTATTTTGCGGAATTCTGTTGTAATTGCTGATGAACTGCACAGCTGCTGGATTAATTGCACATTGCTCTGTTAGGTGCTCTCCCGCGCACAACTCGCATATTATTGCCATTTGTTGTGCTTGTTGTGTTTGTTATACTTGTGTTGCTTTCACCGACTCCAACATCTTTGAAAGTGCAGCTATCTGTGCTTGCATCGTTGTCATGCTATCTACTTCTAATACTCCAGTTGCCTTTGCCTGTGTCATTCTTGCTGTGGGCCACTGGTAGTTATTAGTGGCCATGGTTTCAATCAACTCATACGCTTCCTCGTAACTCTTAGCCATGAATGCTCCGCCCGACGCTGCATCATTTGTAGCCACTGGGGTAATCCATGATGCGGGCATTTTCTGAGCAGTTCTTTGTATCTCTCCCAAGCCTCATATAATGATTTCCCATGTTGTTGTTCAAACATCGTAATCTCGTTCCTCATCTTCGTAGTTTTCACCGGTGGAAAGAATTTTGCGAGGAATTTTTCAGCTAAATCATCCCATGTTGTTATCGAACCGGACGGTAGAGAATGCAAGCAACTCTTCGCCTTGTCCCGTAAAGAGAATGGGAACAATCGCAGTCTCACCACATCATCCGAAACCCCATTAAACCTAAAAGTGTCGCACATTTCCAGAAAGCTGACCAGATGCTCGTTTGGATCGTCATTTATAAAACCCCCGAACAGAACTGAATTCTGAATCATTTGTATCATCCCAGGCTTAATTTCGAACGTATTTGCTGCTATTGATGGCCTAGTGATGCTTGACTGCAGTTCAGTCACCTTGGGTGTTGCGAAATCCCTTAATGCTTTTCGATATTCGGCTGCCATTATTGTTACCTCTTCCTTTTCAGATGTTTCGAATTCTTGCCTCGTTTCCTTGATCCACTTGCTCAACCTCTGAAACCTTTTCTCAATGTCGTCGTCAAAAGGTAGAAAATCTGGATTTTTAGACCAAGTTTGCATAAACTGGTTTCACACCTGAACAGAAGAAATAAAACAAAAAAATAAAAAAAATGTCTAAGTAAAACTGGATTAATTAAACTGATATTGTAAAACTATTAGGAATTATACTAAATAGTCCCCAGCAACGGCGCCAAAAACTTGTTGGGTAAAATCTAGTTACGCACAACACGCAAGTATACGTTGTGACAACCCGAGAAATTAGATAATTTATTAAAATATTAAATGATTGATTTACGGTCAAATAATAGACCTAGACAGAAAATAAGTGTATGCGTTTGATATTTTTAGGGTGAAATTTTGATGATTTCAAAATTCTGTGAAGGATATAGGTGAATTATTCATGATTAAGGGTATACGAGAATATGTTCTGTGAATATGATAATATTTGTGTACAGAATGTGGATAAGGATCAAATTTTGATTAAGATTACTTACATAGGTGACAAACCCTAAATTCATGATAAGAATATGGTGATTAAGTTACAAAACCCTAACGATATGTTTAGAAACCCTAATTTCAGTATCGAGAATTTAAACCCTAATTTTGGAATCCTAATGCGAAGTATTAAACCCTAAGGGTTAAAAAGTTGCGTGTAAGGAATATGAACATTATGTGATGGTTTATCTTTGTTTATTATATAAACAAACAAAAGAAACTAGTGTAACCCTAATTATATATTAGGAATTAAGGATTTAATAACTTAAGGGTTATGGAAAAAGAGAATTGTGGTATTTAGAATACTTATTAATTCTAGGAGATTTATTTTATATATCTCAAATGATTAATTTTATAACCTAATTATAGCAAGTCTAATTGGGTTAAGAAAATAAGTGTGCATGAGTAAGGATTTGTGTTATAATTGAGGGAATGAAAACCCTAATTAAATGAATTGGGTTGGATAAGAATTTAAGGTATTGGATTATGTATATTTATAGCCCAAGTGTTGGCCAATGAAATTAGTTAGAGGCCCAAACAATACATTAATTGAGTGGCTCAAATATTTTTATTGATAAGCCCAATTGAAGGAAGGGCCTGATGGACATTTGATATTATTAGAAGTGTTGGACTATGATTGATTTACATGGCCGGTGGATAGAGAAGGAAAAAGGAAGAGAGATTGAGCATGTGACTAAGATTTATTTTGGTCTCTTATTTGTCTAAAGTTGGTTATCAACTCTCCTACCAACTCTCCACCAACTCCCACCTACTCCTCTTATGTGTCATTGTTTTATTTATCCAACATCTTTGTTCATGCTTGTAAGTAAAGCTTTGGTAGTTTAGTGGGAGAAAACGAGAGAATTATATGCAAAAACATCTCCCACTTTAAGCACCACACATTTGGTAAAAGGATAATTCATTAATACAAGCTAGGTGTCCAATGCTTTAAGGAGCCACATGATATACTAATCTCCCACATGTTTATGATTAAGAAAGAGAAAGATAGAGTGAGTGGGGAGATTATTATTAGATATACAATTATATCTATTCATTTTTACAAAGTCACCAAAGTTATTTCATCTCTCTCATGATATCATTTTCTTTTTGGCTAATCAATAATTTAATTAAAGCCCAAAAATTTGATCCAAGTGAGGAGGGACATTTTTGGAAAAAGAGATTTAATCAAACTTGGTAGATATTGGCCACATGGCCGGGTAATGGAAGAGGTGAAAGGAGAGGGAGATGTGCATGCACATCATCCATTTATACACTACATAATTGGAAAAAGATAATTCGCCCAATTAGACTAGGTGTCACATTTTTTTAATAAGGTAGCTTGCATATCTAACCTTGATATTGGTTTGGTGACCAACCCTAAACCCTAAATGTTCCAAACCCTAAAGTCTAAGGGTTTCATCAAATGGCAAATTCTAGAAATATATGGAAATGTCCAAAATGACCTTTTTACATTTTTTTTATTATGTAACTTGTGAATCTCGTCTTATCTTTGGTTGTTCACCAACCCTAACCCTAACCTAGCATAGCATGTGACTAAAAGCCATACAAATCAGCCACTCTTGCCATCTTGCAAACATAGATGCATTGAATCAAAGTTTTATAACTTAAAACTTAAGTAAAGTAACTTACTTTACTTACAAAACCAACCTAGACCTTCTCTCTCTTCATGTTTCGAAATTTAGAGTGAGAGAGGAGAGGAGTATGTTCGGCAGCTCCTAGGGAGGAGAAGGAGAGAAGATTTTGATCTTTCTTTCCATTCAAGATCCATCTCATATCTTAGAAGAAGAAGAAGAAGAAGAAGAAGAAAATGAGCATGAAAAATCAAAGGTATAAACCCTTTTTGTTCATGTAATTTTTGGTTGAAGATCCAACCTTGAATCTATAGTTCTAATCTCAAAAACTTTAGATCTATGTGTTAATGAGTGTTTCATGTTTAGATCTAACCATATTGAGTGTTGATTTGGTTGAAATCAAAAGGAATTGAAAAATAGAATTTTTCCGGAAAAGTTTAAAACTAGAAAGTATGATCTAGCTTTTGATTCTTGAAATCTAAGATGGATATTTGTGATTTATGTTCTTAAGATGCTAGATATATGTGTATAGGATAAAACCCCTTTGGAATCACTCAAATAGGTTGAAAACTGAGCAAGTTATGGAATTTTTCCCAAACTACTCAAAGTTAAGAAAATTGTTAGAAGGACAGTTTTGAACAGCCACTTCCGGGCTAAATTGCAGGAGCATAACCTATCCAAATATGGATTTTGATAGGTGAAAATTTAAGATCGGAAAGATAAGAATCCAACAAAATTGACGGATCATTAATCGGAGTTACAGATCTCGTTTTATATAAGCTTTAGCAAAGGACTCCAAAACTGTAAAATGGCAAAAAGTTTCTGTCCAGATCTGTCCAAGGGAAGTTTTGGCAACTTAAAGTGTGAAATAAATTCTGGCCTTTTGGAAAATGAAAATATATGGTATTATGTAGCTCGTGTCCAAAAATGAGCTAATTCCGAGTTAAAACGACCAAGTTATGACCATTACAATTTTTGTGATTTTCTGACGGAAATTGCTATAAACGGAGTTCTACAACTCTGATTGCCACGAAATTTAAAATGAAGCATCACGTTAACATATATAAGGTTATCCCACGAGATGAGAATGTTTGGAGTTAAGCACAAGGTAGCTAATTTCTTAAGCTACGCACTAGAATTAATTTTTGAAAAATATCAAAGTAAGTTGGAAAATTATGGAAAAATAATTTTTGTGGATGAAATATGTGTATATATATTTGGACTAAGGATATAAAAATAATAAACTGATTTGGTATTTTTGTGATACAAATTTAGAATACAGTATGCTGGATTATATAATTTGTGATTCCAGTTTGCTGGATTGAGAAATAGTTTACTGAAATTGAAAATATGTTAAATCCAGTTTGCTGGATTACAGTTTAGATTGCTAGATTTGGAATTCAGGTTGCTGGATTTGGAATCCAGGTTTCTGAGTTGGTAATTTAGTTGCCAGATTTCGAATCCAGGTTGCTGGATTAGTATTTGACTTATTTGATGTTAATGAATACTTATGAAATGAAAAAGCGAGTGTTAAATCATATAAATGTGACTCTATGGCATGATTAAGCGCTTAGGAAGAGTTTAATTGAACTTAAACTTGATATTTTCCGACTAGACCGTCGGGATGATAAAATTGTGTCGGTATCAACTCAAACTTAATAGTCTAATTTGATGCTAAGTCTTATGTGTATTATAGACTGATAGGATTATGTGCTATGTCTTTATGTTATTCTGTGGATATAAATATAACAGTATTATACTGTGATGATATTATTCTAATATTGGAGATCTATATTACTAATATTAGGTCTTCGGGTAAAGCGTTATAAATTGTGTTGCGATAATCAACGGTTCAGGCAAGTTTCTTTTTGCTTAACTCTAATAAGAGTGTTTTATTCAAGCTTATGGTTAATCATTGTTGATTGCCTCAAAAATTGTATTCTGTACATCTTGCATGTAAAAGGCAGATCACCTTCATTACCAGTTGGTTCAAAAATGTTTGTTCATGTTTAATACTTGTTCAGTCAAAAATTTGTTCGTTCTAGTTCTCAATTATATTGATGAATTATAGCCAGCTTATTATTCATACTTTTCAATCATGATATATCGTTATAGTGTTGAACTTAAACATGCTGAGAAACTTTCATGCTCACCCTTGCTATATCATGATAAAACATTGCAGATAAGGCGAATGCGTTCGGATACAGGAAAAGATAATACCAAGTTCAGCTTGGGATAAAATATGCGGCTATTTTGTAATAGTATATTTTGATAAATATTATTATGTGATAGAAAGTTTATGAATTATATTTAAGTTTAGGTTACTCTATTTTGGGAAAATGTGTGTAAAGTTTAATGTATAAACAATTTATGTTTATATCTTCCGCAATTAGTTATAGAAATAGTATACCGAATCTGCGGTGATTTGGGACCCGGATTTGGGGATGCTACAGTTGGTATCAAAGCTGTTGGTTATGAAGCTTAGGTAGTAATACCTGAGACCAATAACCGCGGTGATTAGGATAAGATCTAACTCATATAGAGTTAGTTAGTCGGTAAGATTCAAAGATAATTCTCGGCGAGTGTAAAGACACAGAGTTCCCTAACTCTGGTAATAGTGGTGAACAGAAGTGCAGGAATAGGAGATCGTAAAACAAAACGATCAAAGCATAGAAATAAATCGTAATATATACAATGAGATCACCCCGTGATCTGATAAGGTTATGACAACCAGAAAGAATCAATCTGATGATTGAAAAGTTTACAACAAGATGCTGTGTATCAGTTGTACTATGAAATTGTACTATGAAAACTCATGAAAAAGTTATGGATTATGAATACGGATTAAATGAAATTCGTATTGAGAAGGGGCTTAAGTATTAGGTGGGGATTCAATTGAGGACTCTTGTCGACAGCTGAGTTGTATGATTCCTTGTATGGGCGGGGAATTTGTACTTGGTTTTAGAATCACTTAGCTTCCTGGTCGATGTAGTGGTTAGGTTGATCAATTCTTTGTATGGGCGGGGAATTGTTCACTTAGCTTTCTATATTGATTAAGTGGCCGATTTTGGTTTGACAACCACTTAGTTTCTAGCATTGATAATCATTGAAATGTTGTGTCGCGCTATTTGCTATAGACGTGTTAAGAGGGTGATTCCTTTCTCATGTGTATAACAAATAGATAGGTCATAGGTAGAGGACATAGGGTTAAGTGCGAGTTCTTAAAACTCATACTTATGTGACATTCTTGATTCATAGTTATATGAAATGTTTATGAACCCCTCAGCGAATGGACGCCAAAGGTCTGTCTAGGAAAGTTCTTAAACTTATATAATTGTGGCCAGATTATGAACTCATAAGTGTGGTTTTATGAACTGGGTATAGTTGTGTGTGAATGGAGTGTTGAGGATAATAGGAACAAATAAAATGTTTAAGCAAATGATCATTAGTGGAGACTTAGGTTTTTCTAAACTCGTAGCTATGTTAGATTTCGAAATTTTGACTTCAAGCTAAATACGCACTATGTGCCTTTTAAAAAAAATTATTTTTATTTATCACTTATGTACCATATAACCTGGTGCAGAGATGATAAAAAATGATGGAGTCATCAATGCAGTATTACTTAGTGTAAAATTGACCTAAGTCATTGTTCCACTATGGTATGATGTAGCATGATAACATCACCAAATGACGGAATCCTCAACGGACTGTAAATACAGTGCGGCATCATGACGTCATTCTCAAAAATGTTTTCAAAAACTCCAAGTGTTTATTGAAAGAAATTTCCTGAACCAAATTGTTTTGCTGCGGAATCAAATAAGACTAAGGTAAGAAATTTTGTGCGCCTAAGGCGGATAAGAGGAACAAATTGTTCCGACCAGCAGTACTTGGCCAGTACATGGCATATCGGGCTAATCACCCTTTGTGTCCGTAAGTAATGACAGTTTGCGGATGGATTTTCATAAAATCTTTGCGAAAATGACAGACAAACAGTCTATACGATTCCTCAGCACAAATTTTAAAAAAAAACTTTTTTCTCTTGTGAGTGGTGTATTGGGTAGCATGTGATATGTGTGAATAATGTAAGGTGCACGGTGTAAGGTGTAAGGTGAATTTCGGGGACGAAATTCTTAGAAGGAGGGGTGAATGTGACAACCCAAGAAATTAGACAATTTATTAAAATCTTAAATAATTGATTTAAGGTCAAATAATAGACCTAGACAGAAAATAAGTGTATGCGTTTTATATTATTAGGGTGAAATTTTGATGATTTCAATATTCTTTAAGGGATATAGGTGAATTATTCAGGATTAAGGGTATACGAGAATATGTTCTATGAATATGATAATATTTGTGTACAGAATGTGGATAAGGATCAAATTTTGATCAAGATTACTTACATAGGTGACAAACCCTAAATTCATGATAAGAATATGGTGATTAAGTTACAAAACCCTAACGATATGTTCAGAAACCCTAATTTTAGTATAGAGAATTTAAACCCTAATTTGGGAATCCTAATGTGAAGTATTAAACCCTAAGGGTTAAAAAGTTGCGTGTAAGGAATATGAACATTATGTGATGATTTATCTTTGTTTATTATATAAACAAATAAAAGAAACTAGTGTAACCCTAATTATATATTAGGAATGAAGGATTTAATAACTTAAGGGTTATGAAAAAAGAGAATTGTGGTATTTAGAATACTTATTAATTCTAGGAGATTTATTTTATATATCTCAAATGATTAATTTTATAACCTAATTATAGCAAGTCTAATTGGGTTAAGAAAATAAGTGTGCATGAGCAAGGATTTGTGTTATAATTGAGGGAATGAAAACCCTAATTAAATGAATTGGGTTGGATAAGAATTTAAGGTATGGGATTATGTATATTTATAGCCCAAGTGTTGGCCATTGAAATTAGTTAGAGGCCCAAGCAATACATTAATTGAATGGCTCAAATATTTTTATTGATAAGCCCAATTGAAGGAAGGGCATGATGGACATTTAATATTATTAGAAGTGTTGGACTATGATTGATTTACATGGCCGGTGGATAGAGAAGAAAAAAGGAGGAGAAATTGAGCATGTGACTAAGATTTATTTTGGTATCTTATTTGTCTAAAGTTGGTTACCAACTCTCCTACCAACTTTCCACCAACTCCCACCTACTCCTCTTATGTGTCATTGTTTTATTTATCCAACATCTTTGTTCATGCCTTTAAGTAAAGCTTTGGTAGTTTAGTGGGAGAAAATGAGAGAATTATATGCAAAAACATCTCCCACTTTAAGCACCACACATGTGTTAAAAGGATATTTCATTAATACAAGCTAGGTGTACAATGGTTTAAGGAGCCACATGATATACTAATCTCCTACATGTTTATGATTAAGAAAGAGAAAGATAGAGTGAGTGGGGAGATGATTATTAGATATACAATTATATCTATTCATTTTTACAAAGTCACCAAAGTTATTTCATCTCTCTCATGATATCACTTTCTTTTTGGCCAATCAATAATTTAATTAAAGCCCAAAAATTTGATCCAAATGAGGAGGGACATTTTTGGGAAAAGATATTTAATCAAACTTGGTAGATATTGGCCACATGGCCGGGTAATGGAAGAGGTGAAAGGAGAGGGAGATGTGCATGCACATCAGCCATTTATACACTACACAATTGGCAAAAGATAATTCGCCCAATTAGGCTAGGTGTCACATTTTTTTAATAAGGTAGCTTGCATATCTAGCCTTGATATTGGTTTGGTGACCAACCCTAAACCCTAAATGCTCCAAACCCTAAAGCCTAAGGGTTTCATCAAATGGAAAATTCTAGAAATATATGGAAATGTCCAAAATGACCTTTTTACATTTTTTTATTATGTAACTTGTGAATCTTGCCTTATCTTTGGTTGTTCACCAACCCTAACCCTAACCTAGCATAGCATGTGACTAAAAGCCATACAAATCAGCCACTCTTGCCATCTTGCAAACATAGATGCATTGAATCAAAGTTTTATAACTTAAAACTTAAGTAAAGTAACTTACTTTACTTACAAAACCAACCTAGACCTTCTCTCTCTTCATGTTTCGAAATTTAGAGTGAGAGAGGAGAGGGGTATGTTCGACAGCTCCTAGGGAGGAGAAGGAGAGAAGATTTTGATCTTTCTTTCCATTCAAGATCCATCTCATATCTTAGAAGAAGAAGAAGAAGAAGAAGAAGAAAAGGAACATGAAAAATCAAAGGTATAAACCCTTTTTTTCATGTAATTTTTGGTTGAAGATCAAACCTTGAATCTATAGTTCTAATCTCAAAAACCTTAGATCTATGTGTTAATGAGTGTTTCATGTTTAGATCTAACCATATTGAGTGTTGATTTGGTTGAAATCAAAAGGAATTGAAAAATAGAATTTTTCCGGAAAAGTTTAAAACTAAAAAGTATGATCTAGCTTTTGATTCTGGAAATCTAAGATGGATATTTGTGATTTATGTTCTTAAGATGCTAGATCTATGTGTGTAGGATAAAACCCCTTTGGAATCACTCAAATAGGTTGAAAAATGAGCAAGTTATGGAAAATGAGCTAATTCCGAGTTAAAACGACCATGTTATGACCATTATAATTTTTGTGATTTTCCGACGGAAATCGCTATAAACGGAGTTCTACAACTCCGATTGCCACGAAATTTAAAATGGAGTATCACGTTAACATAAATAAGGTTATCCCAAGAGATGGGAATGTTTGGAGTTAAGCACAAGGTAGCTAATTTCATAAGCTACGCACTAGAATTAATTTTTGAAAAATATCAAAGGAAGTTGGAAAATTATGGAAAAATAATTTTTGTGGATGAAATATGTGTATATATGTTTGGACTAAGGATAGAAAAATAATAAACTGATTTGGTATTTTTGTGATATGAATTTAGAATACAATTTGTTGGATTATATAATTTGTGATTCCAGTTTGCTGGATTGAGAAATAGTTTACTGAAATTGAAAATATGTTAAATCCAGTTTGCTGGATTACAGTTTAGATTGCTGGATTTGGAATTCAGGTTGCTGGATTTGGAATCCAGGTTTCTGAGTTTGTAATTTAGTTGCTAGATTTAGAATCCAGGTTGCTGGATTAATATTTCACTTATTTGATGTTAATGAATACTTATGAAATGAAAAAGCGAGTGTTAAATCATATAAATGTGACTCTATGGCATGATTAAGCGCTTAGGAAGAGTTTAATTGAACTTAAACTCGATATTTGTCCGACTAGACCGTCGGGATGATAAAATTGTGTTGGTATCAACTCAAACTTAATAGTCTAATTTGATGCTAAGTCTTATGTGTATTATAGACTGATAGGATTATGTTCTATGTGTTTATGTTATTCTGTGGATATAAATATAACAGTATTATACTATGATGATATTATTCTAATATTGGAGATCTATATTACTAATATTAGGTCTTCGGGTAAAGCGTTATAAATTGTGTTGCGGTAATCAACGGTTCAGACAAGTTTCTTTTTACTTAACTCTAATAAGAGTGTTTTATTCAAGCTTATGGTTAATCATTACTGATTGCCATGATAATTGTATTCTGTACATCTTGCATGTATAAGTCAGGTATGAAAGGCAGATCACCTTCATTACCAGTTGGTTCAAAAATGTTTGTTCATGTTTAATACTTGTTCAGTCAAAAGTTTGTTCGTGCTAGTTCTCAATTATATTGATGAATTATAGCCAGCTTATTATTCATACCCTTCAATCATGATATATCGTTATATTGTTGAACTTAAACTTGCTGAGAAACTTTCATGCTCACCCTTGCTATATCATGATAAAATATTGCAGATAAGGCGAATGCGTTCGGATACAGGAAAAGATAATACCAAGTTCAGCTTGGGATAAAATGTGCGGCTATTTTGTAATAGTATATTTTGATAAATATTGTTATGTGATAGAAAGTTTATGAATTATATTTAAGTTTAGGTTACTCGATTTTGGGGAAATGTGTGTAAAGTTTAATGTATAAATTATTTATGTTTATATCTTCCGCAATTAGTTATAGAAATAGTATACCGGATCTGCGGTGATTTGGGACCTGGATTTGGGGATGCTACATACGTGGTCAACAAGTAATAAAGTGATGAGTAGAGTATCGTTCCCACAGAGACTTGTTAGCAAAAATCTCAACTTATAATTACCAATCTTCTATTAACCCTAATTTTTCCAAATTAAAAAGTAATTAAACTATCACAAACCAATCACAAATATCAAAATCTGAAATTTCAAACAATTAATGGAGAATTAGACTTATGATTTCACCCTAAGCTTCACTCTGATTTTAACACCTTTATTCCAATTCAATTTACTATCCCAGTTTATTAATCAAGAACAAGAACGTAGTATTAACCACCTCTCGATGCACTAATACCGTATTAACGCCAATCCACAATTAAGATAGAAATTCGTTAAACACCTTAAGCAACTAATTTACTACATCTCTATATGAATTACAATTGAAGAAGGTTTAATAATAAGTTCTCTATCTGATTACATGCGATGTCAAGCATATCTCTACCTTAACATACATCAAATTTAAGCTATTAACAAAATCCTGAACACATGCTATATCAACTAGGTCTAGATTTGAATATCCTCTCTCGATTCCATCCAACTCCACAAAGAATTGTTGATCAGGCAATTCATAGATTCAAGCACAAATCAATATAGATAAACTTGAAGATAGCTTATTAAATTGGAAATCAAAGTTTACAAAACCATAGATTCACTCAAAGATCCATCATAAGCCTAAAAAGTGAATTAGTTCATAATAAACGAAATAAACACTGAATAAATCATGGAAATCGTCTTTTCAATTACAAATAATAAACTAAGATGAAGAATATTGAAATACACCCTTCACGTAGCCTAGAATCGCAATCGTCTCGAAAATCGCCTTGAAATACTCCTCCAATGCTTGCTAGAAAAACTGAGATTAATCTTCGTAATTTGCCTTGTTTGTCTTCAAATCTCAGAGTTTTATGTCCATTTATATATTACCACATGTATTTTGACTATAATTCCATGTATATACAAGTCCCAAGTCATTACCATCTCTAAAACTCCACACTTGTAGCACTACAAACCAACTAGGAGTCTTGATTTTTTGAGTACCCAGCCCCGGCTGGATGTTTCCCATTGCACTACCCAGCCCCGACTGGGTACCAACCTGCTAATTCATCCCAGACCCCTAGCCCCGGCTGGGTGGTAAAAGTTAAAAAGGCCCAGCCCCGGTTGGATGATGTGTTTTTAAATAATTTTGCTGCTAGAAACTCCTCTGCTAAAACTGCCATAGCTTTCAAACCAGGAGGGATTACGAGGCCCGAGACATATCACAACGAAGCTATCGATGAGATCTACAACTTTCATTCTTTGAGCTTTCAAAAATAACAAACGTATGACTGTCGAAATTGTATCGGAAGCAGCTGCTACTGTGTAACGACAACCGAAACAACTCAAAACTTTGTCTTTGTTGATAAAAACCATACTCTCGCATCCGAGCTTCCAATTAAAATGATGTAAGATGTTCCGGGATGCCAATAAATATTTCCTTAACATAATCCAAGTTTCACGCCACAAACAAGAAATGTACATAAAATAAACATGAAAACCCGAACTTTAACCGGAATTGCTTTTCCTTGCAAATTTTATACCAATAGTCGCTCATGCCGCTTCCAAGCATATAATCTACAAAATGGAAACAAAATGCATGAAAAGTAACTAAAAACACGAGATTAAGAAAATAATTTAAGTAATAGATGCCGGATAAGTAGGTACAAAACCGACTTATCAGCTTTTCACGTAAATAAAATAGACGCTCATAAAACGTATGTAGCTGCAATATAATTATTATTATAATTATTACATATCAGTTATAAAATATTATATATATTATTTTGATTTATTTTATTTATTATAATTCAAATTCAAAATTTAAAATCCACAAGGCTATGTTTGGGCAAAACTAATTAGAATAAAGACTTATTATTTAAAGCCTTGTTTGGGTAAATCCATTTAATTTATTTTTAATAAATCATTACACTATAATTTAAAATCTCATATTATTTATTTAGATCTAATATCCAACATTAGTTAAATAAACTAATTGCACATACTATATTTTAAATAAATTTTCCACTTAAACAAATATCATAAAATTATAATCTCATTATAATTTTACTTAATAACTTCATAAACCATTTTAATTATTAAATTAAAAAATTGCATTTCATCTCTAACTATTAAATTAAATTAGAATATTATCTAATAAATAAATTTAATTCACAAATATTTACTAACAACAACCACATCAATAAAATATTTATTTCATTTAATAAATATTTTAAATTATAAATAATAAAATCTTGTATTGTTACATTCTTCACTCCTTACAAGGATTATGTCCCTAGAATCAGAACTCAAATAATTCATTCGTCACATTCTTCCCTCCTTACAAAGATCCTGTCCCCAGAATCGAAGACATAGATCAAACAAATAACTCAGGATAATTCTTCATCATTTCAGCTTTGAGTTCCCACGAAGCCTCTTCGACATTGTGGCTTCTCAATATCACCTTCACAGAAGGTATCACCTTATTCCTGAGCACTAGTTCTTTCCTGTCGATTATCTGGATAAGAACCTCTTCATAAGACAAGTCCTTATCGAACTGTAATGGTTCGTACTCGATCACACGCTTGTAATTGGGTTTATATGGTCGTAACATCGAAACATGAAAAACATTGTGAACGTGTTCCAATTCTGGAGGTTAAGATACCTCGTAAGCCACTTCTCCTACTCTTCGCAGCACTTCAAAGGGTCCAATAAACCTCGGGCTTAACTTTCCCTTTTTACCAAAATGAATTTTTCCCTTCCAAGAAGAAACTTTTAAGAACACGAAATTTCCTACATCAAACTCACGATCTTGTCTGTGTTAATCAACATACTTGTTCTGTTTGTCTTGAACAGCTACCAATCTTGTCCTGATGAGTTTAACAACCTCAGCATTTTGTTGAACCGGTTCCGATCCTAATAGTTGACGTTCACCGACTTCATCCCAGCACATTGGAGTTCTGCACTTCCTGTCGTACAATGCTTCGTAAGACGGCATACCAATGCTTGTATGGTAACTGTTGTTGTAGGAAAATTCTATCAATGGTAAATGTTCATCCCAGCTCCCTTCATCCCAGCTCCCTTTGAAATCCATGATGCATTCTCTGAGCATATCTTCAAAAGTCTAGATTGTTTGTTCGCTTTGGCCGTCTGTTTGAGGATGGTACGCCGTACTTATTCTCAATTGTGTTCCCATGCATTCTTATAGTCTTTTCCAGAAATTTGACGTGAATCGTGGATCTCTATCTGACATAATTGACACTTGAACTCTATTTCTCGAAATGATCTCTTTAACGTACAACTTTGCCAACTGATCAAGACTAAATCTAATCTTTATTGGCAAAAAGAGTGTTGATTTTGTCAGCATGTCTACTGTCACCCAAATCGCATCGTATCATCTCTGAGTAGTTGAAAGACCTACCACAAAGTCCATTTTGATGTGTTCCCATTTCCATTTTGGTATTTCTAATGGTTGAAGTAATCCGCTTGGTCTTTGATGCTTGACCTTGACTCTTTGACATGTTAAACATTTTACGACACATTCTGCAACATCTCTTTTCATGTTTGGCCACCAAAAGTGTCGTCGTAAATCTTGATACATCTTCGTACTTCCCAGGTGAATTGAATATCTTGAGTTATGAGCTTCGGTCAAGATTTCTTCTTTAATATCCGGTACTGCTGAAACCCAAATTCGTCCTTTGAATCTTAGTATTCTTTCGGTATAATCCTTGTACTTCACCTCATTACCCTCGACCATACTTTCCTTTATTTTTCTCCATTCTTTATCCTTTAGTTGAGCATTCTTTACCTTGTCCACCAAATTTGGGCTATCTCCCATCTGGAACAATCTTTCATCGGATTCTTTTGGAAGTTTTATTCCCAACTCTAGCCCTGCCATCGCTGAGATACGTTCCTCCTGCACCGTTAATAACATCAATTTCTCACGACCTTTTCTACTCAGGGCGTCAGCAACTACATTTGCTTTACCCGGATGATAAAAGATCACACAATCGTAATCGTTTATTAATTCTAACCATCTCATTTGACACATGTTGAGATCCTTATGTGTGAAAATATACTTCAGACTCTTATGTTCTGTGTAGATCTCACATTTCTCTGCATAGAGATAGTGTCTCCATAACTTCAGAGCAAATACCACCACAACCAACTCTAAATCATGAGTCGAATATCCTTTCTCATATTCCTTCAGTTACCTTGATGCATACGAAATGACTTTGCCATTTTTCATAAGCACACACCCTAGTCCTTTATGTGATGCACCACTATACACCACAAAGTTTCCTGTATTATCTGGTAATGACAACATAGATGCCACACTTAACTTCTTTTTTAATTCTTGAAAGCTCTCTTCACACTTCTTTGTCCAAACAAATTTTACAGCTTTCCTTGTCAAATTTGTTAACGGGGTGACAATCTTAGAAAAATTTTGAATGAATCATCTATAGTAGCCTTCCAGTCCCAAGAAACTTCTCACCTTCGATGGTGTCCTTGGTTGTTCCCAATTGATTATGGCTTCAACTTTTGATGGATCCACTGAGATTCCGTCTTTGTCAATAACATGTCTTAGAAATTGTACACGTTCTAGCCAGAATTCACAATTTAAGAATTTTGCGTACAGTTTTTCCTTTCTTAGCATCTCCAACGTCAAACGTAAATGTTCCACATGTTCTTATTGAGATTTGGAGTACCGCAAAATATCATCGATAAATACCACCACAAAATTGTCTAAATTTTTTAAAACACCTTGTTCATCAAATCCATGAATGTAACAGGGGCATTTGTCAATCCGAAAGACATCACCAAAAACTCGTAATGTCCATAGCGAGTTCTGAATGTCATCTTTGGTACATCCTCCTTCCTTACTTTCAATTGGTGATACCCACTTCTCAAATCTATTTTTGAGAAGTATCTAACACCCTTTAATTGATTAAATAAGTCATCTATTCTTGGCAATGGATAATTATTCTTAATAGTGACTTTATTTAATTCCTTATAATCAATTCAAAAATGCATTTACCCATCCTTCTTCCTTACGAATAACATTGGTTCTCCCCACGGTGATACACTCGACTGAATGTATTTCTTGTCCAACAACTCTTGCAATTGCACCATCAGTTCCTTCATTTCTACCATAGCCATCCTGTACGGGGCCTTCGATATCGGAGCAGTTCATGGTGCCAAATCGATAACGAACTTGATATCTCTGTTAGGTGGAAGTCTTGGCAAATCCTTCAGAAACACATCTACAAATTCCCTAACCACTAGTATCTCCAACAGTTTAACACCATTCTTCTTATGAGTATCGACTATGTAAGCTAGGTACCCTACACATCCCTGACTCAATAACTTCTTAGCCTGCATAACCATCAGACACCTCGCTTTTCTAGGTGATTTGCTACCATAGAAAACTACCTTTGATGGAGTCATAAGGTTTACACATTTCTTTTGGCAATTAAATATCGCTCCATAATTGAATAGCCAATCCATTCCCAATATAACATCAAACTCTCCAAGTTTTATCGGGATTAAATCTACTATCACGACATTCCCCTTAATATTCACCCTACAATTCTTGTATACGAACCTAACATGAATCACCTCCTTATTCACAATTTCTATGTTTAAAGGGAAATTCAATTCTTCACTAGGAAATTCTAACTTCTTAAAAAATTCATCAAATATAAACTAGCAAGTAACACCCGAATCAAATAATACATAAGCATCTATATCATTGATTGGGATAATACCTGACACAACATCTTTTGATTGTACAGCACCCTGCACAGTCATGTTGATGGTTCTGGCTGTGGGTCTGTTTGATGACGTTGGTCCAACAATGGTCAATGTACCTCCGATGCAACCTCCCTTGTTTCCCGTTATCTCTCCATCTTTCTTCTTTGGTCACTAGTAAGCAAAATGATCCTTTGAACCATATGTGTAGCAAACATTCTTTTTTGGTTGATGGCAATTTGGGCCAATGTGACCCTCCTGGCCACAGTTGAAGCATACCCACTTACCCCTTAAGCACACACTAGTGTGATTCTTTCTACATGTAGCACATGCTTCAAACTTCTTTTTATGTTGGCTACCTTGTTGGCTTCCAGCACCAACACTTGCATTCCACTTCCTCTTCAAGTTACTACTACCATTTCCACCACTACTACCACCATTCTTACCTTCACCCTCATTCTTCTTTTTTCTTTATTCTTGATTGTACTTTGTCATAGCCTCGCCTCCTCCCTTAGTGAGAATTGCCATCTCAAGCACCGCTGCAAACGTCTTTAACTGGAACAGGGAGACTCTGTTGTACAACCATGGATTCAGTCCCTATTCAAATCTCTTCGCCTTGCAATCATCCGTGTTCACATGATATGGCGCAAACCTCTTCAACTCATTGAACCTTGCTGCGTACTCCGACACTGTTATTGTGCCCTGTTTTAGCTCTAGAAACTGCACTTCCATCCGATTCTTTGAAATCTCTAGGAAATAGGTTTCAAAGAATATATCCTTGAACATTTCCCAAATTATCAGTCCCTAACCTCCTCTAGTTTTATTGGCTTGCCACCAATAACTGGCCTCTACTTTCAATATAAAAGTTGCAAAAGTAGTCTTCTGGTTCTCACCGACCCTAACAACATCAAATACCTTCTCTATTTCCATGATCAAGGTCTGTACGTCAACCAGATTCATGGTTCCACGGAATTCTAGTGGTCCAACCACTTCAAAATCCTTAAAAGTTACAGCTTGATTTCGCGGTTGATTCTACAGTGCTCATGTCCCAAGTGTCACCAACTGCTGAACTGGGTTAGCTTCAGTGTCGTTATTGTTGGTAGATCCCTTAGGGGTTTGTTGTTGTGGTTGACATTTTCTTGGAGGCCTTTCTGATTAAAATACACTTATTAGATTATTACTCAATTTCTTTTAAGTATTTTCTACTTAATTTTCACATCATAAAATATCATCACATAACACATAACATCTTGAATAAAAATTAACATTTTATTCATTTATCATCTTTAGAAAACATAAGAACAATAGCATCACTGCTATTTACATTACTTTCCTGAACTATTAAAGTTTCAGGATAACATCATCATCATATCCCATTGATTGCATAACACTTGGGATTTATATATTATTTATTATATTATTAATCTCATATCAGTTACATTCCCTACGATGTCCTACTAAAATACTGCATAGCCTTACGACGTTCTTCTTCCATAATACGGAACATTTTTCGGCGATCTAACATGAACGATGGCAGCGTCTCGAAATGAATCGGATAACACATGACCCGATCTTGAGTTCGATTGATCACAGTGTTAAAAACACTATTCATCTATTCCATCTTGATCTCTTCACTTGTACATCTCTCTCTGCTACCCCAGCTCGTTTAGAAGCATCTTCGTATGTGTCTCCGACTCTTGCCCTCTTAGTAGACTCTTCCTTCAGCTCGGTCTTCAGTTCTGCGATCTCCTCTGTCAGTTGCTCGTTTCCCCCTTCAGTGTGGACCAGCTTCCCTTCGACAATACTCAGGTGTTCCTCTAGATCCTGGATCTCATTGTCCTTCTACGCCATTGAGGTCTGCTATTCAGCTATTATCTCTTCCAACTCCTCGACGTTATCCTGAAGTTCCACATTGCGGTCGCATACTTCGTCGTACATACGGGAAACGATCGAGTTTAGTGGAATCTCTTCCTCCTCGTCCTCTGTGACACCCCCAAATCCGGGTACTCCATTTCCACAGAATTTGGTGTTTACTATTCAAAACCATTACATCTAACTACCCATCATAAAGGATAAAGACATGATTTAAATAAGTTAAACAGTAATCTTTCCCATTAAAGGGTTTCATCATCATCTCAAAAATAATCCCAGGTAATCTAACCTTAAAATTATTACATAAGTTTGCGGAATACATCATAAAATAAAAAAAGTCTTTAACATAATTCATAAAAATAAAATTTTCATAAGTCTTTAACACTTGGACATCTTGCCCTTTCCTTTGCTAGTAGATGGCTCATTGATTTTTTCTACTTTAGCTGCAGTGTTAAATGCAACAGTGAGCAAACAATTACTCACTGATATAGATAGTACTAATGATAACAACATGAGAATGAACAACGAATGTTGAACAACAATGAACTTGTTCTACGAATCAAAAATAGAAAACAAGTTCGAATTTAATATCTGAGGGTCTTAAGACAATGAACTATGTCTCCGGTATTTAGGTATTATTACATCAACCTTAACAGTCATTAGACTATACATACCCTTCTTAATGTACTTAAGGGGATCATCCCTTTGTACCATGTATTGTGCACAAACATCTAAACATTACACGTACAAAATCCCCTATCTTAGGGTTGTTCATCTCAGTTTGAATTTAGAAATTCCGTTCTAAAGAAAGTTTAGCTCGGAACTAACTTATTAGTGTTTCTAGAATTTTAGAACACTATTCAATTATAGGTTAATTCAATCAATAAAGGTTTGCTTACTACTTGAAGGTTTAATACAACAATAAAGCTTTTAACAAGGTTATTAAAGTCAAGGACCGAATAACAACAATGTATAATTGGATAACCATGATATACATGCAAGGTGCTATATTCAAAAGAGTTAGAACAACCTCCTTTGAATCAATATATTAGAACAATATATGCTTTGAATAATAATAAGGAAAGTAAAACTCGCTCGATGTAACAAATTAGGTTACAAGAGCTTGTACAATCATACACGAGATAGAATCAATAGGTTTGCTTAACAAAATGTAAAATTTAGGAATAAATAGATTGCTTGACTTAAAAATAGCATAGCTATGAAACAAGCGTAACTATAATTAAGATATGGTAAATAAACTTACTCAATAATCACAAGATAGAGTTAGAAAATTTGCCTCAAGCGTAAGCTATAATATTAAAACTCACGTTCACCTACACATTTTAGTGGAATCACAATATCTATTAGACATGTTAACATCCACTTAAAAATAACACCCATTTCTAGTTAAACTTGTTAATTTAGTACAAATCTTACGTTACCATACCTATTTCAGAATCACAAGTGTACATTTCATAATACTTATTCATTGACCAATAAGTTTCTTAAAACATACATATCATTTTCACAACTTAATAACTTTACATTTTAGGGTGACTAACCACATGATACTTTTCTGTTTTAACCTTATTATTACACATTTGACACATTAACATCATCATAAAGCCAAGATATAATGAATGCCCAAAGTCTATAGAAGTAGCAGACTTCACTGTCTGTGACTGACTACTGGCATGGCCACGCCAATATTACTTTAGGATACTACGCGCCCGCGCCAAGAGTCTGCGCGCCAGCGCTACGTACCAGTTCCAGTTTTTACAGAACGCGAACTTAGACTCTACTATATGCCAAAAATCCCAATTCTACAGAAATTCACCAAACATCAACATCTAAAACTTTGTAACATCATAGTTACACATGCTAAACATCATTCTATATACAAAAACATTACATATACGTCATTTTGGAGTAATCAAAACCATAGTGTTTCCAAATTTCTTCAATTTTGACACTTTTAATGAATTCGATCACCACTAATTCGTTTCTTAATCATTTGACACGATTCGAACTACGCCACTTACGTTTCTTCACATATTAACACAATCCAACTTCAATTTGCAGATTACAACACATATAAGGCACAAAATTTGATACTTTCTAAGGCCATATCACATGAATATACACTAATATTTCAATTCCTTCCACAAACCCAAATTTCATGCATTTGGAAATCAAATATTGCTCACATATAATGACAACAGATTCAACAATATAACCCACATCATATAATCACATTTGAAATAACAAATCAACAAAATTATTTACAAAGAACTAAAAATTACTAAAACTAAATTTTAGAATTAACGGTGAATTTTACCTAAATCCTTGACTGTTGAGAAGAAGAATGACAAGGAATTGCTTTCCCCCTTGATACTCCAACTTTCTTAGCAAAATTTACAGAGAGTTCTCTCCTACAAAGCTCTCTCCACGTTCTGTTATTTCTCCTTCTCACTAAACCCTCTCTGAACTTAGCCTTAGAAAAAATAAACGCGTAGAAAACAAATTGGCTTCCACTAACCCACGCACACGTCAGTTATAAAATAAAAAGTTTGCATCAGTTGAATAAGTCAAAGGCCACAAGGCCTTGTTTGGCTAACCAAAAATTCCCCCAAACTAGATTATTTTTATATTATTTATATTATATAGTTACTTTGTGTCACACTCTAGTAAATTAAATAACTTTGGCTTAATTAATTTAAATAACTTGTAATGGTAATTAAAATAATTTCTATTATAATTATATTTATGACTAATAAATAATTATATATATACTTTAATTAATAAGTTAGACACGTCACTTTATTTAATTTATTTATTTCATTTAATATTAAACAATTTATTTAGTTTAATTATTTCATTAAATATTAAGAAATTGATTTAATTTAATTATTTCCTTAAATTAAATTCCTCAGATAAAATTATCACTACTCAATTTAATTAACACTAATCAATTTAGTTACTAAATTAATTCACCACAATTCATCAATTATTTATTTTCCTCAATAATAAATTATTTAAAATATTTATTTAATTCAATAAATATTTAAATTAAATTACAAATTTCTCAATCGTTACATCCTCCTCATCCTCATTCGGCGGTGGCAGCTCCACAGGGTCCTCCTCGTCTGTCTCTATCTCATCATCCTCATCATGTAAACCCTCTCGCTCAACCACTGTGACCAACGAAGATGTTTCCCGTGGCAGTAGTTGTTCCCAAAGCACCTGAATATCTTGAGGTTCCTCCTCCCTAGGCATCTGGGATCTTTCCTCTCTAGCCTGACTGGATTCTCCTACATTAGCCATCCTCACAACAAAATTTTTAAGTTTTAATTACTAATCATTACTACTCGACACTCACGAGCACATAGGTTGCAATCACATAAGCACGTAAGTGTTTTATTACTTCTTCCTTAAAACTCGATAAGAGTTTATCACCACTATCTTTTCAAAGGTTACTCCCTAAGGATTTTCTCCCCTTAAGGTTCATAACCTAAGGCTTTGATACCAACTTGTGACACCCCCAAATCTGGGTACTTCATTCCCATAAGATTTGGTGTTCACTTTATAAAAACATTCATGTCTAACTACACAAACATAATAAAATTTAACAATAAACCTTCCCATTAAAGGAGTACATCAATAAGTTCAACAAAATCTCCTAGATTATCTTTTAAATACAAACATCAAGTGCGAAAAATTAAATAACTACATCCCAACATTTAAAATAGATTCTGACAATATAAAAGTCAATAGGTTTACAAGTCTTCAACACTTGTTCATCTTTCCTTTTCCTTTACTGGTGGTAGGTTCTTCAATCTTCTTAACTTTAGCTATAATGGTTATATAAGCAAGAGTGAGCAAACAATGTTCACTTGAAGTGAAAATGAATAAAATATCATAACAACTGCCAAATGAATAGGATCAATCGAAATGAATAATATTCTCTATCAATGATAATCAGAAAATGAATTTGAAATATATATATATATATATATATATATATATATATATATATATATATATATCTGAGGGTCATAAGACCACAAAATATGTCAAGAGTTATAAGTATTCTTTCAACTTAAACCTAAACAATCATAAGACTGTAGGGACTTCTCGTACTTAGGGGGATCAACCCTTCGTATAATGTATTGTGCACAAACATCTAAACGCTTACGCGTAAATTATCCCCTATAATAGGGTTGTTCATCTCAGCATTTAGAATACAAGTCTGCATCAAAGTAGGTTTGGTTTGGATAAGTTTCAAGGTGATTTAGAGTTTAACGAACATCAACTAACGATTAGTTGAATAAAATTTAATAACAATATGCTATGGAATAAGTCATAAATGAATCAACATTATATAGTAAGATCATGCTTTAGAAATGAACTAAAAGCATAAACATTGAATCATGTAACATACATTGCTTGAACAATATTAAGCTAAGGCTGGAATTTTGTTTATTAAAGAATTGAGTTATTGAGCATGCATAGTAAATAGCAAATTGAACGATAAAACTTGTTCAACATAAGTATATTAGAACTTAGAAGCTAGCATGCTAATTAACAAGGTAAAGATAAGAAAACTTGTTCAATTGTAAACAAGGTAGGATAAAGAAAAATTGCCTTGCGTGTAAGCTAAACCATAATAGTTCGATTCACAATATCCTATACACATCTTATTATGACATAATTATTTACTACATATACTCTGTATACAAATAAGTATCTATTTTATGAATGGATTGATTTTAATCATATAGTCAAGTCCCACTAGTCATGTAATAACAAAACTCGTTAATTGTTAATAAAATTCTCATTCATAGTACTATAATACCACGATTAATAAAAATCACCTTTTTAAGAGTCATAATATTACACCTTATCAACATTTACAGACTTTGTGTAATAAAACAAATTTTCTGGTCATTTTGATAACCGACGTTGCGGCGCCCCAGTTTACACTGGGAATGGTGTTGCGGCGCGAGGCACGGGCCTGGCGCTGTGGTGCGAGACTTGGCGCTGCAGCGCGAATGTTGGCCCTGCGGCGCCGAATTACAGTTCTAGACGACGAAGAATATAAACAAAGCTAATTTGACCTGCATCTTAATTTCTAGCACCCAATTTAACACGTATAACTTAATAGATTACACATAAACATTACCCATCATATATATACTGATTTAAAATAATTAACAACAATTACAATCAAATTAAGTATTTTAATTTCCATATTTTTGCCAAAACTCCATTTTTTTGACATCCTTGACAAAATTAATATTATGATCACAATTCTACACTAATTTAACTCATTCAAACTACGTTCTCTTTGTTTCTTACCAAATTAACATATTCAAGACTCAATTTACAGATTAGTTTACAAACCAAGTATCAATTTTGAACTCCAACAAGCCATATTCATACACACATACACTATAATCAGTTTTTTCTTATTTTAGAACGTAAAGAAAGTAATTGGTACACTAAATCCTTATCTAGATGCTAGTTCTAACATCACAAATACATATAAATATAACAATTTAGTTTCTAATAACAATTCACCCGGCGTGAATTCATAGAAAACATAAGACTCGTGAATATAAAATATTCATATATATAATATTAAAGCTTTGAAAATATACCTTCAATTGCTTGGATAATCCTTGCTAACCACAGACAACTGCTTGGAATCACATAACTCTCTCTCAAATTCTCACAAACTTACTCTGCAAACTCTCTCTATTTTCTTTTCTCTGTATTCTTTCTTTTCTTTTCTCTCCTTAGGCTTAAGCCAAAAGCTTTTCACGTAAATAAAATAGACGCTCATAAAACGTATGTAGCTGCAATATAATTATTATTATAATTATTACATATCAGTTATAAAATATTATATATATTATTTTGATTTATTTTATTTATTATAATTCAAATTCAAAATTTAAAAGCCATAAGGCTATGTTTGGGCAAAACTAATTAAAATAAAGACTTATTATTTTAATCCTTGTTTGGGTAAATCCATTTAATTTATTTTAACAAATCATTACACTATAATTTAAAATCTCATATTATTTATCTAGATCCCATATCCAACATTATTCAAATAAACTAATTACACACACTGTATTTTAAATAAATTTTCCACTTAAAAAATTTTCATAAAATTATAATCTCATTATAATTGTACTTAATAAATTCACATACCATTTTAATTATTAAATTAAAACATAGCATTCCATCTCTAACTATTAAATTAAATTAGAATATTATCTAATAAATATATTTAATTCACAAATATTTACTAACAACAACCACATCAATAAAATATTTATTTCATTTAATAAATATTTTAAATTATAAATAATAAAATCTTGGATTGTTACACGAGACCTATCCACGAGGACGGCGATGACATCACTTGTCACCCCCCCCCCCCCCGAAATCCGGTCTATCTTCACACCCGGATTCTGTGCGTCACTAGTACATCATTCTTCCAAACATACATCATTATATAGTTAAATATAACAACATACATTCTCAAATCCCAGGTTTTAATACCTTATAACCTTGTTCATTATAAATAACGATAATAAATTATTCTTTATCTCTTACAAGAGTGACTTTTATCTGTCACCAAGGAAACATAATCGTTCATTAAACTATTCTATAGTCTAATTACATTATTCTACATTACAAGTCTTTGCTTGATCTTCACACTCATTCATCTAATGAATTAAACTTCTTCTAGATACCGATCAGCTTGATCTTTATGGGATCTTTAGATTCTTCTACTCGTACGCTGAAAATATTTTTCATTTAAAGCAAGTGTGAGCATTCAATTGCCCAGAAAGTCATAGAAGTTGAATAAACAACTTTAAGAGTTTAAACAATTCTTTAGAACTTCGATAATCAAACAAAGGTTATGAAGCAACTTAAATAATAGGAATAATCTTGATTCCTATCATTTTAAAATATTAGTCACATTCACTTTCAAATACTTCCATTCCTCTACCTTTTTCCATACACATACTGTCTGGCTAGAATCAATAGCACATACTTAACAATAACGGTTCATGTATAAACAGAACATTCTCTTATTGAACAGTTCAATAACAGAACAGTTCATCTCATAGAAACACCGAAGTGTTCAAATTGTGGCACAAGGCCTCATATGTTCTACCACCTTGTACAAATATCGCACATTCACACATAGACAGAACTTATCAAGTTCAACATCTGAGAAGTTTAAAAAACTAGTATTCATTTAGAATATGAATGAAGTTAGGAAACGTACCTTACGCACAGCTATAGCTTAAAGTTTACGTTAAACTGCTCATTCCAATTTCTATATAGCACATAAGGAAATAACACATACACCAATTAGTCACATACTTGACTTATGCATTATTTTAAACTTAACTTTACTTCTTAGGGTTCGCATTCTTTTAATTTACGTTTACGCGACCAACTTTCTTTACCTCTTTATGGCTTCATGATATACGGAGATGTCTTATTCATACGTTCATCATTTTTATTGATTTGCATTCTTATCTTCTTCTTATAACTCCTCTAGGACTCAGTACACATCGCTTCTCTACTAGTAGTCCATATGGTACTCTGAGTGGTTTCCAATAAACAACCAACAAACAAGTTCCCGTCTCATCTACACTGTCTTTAACAATGAGTTAGATCGGTTTCTAGTTTCGTATATACCTTTGCTCTTTGAAGGAATTGTTTATCCCAGCTCTCATACGTCAATCATCAAAGATTACGATTATACTACAACCTAAATTTATCTAACTTATCCGAACCATTAAACTATAATGTTCATTAAGTTAATTTTTTATTCCATATGGCTTTATGGCAACTAAATGCCATACCCCAGGATTCATTTTTATCGTCTAAGGCATACAGTCTTTTGTATACTCAAAACGATCATTCAAGTTAATCATTAACTCGGCTTCTTTACGTTAAATGTATTTGTCTTTAATTCAGTTCTTCATCATTCACAGGTTTAATCATTGGTCTTCATTATCACACGGTCAAACCATACACAGGGTGTAGGTTCTGCCCATTTAATATTTGCGTACACTCAACCTTCACGTTAGTTAAAGTGTTTAACGATTACGTTTCATTCTAACATTCTCTATCAGACCCACATTCGGCTTTCATTAATTTTATTACTGTTCGTTACAGCTTTCTTGATAGTTCATATCTTACGTACTACTTTCGTTATCCATTACATGAACCCCACGTTTATTACTCATTCTTAATGTCAAAGCCATACCATTCGTTGTAGGGTAAAACTGATCGTTCATCACAATTGCGTTGTGTTTACGTTTTTTGTCTTTTAATCTCATTTAATCTTTTCGTTTAACCTTTACTAAAGGTTTAAATTACTTGTTTAAGTGTTTCATTACGTGAACTACACGTTCATTAACTTTTATTACACTTCCCCCAGGATTTGGGTAATTAAAAGCTCCTCTCTGGGATTGGCTATGCACCGGCGCTGCGGCGCCCGTTCCCTTCTTATTCCTCACGCTTCAGCGCCACTCTGCAGTGTCTTTTTTCCATGGCTGGCGCTATGGCGCCACCCTCCTTTGCTATTGCTCGCGCTGCGGCGTGAGTCTCCAGTGGCTACCTCCCCAGTCTGGCGTTGTGGCGCCACCTTACAAAGCATGGTTGGCGCTGCGGTGCCTAGTCCTAATCTTTGAAAAAATTTCTAAGTGTTTACACAGATTTGAGAAATATACTTCACAATCTCATAACTTATTCGTTATAACTCGGAATGAGGTCATTCCAAAGTCATTCTCTTCCATATCTTACGTACTTCAATCCCCCTTGAACAAAACTTTATTTTGAATCTGTTAACATTCCATTCGATTGTCTTAATCTTCATCATTCATTTGTTTTACGTTATTAATGTTCTTTGTTTGTTCATCCGTAATTCGGTCATCCGAACTCGAAACTTGTTCATTCTTGACTCCATGAGTCACATTATCTACGTTCTCTTACATTCTTATGAAACCCTACACGTTCGGATTCATTTACTAACTTTCTAATTCTCATTCATCTTTTATGAAATTTTTGACATAACTTTGATATAGCTAAGTTTAATCAATTCTTCATGAACGTTTCTACCGTTCCTAACCAAGCAATAAGCAACTAACTTAAACACGATGATTTTAAACTTGTCCATCAACAAAAATTATACTACGATTGTTTTAAATTTGTCCATCAACAATGTTCTTCGCGTTCTTCGCGTGTTCTGTGACACCCCCAAATCCAGGAACTTCATTTCCACAGGATTTGGTGTTCACTTGATAAAAACATTCATATCTAACTAACCAATCATAATACAATTGAATAATAAAACCTTCCCATTAAAGGATTACATTAATAAAAATATCCCAGGTTATCTAACCTTTAAATACAATCATTCAAATGAGGAATTTAAATAAGTTCATTACAATCATTAAAATAAAATCGGATAATAAAATATGAACATGTTACAAGTCTTCAATACTTGTTCATATTTTCTTTTCCTTTACTGGTGATAGGTACATCGACCTTCTCATCCTTAGCTGTAATAATTATATAAGCAAGAGTAAGCAAATAAAGCTCACTTAAAACAACAATGAATAAATATCTTTACAACAACTGCCGAATAAGAGGCTCAATAGAAATGAACAATATTTTCTAACAACATTCTGAAATATATAATTGAGGGTCCTAAGACCACGAACTATGTCCATAGTTATAAGTAATCTTTCAACTTAAACTTTAACAGTCATAAGACTATAGGGACTCCTCGTACTTAAGGGGATCAACCCTTCGTACAATGTATTTTGCACAAACATTTCAACGCGAAGCGTAAATTATCCCTTAATATTAAGGTTGTTCATCTCAGTATTTAGAGTACAAGTCTGCACCAAAGTAAGTTTGGTTTGGATACATTTCAAGGTAATTTAGGTTTAACGAACATCAACTAAGGATTAGTTGAATAAAAATTTCATAACTAATTGCTAAGGTCATGCTTTGGGGATAAGCTAAAAGCATAAACATTGAATAATTATAATGTACTTCGCTTGAATAAATTTAAGCCAAGGTTATTTAAAATTGAGTACCAAGCATGCATAACAAATGGTAAATTGCACGATAAAACTTGTTCAACATTGGTATATTAGAATATATAAACTTGGATGCTAAATAAATAGTTAAAGACAAGAATAACTTGTTCA
Organism: Panax japonicus; assembly: GCA_020205505.1. Taxonomy (NCBI): domain Eukaryota; kingdom Viridiplantae; phylum Streptophyta; class Magnoliopsida; order Apiales; family Araliaceae; genus Panax; species Panax japonicus. The sequence continues at coordinate 48,319,485 of CM035099.1, forward strand.
ATATAAAAATGAGATTTAGAAAACTTACATCATCATAAACAAATTAGATACAAGAACTTGCTCAATCGTAAGAATAAAATTGCACAATGTAATAATAATAGAACTAGCTCAACGAAACAATAGATTTAGAGAACTTGCCTTACTTGTAGGCTAAACCGTAACAACTCGAATCACAATACCATATATATATATATATATATATATATATATATGTGTGTGTGTGTGTGTGTGTGTGTGTGTGTGTGTGTCATCATGACATAATTAGTCACTACCACATTTTATACATAATTAAGTACGTTTATCATGTAAGATTTGATTTTTTTAATCACACAACCAAACTACATTGGTAATAAAACTACTAAATCGTTAATAGCATGCTCATTCTTGGTATAGAAATACTGAAATCATAATTTAACAGTCCTACTATTAACACATAACAACTTTTTCAGACTTTGTGTAAATAATTCACACTGTCTGACCATTCTGCTAACTCACACTGCGACGCCATAGTTTATACTGTCGGTCGGCGCTGCGGCGCGGTGCTGGCGCTACGGCGTGAGACATAGGCCACCAAGTGGCGCTACGGCGTGGCGTTGGTGCTGCAGCACGAGAACTTAACTGTGAGGCCGCGCTGCGGCGCCGAATTGCAGTCCTCGGCGACCAACTTCGGAAATCACATGAATAAAGCCAATTTTGGCCTACAAGCTACTTTCTAACAACCTAATTAACATGTAATTCATACAAAGACTTCTTATAAACATAATTCAAAGACTCTTAACATAATTCTACCCATAAAACAACATAAACATTGAATTTAAAACATACAATTTCAATATTTTTGATAAAACCTCACTTTTTGACATTTTTCGTAAAAATCATCATTGTAGCTTTGTTTTTCAACCAAAATAATTAATTCAAAGTACCTTGTTTATGTTTATTCATCCTCTTTCAAATTCAATAGTCAATTTATAAATTAAATAACTAATTAAACCTTAATTTTACTTTAAACTAGTTCATATTCATATAAACTCTCTGTAATATGGTTTTCTTCATAAATTACATACATAACATGAATTCATTGACTATACTCATATAAAACTCATGAAAACGGTTTCACAACAACTAATTTTTCATATAAAACTATATATAACAAATAATTCAACTTATACAACGATTTTAAAGAGAATTTTTGAAAAAGAAAAAAAACTAGAACTTTAAAGAAACTTAAAAAGGGTAAGATGATACCTTGTTTTCTAAAAGATGATAACTTTTCTTTGATTCTAAAGCTTCTTTTCTCCAACTTCTCTCTCAAATTCTCTAGCCTTTCTTCTTCTCTTCTTTTTGCTTCTTCTGAGTCTTTCTTCTCTATTCTAACTTACGTACTAAATGAAAACGTATAATAATAATATAGGTATTAAGTATATAATATAATTATAACTTTAACTAACATCAGTTATAATTTTATTTGAAAATCAAAAGCCATAAGGCTTGTTTGGCTACCCACTTAAAATATAATCATTTAATCCTCATGCCTCGTTTGGTAAAACACATTTAAAATAAAAATTTAATATGCATTAAGCCTTGTTTGGCAAAACTGAATTAAACTCCTTTAATTTATTTTAATAACTCCTTTATAGTAAGGTTATATGTCACACTTTTATTTAATTAAATTTTCAATAATCAATTTAATTAATTCTAATGACAATTTATTAAATTACCTTAACACATACATCAACACAACATAATTATAATTTTCTTTATAATTATACCTTTATTTAATACACTACACATCATTGTAATTATAAATTCAAATTAAAATATAATAATTCATTTAATCATTATAAACTCTCTAATTTAATTATTAAATTAAATTAGTATATTATCTCATAACAATTAATTTTCTTAACTCCTTAATTATTTACTTAACAAATAATTAACCAATTAAGTCAAATCAAATTAAATATTTATTCAACACTAACCATATTCATTAAATATTTATATAATTCAATAAATATTTAAAATTACAATTTAAAATTTTGGATTGTTATATGTTGTGACAATCCGATATTTTCTATATAAATAAATCACAAATTTTGCGTATAAATTTTTTTTTTATTTTAAGGATGAGGATTTGTACAAGATTATGTGTATATGTATTTATGTGGTAAATAAAAATATATTTATTACATGAATATTTACTAGTAAATTTATTGTAGAATTATTGATTATTATAAAGTGAATTTTTATAATAATTAATTTTAAGATAGAAATGTTTTTATTAATTATTTTCCATGAATATATAATCATATATTATTTAAATAATAAATGAAGTGATTTTTAGAATAAATATAATAATTATTTTATTATATGAATTTTTGTACAGATTATTAAGTTAATTATTTTACCTTAATTATTAAGGTTAAATACGAAAGAATAATCATACATGGAATCCAAACCCTAATTTTGGATTATTGTCAAGGTATTAGAATAATAATATAATATTACTTATATTTTGATTTTTCAGTGCTATGAATATGTACGGTATGACCGTATTGATAATGGTTGGTCAATTACGGTGTATTTTGACCAAACCCTAGTAATAATGTTAAACCCTAATTTGAGATCCAAATTAGAAGTGTGAGATTGTTTTATAAGTGTGTTAGATAAATTATGTCGTGTATTAAATGTATTAATTAGGTAAACCCTAATTAAAATTCTGAAAACCCTAATTGCTATAATTAGTAACCCTAATTTGAAATTAGAGTTTGAGATTGTTGGTAAGTATTGATAATGTGATTAATTAGCAAGTATTATGATTATAATTATTAAATTTAGAAACCCTTGGTAATTGGAAACCCTAATTGTAATTTGGTAACCCTAATTACCAAAAGAATAAACCCTAATTGCTAAATTAGCAAAGTCAATTATGATCATGATTAATAAACCCTAATGTCCATTTGTTAGATAATTACAAATTTACTTTAATTAACAAAGTTATTAATTTCAAAATTTAAGAAACTAAAATTTAATTAATTTTATTTAATTTTATTTTTGTGCAAACCCTAATTGCTAAATCCTAGATTTATTTTGTGCTAAATTTTAGGGTTAAACCCTAAGGGTTTGCCAAGTTCCATTTTTGCCATTAAATTGGAAAAACGAATGACCATTATGTCCTTTTTAGCATTAAAGAAGCTAGTTAGTAGGTTTTGACAAATTGGTGAGGTTGTTCACCAAACCTAACAATTCCACGTGATATTATTTGACAGCACTCAGCTCTAGATATCAGGATTCATGCATCATACTTGTTATATATAGAATTAAGAGAGAGAAAGTATCATTTGTTCAATCATTTTTGTTCAACACTCAAACCTTTTCTCTCAAACATCATACCTCCGAAATTTGTTGATAATATCAGTCACAAACACAGCCCCACGAAATCCAACAACAAAACAACAACACAAAATCCGAAATTGCTCATTTAAGGTATAAACCCTACCTTGAATTTCTGTCCAAAATTTGTTGTTAGATGTTGTGTTTAAGTGTTAGAATATGTTGTTAGTAGTGTCTAATGATGATCTGGGTTGCTAGATGTTAGATCCATAACATCTAGAGGCTCGGATTTGATGTTCTTAGAATTCTGGAAATTTTAAAGGAGGCTTCTGACAATCAAATGTCAGGTCATGTAGATCTTTCTATGTTTTATGTTTTTGTTGTTTTAATGTTTGGTCTGGTAGTATGTTGTAAGATCTTTGCTCTGGAACTTAAATCAGGTCCAGATTTGGTATACATTAAAAGTTATAAGTGGTCAAACAGGGTTGACCGGTCACGAAAATATTTTTCTGGGCAACCCAGAAAAATTTCCAGATTTTCAGAAATTCTGACAACCATTTTTAAAGCCTTTGATCTTGCTCATGTTTGATATTTAGTTCATAATGTTGATTGTTTGTTGTAATATGACATTAGAACTACACAACAGACCCAGAAACACAACACACATGGAATTATTGATGGTCAAACTAGCCTACTCGGTGACTGCCTATGAATGTTCAAGAACATGAAGAACACCTATAGCGACGGTTCTGTCGCTATAGGTTGTCTTTAGCGACAGATAATTTATATTTTCTGGAAATTAATAAAAAAATAGAAAAAAATAGTTTTTAATTGTTAAAAATACAAAATAAATTATTAAAAATTATTTTAAATTCTGAAAATTAGTTTTTAAATATTTTAAATATATTTCATAAATATTTAATATTTTTGGAATATTAAAAGTATTTAATTTATTTAATTATAATATTAAATAAATTATTTAAAAATGATTTTAATATTTGAAAAATCATTTAAAATTATATTATGATATAAGAAAATATTTTAAGTTATTTTTAATAACTTTTAATATTATGTGATAATTTTCATTAATAAATTAATATTAATGATAATTAAGTTATTTATTAAATGAATTAAATAAATGAATTAAAAATGATTTTATTACATTAAAAATCATTTTAAATAATGATAAGGTATTTAAAAATATTTTAAGTTATAAAATATTACTTTTAATATTTAAAGGTAATTTTAATTAATTAATGATTAATAATGATATTAAAGTTATTTAATAGTCATATTAAATAAATTAGTTTAAAAATGATTTTAATATTATAAAAAATTATTTTAAATGAAAATAAAGTGTTTAATGATATTTTAAGTTATAAAATATAACTTTTAATATTTAAGGGATATTTTCATTAATAATTTAATATTAATGATATTTATTGATTAATGATATTAAATTTATTTAATAATTATATTAAATAAATAGTTTAAAAATGGTTTTATTTATTTAAAAATCATTTAAAAAGGATGTTAATGATTTAAAAATATTTTAAGTTATAATTATGACTTTTAATATTTGGATAAATAGTTCATTAATATTAAAACATTAATGGTAATTATTTAATAATGATTTTAAATGTTTTAAAAATCATTTAAGGATATTATAAATACTTTAAAAATATTTTGAGTTATTATACATAACTTTAATATTTTGGCAATGATTTCATTAATAGTTTAATATTAATTAAATATTAATGATAATAGAATTGTTTAATATTTAAATCATTTCATAATGATTCTGATATTTCAAAAATTTTGATAAATGATAATAATTATTTAATAATTATTATAAGACCATGAAAAATAGTGCAACTGATGTTTAAATTATCTAAATGGATAATGAACTACGGTTTAGAGTCTTAGACTCGATATTTACCCGATAAAGCTATCGGTAAACCGATATGTTTCAGAAACTGATCTGGACTTAGATAATTTATTGGATATGTGTTTATTTGTGATGCCATGATTGTAGAACATGTGTGATAAGATGAATAGGAAATGTCCTGACTGCAATAGGCAGTGTTATGTGTACGATATGTTGTATTAATCAGTAAAATGATCTGATTAATGATAGGTTGTGATAGAAAAGGGTAGAACTAAGTTGAGAATTGTAAACAGCGCTTCAGGCAAGTATCCTAACTTTGCATTTTCTCTATGCAATGGACAGAAATGAGAAGTTAAGAATTATTATTATTAATGTACAGATGGTTAAACCTATATTATATACGCCCATTGATTATCAACATGTTAGTATATGATAATTCAGTTATATATATTCTGTTCGTTAATTTCTAGAAATGATTATACAAGTGTCCCAACTTGGATAATCATTGTATTTAATCGCATGTTGATACACCTTTGATATACATATATGTTGAATTATATTATTGTTAAATAAGATAAGACCTTTGTTATGAAAACCCGACAGGTATGAACATCTCGATAATGGGAAAATTTTTCTACGCCCAAGGCGGACAGAGTGAACGATAACATCGTTCTTATACATTTAGTATTGATCAATACAGGGTACAATGGGGCTGATCACCCTTCGTGCCCGTAAGTCATGACGGTTTACAGATGAATTTCTGTTCAAACCTTTTCGAAAAATGAAAACAATGTTCATAATATGTCACAGAAACCCATATATATAGTCAATACGTAGTTTCAAAAATTTGAAAGAGGGTTGTTATGATACTATTATTGGTATAGATTACTTCACAACTATTGACTGGTTGTAGAAGGGTATTATAAAGAAAACATTTAAATTCTTTCAGCTTATATATATATAATACTTACTGGCACTCAAATGCTCATCCTTACTTAATTTAAATGTTTTTCAGCTAAGTGTGAAGAACCAGAAGGATCGTGCCGAAACAAGGGAAAGGGAAAGCTAACCAAATAAGATTTGTGGTACTGTTTGTAATAGTTTTAGATTATGAAGACTATGATATTTAAATATCTAATATCATGTAATGAATGACTAAAGGTTACGTACTTGGGAGAGAGAGACTCTGATGTATATGTAAATTTAAGTTTTGTTTTATATTATTGTTATTATTATTAGTATTATTCCGCTCATAGAAATGGTATCGTGAAGTACCGAATTCGGGTTTCAAGTATCCGGATTCGGGGGCCTCACAAGTTGGTATCAGAGCTATAGGGTTAGAAACCTAAGGTGGGTTAGACCCTAGGCTATAACCTTAGAACAGAGGGAAACGTTGAAAATATAAATAACTCATGTAGAGTTTAAAAAGAGATGAATTGAATAAATTCATCGTCAAACAAAATAAAAGATAATTCATACAAAACTATTATTTGACTATGTGTATATAATATATGCTAATCAAAATAATTTATGTGTGTAGATGTCGGGTGGAAAAGGCTTGTTATATGCTTATAACATGAAGAAGAATCAAACCCATATACCTGAGCTGATATCGAAGCCAATAGCTGAAATAGAAGCTCACAATGAAAATGACTTGGATGAGGTGCTCATCATAGAAAATATAGTTCCAGATCCGGAAATGGTGGAGCTGACAGATAGTGATTCAGACACTAAAGTTGAAGCCGAACAAGCATCAACGGAGGTACAGAATCTGAGGAACAAGGTTTCTTCTCTGGAAAGGCTATGGGAGATAGAAAAGCTATTAAATAGTCAACTGCGTCAGGCATTAATAGAAACAATGGAAGAACAGGATAATCTTAAAATCCAAATTCATCAGATAGGAGCCTCAAGCAACATCTCGTGTGCAGCTCCGAGAAATAAGGGAAAAAGAAAGGTAGAAAACTATGATTTAGGAAAACCTAATAAGAAGAAAGGGAAATGAATTTGTTATCTTTGTGGATATGAGGGACACATTATTCTGTACTGTCCTGACTATAAACCAGGAGCATATTTTGTCTATGGAAACGAAGATCATCAGGCAAGGAGCTGTCCAAGAAAGAAGACTTAGTAAATAGGTAGTATAGGTTATGTTGTGTAAGCGTGTTTAATATTATATGTGTGCTTAGTATGTCTGTGTAATGCATTATTATAAAACTTTTGTGCAAGTGGTGATGTAAATCCCGACTTTTGTAGTCACAATGGGATAACTGATGTTTAAAGCACTATGTGCGGTGTTATGTAAGATATTTTGAAAGCAATGAATGAATATGAATCAAAGTTTGAGTTATGAAACAAGTTTAATAAGTTTAAACTTATATGATAAAGTTTAGAATGTAAGTTAATTTATGGTTTTTACTTAACCAGATAATGCCGCCAAGACGTCAAACTCGAAATCAGAGGGCAGAAGAGTCTGTCAACAATGTTGAAGGACAACAACAAGTGGACCCAATGCAGCAGTTCGCAAATATGGTAGCTCAGGCTATGCAACAAGGAAACCAGCCGGATAATCACTTGGCGAATTTTAAAGATTTTAAGGTTGTAGGACTGCCAGAATTTAAAGGTACGACTGACCCTGTAGAAGCCCAAACACGGGTTAAGGAAATTCAGAAGGCGTTTGTAATAGCTAGGGTAGCTGAGGGGCAAAAGACCTCTTTTGCCACCTACATGATGAAGGGTGAGGCCAATTTCTGGTGGGAAGCAAATCAGGTGAGGGCAGGAGCAGGTGTGGTAGCATGGGATAGATTTAAGACTTTATTTTTTGAGAACTATTTTTCATCCAGTATGCAGTCTAGAATGGAGGTAAAATTTTTGGAGTTGAAGCAAGGGGATATGTCAGTGGCAGAATATGCCGTAAAATTCAATGAGTTAGCTAGGTTTGCTCCGCATCAAGTCGATACGGAGGCTAGGAAGGCGAGGAGATTTGAGCTAGGATTAAAACCCTGGCTCTATAATAAGGTGGCAGTGTTGCAGATTCTAACATTTGCAGTACTCTTGGAGAAGGCGATAATTGCGGAGGAGGGAAGTGAGGCTATGAGCCTCTACAATAAGGAGAGGAAAAATAAATGCAAGGTCGAAGGAGCTGAGAAGGTGAGAACTAATAGTGGAAGCAGGAGTGTTGATGGAAAAAGGAAGGGGAACTATTTTAGTAATGTCCAGGTTAAATAGGAAGGTGTTAAGAAGCCAGCGGTGCAGTGTGGAAAATGTGGAAAGAACCACTCCGGAGAATGTTTAAAAGGAAAATTTGTGTGTTACAAATGCGGGCAGGAGGGCCATATTTCTCCCAACTGCCCAAATCCTAGAATGAATAGTGGATGTTTTATTTGCGGATCAATGGAACACAGGGTGAAGGATTGTCCAAACAGGAGGGTAGAGGCAGGTAGTGTGAATACTGGTAAGGGTAGTGGAACGTTAGCAATCACGAGACCGACATCATCAAACAAACCAACAAATTCAACATCAAGGGTCTTCAACATGATGGTTCAAGACATGGTGGCAGCTGGCAATGCAGTTCCAGGTAATATTCGAATAACTTTTATTTGCGTAATTAGAATTTTTCTATTTATAGTAAATTGTTTTATAAAGAAATTTTGAGGAGGAATTTGAGTTCTTTTAGAAATCAAATTTCCGTTTAATCAGAAAGACAAGCTTAATGTGATTAGTTAAAGATCAGTTCGATCAAAGTTGATCGAGATCTATTTGTGAAGATTGTGTATGCTATGTACCCAGTTATGTATAGGTTTTAAAGCGGTGATTCCGGGGACGGAATCCTTATAAGGGAGGGTGAATATGACAACCCGATATTTTCTATATAAATAAATCATAAATTTTGCGTATAAATTTTTTTTTATTTTAAGGATGAGGATTTGTACAAGATTATGTGTATATGTATTTATGTGGTAAATAAAAATATATTTATTATATGAATATTTACAAGTAAATTTATTGTAGAATTATTGATTATTATAAAGTGTATTTTTATAATAATTAATTTTAAGATAGAAAGATTTTTATTACTTATTTTCCATGAATATATAATCATATATTATTTAAATAATAAATGAAGTGATTTTTAGAATAAATATAATAATTATTTTATTATATGAATTTTTGTACATATTATTAAGTTAATTATTTTACCTTAATTATTAAGGTTAAATATGAAAGAATAATCAGATATGGAATCCAAACCCTAATTTTGGATTATTGTCAAGGAATTAGAATAATAATATAATATTACTTATATTTTGATTTTTCAGTGCTATGAATATGTACGGTATGACCGTATTGATAATGGTTGGTCAATTACGGTGTATTTTGACCAAACCCTAGTAATAATGTTAAACCCTAATTTGAGATCCAAATTAGAAGTGTGAGATTGTTTTATAAGTGTGTTAGATAAATTATGTCGTGTATTAAATGTATTAATTAGGTAAACCCTAATTAAAATTCTGGAAACCATAATTGCTATAATTAGTAACCCTAATTTGAAATTAGAGTTTGAGATTGTTGGTAAGTATTGATAATGTGATTAATTAGCAAGTATTATGATTATAATTATTAAATTTAGAAACCCTTAGTAATTGGAAACCCTAATTGTAATTTGGTAACCCTAATTACCAAAAGAATAAACCCTAATTGCTAAATTAGCAAAGTCAATTATGATTATGATTAATAAACCCTAATGTCCATTTGTTAGATAATTACAAACTTACTTTAATTAACAAATTTATTAATTTCAAAATTTAAGAAACTAAAATTTAATTAATTTTATTTAATTTTATTTTTGTGCAAACCCTAATTGCTAAATCTTAGATTTATTTTGTGCTAAATTTTAGGGTTAAACCCTAAGGGTTTGCCAAGTTCTATTTTTGCCATTAAATTGGAAAAAAATGACCATTATGTCCTTTTTAGCATTAAAGAAGCTAGTTAGTAGGTTTTGACAAATTGGCGAGGTTGTTCACCAAACCTAACAACTCCATGTGATATTATTTGACAGCACTCAGCTCTAGATATCAGCATTCATACATCATACTTGTTATATATAGAATTAAGAGAGAGAAAGTGTCATTTGTTCAATCATTTTTGTCCAACACTCAAACCTTTTCTCTCAAACACCACACCTCCGAAATTTGTTAATAATATCAGTCACAAACACAGCCCCACGAAATCCAACAACACAAAATCCGAAATTGCTCATTTAAGGTATAAACCCTACCTTGAATTTTTGTCCAAAATTTGTTGTTAGATGTTGTGTTTAAGTGTTAGAATATGTTGTTAGTAGTGTCTAATGATGATCTGGATTGCTAGATGTTAGATCCATAACATCTAGAGGCTCGGATTTGATGTTCTTAAAATTCTGGAAATTTTAAAGGAAGCGTTTGACAATCAAATGTCAGGTCATGTAGATCTTTCTATGTTTTATGTTTTTGTTGTTTTAATGTTTGGTCTGGTAGTATGTTGTAAGATCTTTGCTCTGGAACTTAAATCAGGTCCAGATCTGGTATACATTAAAAGTTATAAGTGGTCAAACAGGGATGACCGGTCACGAAAATATTTTTCTGGGCAACCCAGAAAAATTTCCAGATTTCCAGAAATTCTGACAACCATTTTTAAAGCCTTTGGTCTTACTCATGTTTGATATTTAGTTCATAATGTTGATTGTCTGTTGTAATATGACATTAGAACTACACATTCATACCTTTATATTACCCATAACATGAACATGATCGAATTTAACCCTGGTCAAAGTGCGTTGACCGTTCTGTCTTATGAAGGTTTCTGGAAAACCCAGAACCTACATGAGAAATTTTTCCAGTAGGGTTTGACCGGCATGTATCTTCATTATTTGTTGTTGTTTTGATGATTTTTGTTAATAGATCTCTTTAGTTACATGTGTTCTACAATCTAGAACTCTTAGATCACACAAATGTTACACGATTTGCATGTAGTGGAAGCTCAAAGTTGGCATGCTGCACTGTTCTTCATTTCTGGGCAAACCCAGAAATGAAGAACAGCTCTGACAGCGAATTAAGAGGCTTAGATCTCTCTTGTGTTATGCGTTTTAATCATGTTTGTTGTTGGATTGTGTAGTCTTGTATTTGTACTACATGATCTGACGAACAACAGACCCAGAAACACAACACACAGAATTATTGATGGTCAAACTAGCCTACTCGGTGACTGCCTATGAATGTTCAAGAACATAAAGAACACCTATAGCGACGGTTCTGTCGCTATAGGTGGTCTTTAGCGACATATAATTTATATTTTTTGGAAATTAATAAAAAAAATAGAAAAAAATAGTTTTTAATTGTTAAAAATACAAAATAAATTATTAAAAATTATTTTAAATTCTGAAAATTAGTTTTTAATTATTTTAAATATATTTCATAAATATTTAATATTTTTGGAATATTAAAAATATTTAATTTATTTAATTATAATATTAAATAAATTATTTAAAAATTATTTTAATATTTGAAAAATCATTTAAAATTATATTATGATATAAGAAAATATTTTAAGTTATTTTTAATAACTTTTAATATTATGTGATAATTTTCATTAATAAATTAATATTAATGATAATTAAGTTATTTATTAAATGAATTAAATAAATGAATTAAAAATGATTTTATTACATTAAAAATCATTTTAAATAATGATAAGGTATTTAAAAATATTTTAAGTTATAAAATATAACTTTTAATATTTAAAGGTAAATTTAATTAATTAATGATTAATAATGATATTAAAGTTATTTAATAGTTATATTAAATAAATTAGTTTAAAAATTATTTTAATATTATAAAAAATCATTTTAAATGAAAATAAAGTGTTTAATGATATTTTAAGTTATAAAATATAACTTTTAATATTTAAGGGATATTTTCATTAATAATTTAATATTAATGATATTTAATGATTAATGATATTAAATTTATTTAATAATTATATTAAATAAATAGTTTAAAAATGGTTTTATTTATTTAAAAATCATTTAAAAAGGATGTTAATGATTTAAAAATATTTTAAGTTATAATTATGACTTTTAATATTTGGATAAATAGTTCATTAATATTTAAATATTAATGGTAATTATTAAATAATGATTTTAAATGTTTTAAAAATCATTTAAGGATATTATAAATACTTTAAAAATATTTTGAGTTATTATACATAACTTTAATATTTTGGCAATGATTTCATTAATAGTTTAATATTAATTAAATATTAATGATAATAGAATTGTTTAATATTTAAATCATTTCATAATGATTCTGATATTTCAAAAATTTTGATAAATGATAATAATTATTTAATAATTATTATAAGACCATGAAAAATAGTGCGACTGATGTTTAAATTATCCAAATGGATAATGAACTACGGTTTAGAGTCTTTGACTCGATATTTACCCGATAAAGCTGTCGGTAGACCGACATATTTTAGAAATTTATCTGGAGTTAGATAATTTATTGGATATGTGTTTATTTGTGATGCCATGATTGTAGAACATGTGTGATAAGATGAATAGGAAATGTGCTGACTGCAATAGGCAGTGTTATGTGTACGATATGTTGTATTAATCAGTAAAATGATCTGATTAATGATAGGTTGTGATAGAAAAGGGTAGAACTAAGTTGAGAATTGTAAGCAGTGCATCAGGCAAGTATCCTAACTTTACATTTTCTCTATGCAATGGACAGAAGTGAGAAGTTAAGAATTATTATTATTAATGTACAGATGGTTAAACCTATATTATATACGCCCATTGATTATCAACATGTTAGTATATGATAATTCAGTTATATATATTCTGTTCATTAATTTCTAGAAATGATTATACAAGTGTCCCCACTTGGATAATCATTGTATTTAATCGCATGTTGATACACCTTTGATATACATATATGTTGAATTATATTATTGTTGAATAAGATAAGACCTTTGTTATGTAAACCCGACAGGTATGAACATCCCGATAATGGGAAAAATTTTATGCGCCCAAGGCGGACAGAGTGAACGATAACATCGTTCTTATACATGTAGTATTGATCAATACAGGGTACAATGGGGCTGATCACCCTTCGTGCCCGTAAGTCATGACGGTTTACAGATGAATTTCTGTTCAAACCTTTTCGAAAAATGAAAACAATGTTCATAGTATGTCACAGAAACCCATATATATAGTCAATACGTAGTTTCAAAAATTTGAAAGAGGGTTGTTATGATACTATTATTGGTATAGATTACTTCACAACTATTGACTGGTTGTAGAAGGGTATTATAAAGAAAACATTTAAATTCTTTCAGCTTATATATATATATATAATACTTGTTGGGCACTCAAATGCTCATCTTTGCTTAATTTAAATGTTTTTCAGCTAAGTGTGAAGAACCAGAAGGCTCATGCCGAAAGAAGGGAAAGGGAAAGCTAACCAAATAAGATTTGTGGTACTATTTGTAATAGTTTTAGATTATGAAGACTATGATATTTAAATATATAATATCATGTAATGAATGACTAAAGGTTACGTACTTGGGAGAGAGAGACTCTGATGTATATGTAAATTTAAGTTATGTTTTATATTATTGTTATTATTATTAGTATTATTCCGCTCATAGAAATGGTATCGTGAAGTACCGAGTTCGGGTTTCAAGTATCCGAATTCGGGGGCCTCACATATGTTCTTCATGTTCTTTGTTCGTTCTTCATTTTTAATCCATACTTTGATTACAATTTCACTTTTTCTTGGAATTCAGTCTTATAAAACATCATTCCTTACTTATTTCACTGAATCGTTCATATGATCCATTCGGATCAGTTAAATTCATTACGAAACTTGTACTTCCTTAAGAAATTTATAAACTAAACTTCTAATTCTTATTTCTTCATTTTCTCATGATTTCAACAATATGAAAATCATCCTTAACATCTTTTATCTCTATTCTCATTAAGCTATGTTTTGAACATATAAAACTTAAAGAAAATTTATTTAGAAGTTAGGTTTTCGATACCTTTCTTCTTTAATCTCTTTCCGTCGGACAAAGATTGCTCACGAGCCAACTTTTCCTCCTCCTTTTCCTCTTCTTCCTCATCCGAACTCTCTCTCTCTCTCTCTCAAATGTTGGTGAGTTTCAAAAATCACTAACAAATGAAATTTAGCTTTCCTTTTAGAGATTTTCCAAGCTAGGGGAAAAATAGTCATTTTGCCTGTCAAGTTACTATTCACACCTCCTTACTAACCTCCTTACTATTCACGAAGCTTCCCTTGGAAGTTTTGTGGTTTTGTCTTTCTGGATTCGTCCAACAGTTTTAAAAATTGCGATTCTCGGAATCCAAATATTTTTAGATATTTCATCTTTCCATTACCGATTAACTTTTACGTATTCTTCAGATCTCCAAAAAACTAAAAAAACACATTTTGGCGTCAAGCATTTTCCTTCACGTTTTCCCTTAACATAGTTAAACGAATGAAAAGTACATAACAGTACTTTTCGTCATTTTTATTTTGTCTGATTTCTACACTTTTTTGAGAAAAACTTTTATCGGCTTACTTAACTTTTCACGATATATTATTGTCAAATCTTTCGACGGAATGTCATTTCGATATACCGAACTCTCGAAAAGGCTTAGGTTATTCAAACCCTAACCCTTAGGATTTCGTAGGATAAATAGTGCTTATTTCGTCTTTTTCCCCATAAATATTTTTGTTCCCGAAATTTTTTTATTTTCGTCTTGAAAATTCTTACTCGTTCAGTCTAGCTCATACCTAGAAACCTCCCGTATTATAATCATCCTAGGTTCTAGAATGATTAATAAACACATAACACATAATATTATTAATAAAATTCATTTTATTAATAACTAATTCTTTAAATCTTAAATTCTAGACAATTCGATTTTTCGGGTTGTCACATCACTCCATATTATCGAAGGTACCTATAGCTGAGGGTTTCACCCATTGTCGTCTATAGTTGGAGTTGTTGACAACTACATGGATTCCTTATTCTGTGGAACATTTTCCCGTTGGGTTTGATGATGGGTACGTGATTGGTTTCGATTGGGGGATATGGTTCCTGGATCCATGATGATGACAGATTGGATGGTCTGTGTCCGAGATCCAACTCATTTGACACAGATTGACATTTTGACCCAACAGTTGGACTAGGCACATTTCTTTATCCAGCACTTGGGCAGAGATCCTTCAGAGTCAGATACTTTTAATCACTACAAAAAAATGGGGCTTCAGCAACAATCGATTTTCGTTGCTAAAGGTTTTTGGCAACGACTTTACTGTCTTTACATCTTTTGTTGCGCAATGAGCGTTGCTAATTGTTCCGCAACGAACGTATTTTTTTCGTTGCCAAAAGTAATACATTTTGCAATGAAATTTGGCTTTCATATAGATACATTGATCCTTTAGCAACAAAATGTGTTGTTGCAGAATAATTAAAATTTCGTTGCTAAAAATCCCATTTCGTTGCAAAAGCCTGCTAATTGGAAATGAAATGAACTCTCTTTTTTTGCAACGACCATGCATTTTCGTTGCAATTGACACCATTTTGCAACGACATTTTTCGTTGCAGTAAATTATGAAAATTGTTGCCTATGCTTTCTTTCGTTGCGGAATATAAATTTTTTAGCAATGATTTTCGTTGCTGATTATATTATTTTGCAATGACATTATGCTGAATCAGAAACGAAAAATGTTTGTTGCTGGTTATTTTTCAATAGCAACGAAAGTCGTCGATTAGTAACGACATTATATGTTTTCGTTTCTTTATATGTGCAACAAAAGTTGATTTGATTTGAAATGATAAAAAATGTTGCCTTTTATTTTAGTATTAGAAACAATATCATCTTCGTTGTTATTAGGTTAATTTTTCGTTGCCAAATATTATATTTTTAATGCCATTAGCAACGAGAATTTGTTGCTAAATGTATAAAAAATTATTGTTATATTAAAACTTGTTCAATGATTTGGTAACGAATAATATTGTTGCCAAATCAAAATTTGACATTCTTTTTGTGTACCTGACTGGCTTAATGTCCCCATAGCAAATAATGGCAAAAATACAAAAAACTAAAATATTATTAACTTAATAAAATCATCCACTACATAATCATTCATTATCTTTATAATTAACCATCTAAAGCTATCACAATTTTTCAATCAAAGTATATATCTACATATATAGAGAGAGTACACTTCAAAATTTTGTCCCTTGTCTTCCGTAAACGTAGCACGAAAATTTGATACCCAGTATTATAAGGCAGGTCGTAGAAGCATTCTTTCTGCACATATTTAAAAATAATAGCAAGTCGAAAAAATGAAGCAAATAGGTCACCAGAGGCACTTAGTGCCAAAATTAATACACAAAGACAACAATGTGGTGTTATTTTCTTACTAATCAAGGGACGTGGAAGAAGGTAATACCCTTTTTATTGACAACCAAATTAATATCTAAATCAAATATCCTAAAGACGACAAGCATGTGCTTCGTGAACCTCGTCCTAGTGGGTATACATTGACACACGGATGAAGATAATAATTGGTGCTCATAAATAATGCTACAAGTGAACACACATTTTACAAGCTTATAATGATGACAGTACAACTTGATAAATATGTTCGTGCATGTAACGAAAGTCAGAAACATACTTGATGATTCTGCTGGAAAGGAAATTGCTGATTGCGATAACTACTTTTCCTGCTTAATTACATGATGTTTCTGGAACGAGTCTGATGTTTGGTGCCTTAGCAACATGTCTTGTTGTAATATATTTGGCGGTTGTTGCTTTAATTGTCGTTGTGAATCATGTTGTGGCTCTTTTGCTCAATTCACCTTCTTTAAAACATATATTGTGAAACTTCACCAAATTAAACTATGAAACACCTATAACAGTAAAAAAAAAGTGTGATTTATAAAGAATATGCTATTCATATGGGAATGTTGGATAAATCATTCATCATTTTCAGAGAACCATCATTTATGATAGTGAAGCCATATAGAAATTAGTATACAAGTCTATCAATTTAGCTGGTAAAATCATGTTCAATGTTGAGATAATGTCAACTGACATGTATAATTTGACATCAAGATATACTAATCAATACTATATATCTATATATGTAAAATATCGACATGGATATAAAAGTCCCGATTTACAAAGTAATTCAAGCACAAGAAAAAATAGAATGAATGAAAATAATGTGATAGAAAGGAAATTGATCTTGTGTAAGCAATGCTCAGTTTTTAAAAGGTGATCCTTTGATAATAAAGCACCCAAACTAACTTATATTGTTTACTAGCCTAAGATATATTTAAGGTAGGCAAAAAAAGAGAAGATTTTACCTTAAGCTTACAGCTGATGCCTTTGGTAAAAATCTTGTCCCAAGAATTAGCAAGCAAATAAACATCAGATTCCCAAAAATGGTGTCCATCAACAGCTACATTGACAATGGAAAACCCATTTAATCAAAGAAAAGTATGACATAAATGTTTATACCTTCCCATAGCATGAAACTTTTGATGCAAAGCTTGCATGAGTGGATATGAAATAACATGGCATTCAAAATAATCAAAAGTTCATCATAGAAAGATTCTAATTGCAAATATATTAAGTTATAAATTTAATAATAATGTTATTTCTATTCTTAGCTCCATTCATTTCTTTAGTCTTTTTGTCTTTTTCTTCTTTTTTTACCGAATCTAGTTGTCAATCCTCCTAAATTTAACCACCAAACCCATTCATTAAAAAAAACTACTTGTACAAATGGAACCAAAAGGAACTGCTACTGAATAATACTGGGGAAACATATATGTTGATGCACGCGCTTGAGAAGCTGTTACAGGTTGCACTGAAGGTGGCAAAGAACTTGCTGGTTCGGCCTACATTGTTAAGCAACTCCATTAGCACTTCAAATTCATACTATATAAATACTTGACATATAAAATGGTTCCACAACATCAACATATATAGTTCCCCCATCCCCAAACATATGCTCGAGAGAAAGAAACAACAAAGGGACGAAAGGGAAATTTAATGCACTTCAAGTAATAGTTCCAACCAACTGGGTCAATCACGCAGAATTTTTAATCATTGCACTTTTTCTTAGGCAACTCAAGAAAATTACAATCACAATGATTTGGGGACAACACATTTTAAAAATGAAAAATGAAAAAAGGTCCTTATATCAGTAAATGCAACTGGCCCCTTCATTAAAAGAAAACATAATATCAGTACAATAACTAAAATGCACTGATTAATATCATGTTCTGACCTCATTAACGCAAAACCTTGACACATAATCCCATATCTCTAATAAACCTAAAATACTTTGATAATATCTATATTACATTGAACTATAAGCAGATGATGTTAAAAATCTACAAGGCAATGCGCATCCGCCCATTTGCTAGGGCTAGTTACACCCTATGTTCTAAAGCACCTTATAGAATGATATCTGAAAATGATACGGATTATGGATTTAATAACTATTAAAGACTAAATGCAAAAATAAATATCTTGTGTGTGTATTTATACGTGTGTGCGCGAGAGAGAGTGGCAAAGGAGGAAAATAGTTGATTGTGGTGTGGAGTCTAAGGTATATAGTTAAAGTACACAGCTTTATGAATAAAGAATATTTTTCCCGAAATATATTTTTGAATATTATGGTGTGGATTTGATATAATGTTATAGTTGTGGGTAATATTTACAAATTTTGCAAAGTAAGCAAGTGGTTATATAAAATTCGATTGGTCGGGAAATATTCGTTTTAACAAGGAATATTCGTACGACGGCACAATCATTGGTGGACCCCACAACGGAAGTATTGTCGTAGTTAGAAAACGATAGAATTATTTTTTTATAAAAAATAACGACGTAAGTGTTACTGTTAAAACTGTTGAACTACCCAGTAGTAAAAGAACAGTAATATGTGTGGTTGCATAGTAGCACACGGTATTGATTATTGATGCTTACGTGAGAAGTCACTCAGTTATACTCAATTATTGATACAGTAATTGCTGAATCATATCTCTCATATTATTGATTCAATTATTGTCACAGTATCATCTGCATAATATATTTTATTAAATCAATAATTGAGACGACAAAGTTATTAATATTATTATTTGCAATATTGACAATGTCCAGAAGTTCTGTCAAGGAGAGGTTTGGTCATCTAATTTCGCGCCAATATGGAGAAATCCTTATCGGAAAGCCCCCTCTTTCCTGGGAACGACCTGGTCATCTAATGCAACTGGTTCTTTCGTATTCATTCCTTATTAAATTATGAAAATGATCTATCTACGTGGATTACTGCATGGCAGGAAAAAATCCATTTGCGGTTTCATATATTCTATTATACTCAGTTGGTTAAAGTTTTGGCTTCTATACTCCATGAAATTTGTAGAATATCCTGAATATTTGCGTTTCATCCAGTATCTTTTCATGGAAATATTCCTCTTGGCATTCTTGAATTTTACTCCACAAAGCAGTATCATGTTGATAATTTGGACGTAATTGATTTCAGGATAAATTAACTTATAAATCTTTAAAATTTATTCTTGAAATTGTTTTATTGAATTATTATGTCATTGTCATCATCCTCATGCTTATATTGTGATGAAAGTAATCATTGGCTTACGTACATAGATGGACTTGGTATGATTATGACCAGGGATCACTCGGTATAATCATGACTTGTAATGTTATAAATGATGTGGTAAAAGTCCTTAGTGGCTTGTAGTGCACTGATGAACAGTTTTTGGTATGTTTATGACCAGTGATTATTCGGTATAGTCATGACCATTGATGATTTAATGAATATCCTTGGCCTGTAGTGCATGGATGACTCTATGATGTGGTTTATTTATTAAGCTGAGTCTCAGTGATAAAAATTGATGAAAACATTTTAAAACATAGAAGATATTAGATATCATGCTCTACTTGACTCTTCTAATGGATTAATAATTCCATTGTAGTTAAACTTGATGTCTATTGTATTTTATCAGTTTAACATTGTTGAAGGCTAATGATAATTTATCCTGCATTATCTTAGTCATAATATTTCTTACTGGGCTAGTTGAGCTCACCCTTTTACTTTCATTGTTCTCTTCATGAAATGAGAACGTAGTCGGGACTAGTCATGGAACGGAGTGATGGTCCGAGATGGTGTCATAGTAGTCCTCACTATTCTATAAAATAGTGTGATAATAAATGTAATGAGGACTCCATTTAGTGTGGATATTGTCTAGATGACAATATTTATATTAAAACTCACAACATATGTTTTGTCGTATTTTACACAATAGTTGTATAATTAAGTTTGTATTTGTATTTTGTACTATGTATTTGGCGACTCAAGATGGGTGATGTATACCTATTTTGGGGGCGTCACAGTTGCTATCAAAGCTTAGGGATACGATCCCTGGTTGAGATGTGAGAAAAGAACTAGGAGGGGAGAGACGGGGAATTCCTTCGTTAGTATGACCTACCTAAGTTTATTTGGTATTTAATTAGTCGGTCAAAGTATTGGGATAATATGTTATATGTTAATTAACTCTTGTTTTGTTGCAGTATTTGAAAATGACATCCGTAAATGTTAAGATAAGCAATGAAGTACATGAGACCGTTGAGTCACCACATATTAATACCCAGGATATTATCCAACAGGAAGAGAATAATCCTCAGGTAAACAACAACGATTAAATGATGAATTATGGGATGTTCAGAGGTTTTATGCAATTCATACAACATTAGGCGAAGGCGGATCCTGTCCAAAATGCAAGTAGAATCACTGATAACTCTTGGACGGTCACCGCTAAGCAGTTCAAGGAGCTGGGACCACCGGAGTTTTTTGGAGAGCCAAAAACACTTAAGGCGGAGACATGGATAAAGCAGATCAACAAGATATTTGATGTCTTGGGATGCTCTGAGGAGCAAAACATTCCCTTTGCCACCTTCATGATGCGAGCAGAGGCAGATTACTGGTGGGAATCTGTACAGTGTACTTAACTTGCCGCACTGAAGATGTCTTGGGAGAAGTTCCAAGAACTATTTAATGACAAGTACTTTCCTGAAAGTATTCATCACATGAAGGAGGTAGAGTTCATCAAGCTTGAGCAAAACAATATGACTGTGGCGTAGTACGAAGCTAAGTTTTTTGAGTTGTCTCGGTTTGCGTCCCACTTGGTTGATAATGAGGAGAGAATGACGCGGATGTTCCTAAAAGGTTTGAAACCCGAGATACGTCAATACCTTATCTCTCATAAACTGTGTTTGTATTCAGATGTTGTGAATAGGGCTTAATTATTGGAGCGCGATAATGAGTCAACCCAACCAAGAGAGAGCAGCCGACAAGTCGATAACACCAATGGTAGCAGTCATCGAAGCGGTGACAACAAGCATGGATGGAATCAACATGCCAGAAATGGTAATCACTTCGGTGGTAATCATAGCCATGACAATAAGAGTGGACATTTTAAGAAGAGGAGATTCAACAATGATGGAAAGACGTCAGCACCAGCACCTGTTGTCAATGAAGGAGAACGACCGCTGGTCATATGTTACAAATGTGGAGGGGAAGGACACATCAGTTCAAACTGTGCGATGTAGTCTAAAGCATGTTAAAATTATTGAAAAGAAGGCCACCTAGCCCGATTTTGTCGTGCACCAAAGTTAAGTCCAACTGGGATGGTGACGCCAAAGGATGTCCCATACAAGTCAAATTCTGTAGTTTAAGTGAAAGCGTTTATCAAGGAACCCGAACGAAGTTATCACGGGTAAGTTAATCATAAACTCTTGCAAAGTCTATACCTTATTCGATACCGGTTCTACCCACTCTTGTATTTTACCTAGTTGTGTTCAACGTTTGTTCTTGGCTCTTGAGAAATTAGACTTTGATTTATCTGTTAAAACTCTATTAAGAGAAACCTTCGTTACATCCACTATTTATAAATCTTATTTAATTCAAATCGACACTTTCATGTTACCTGTCAATCTTATCTCTTTGAAAATACTTGCATTTGATGTGCTTTTAGGGATTAATTGGTTAACTACTCATCATGCTAAAATCGATTATTTCCGTAAGGTTGTTAGCTTTCATATTCTTAACCAACCTATCATGTGAATTAAAGCAACCAAACTACTATAGTTAATCACTGTTATATTAAGCCATAAGTAAAGAACCCCGAGTATTTATCTGGTGACTTCCAAGTCTTGGAATACACCGAAGCCAGACTATCTGTAGGGGATGTCCTGAATAACGGTGACAAGTTGATAGATATCAATGTGACGTGTTATCCAAGTCTTGGATGAGGGTCACAGTTTTGAATGATATTTCTATTGTTAATAAATTTCTTGACATATTTATGAATACTTCATGGCCTACCCCAATAACATGAAATTGAATTTTGAATTGACCCCAGTACAAAACCCATTTCGTATAACTTACAAATGATAAAGATAGAGTTAAAGACTCTAAAGACCCACGTGGTGATATCAAATATACAAGTAAAATCGACTTTAATCGATAAAGTTAAAATCGCTCAAGCTACATACTTAGAGCTGATGAATGTGAAGAAGAAGGTTCAAGAGGGCGTTATTCTAGAAGCAAGAATTGATGAATAGAGGAAATCTCAACCCTCAATTTTATTGGCCCATTTGAAATCCTCAATCGAGTAAAAACTGTGGCCTATAGACTCGCCTTACCGCCATGTATGTCTCGTGTTCATAATATTTTTCACATATCTATGTTATGTAAATATGTGGATGACCCAAACGACGTTATTAAATTAGAACTAGAAGAGATAGCAGAAGATTTAACGTATGAGGAGATACATGTTAAAATCTTAGAAGGATCGTATTCAACACTCAAAGGTTATACCTCAAGAGTTAGAATCTGAAATGAAGTCAATGTATCCTCATCTCTTGAGCATACCAGGTACGTACATAAATTTTGAGGGCAAAATTTCATAAGGAGGGGAGGTTGTAAAACCCCAACTTTTATAAATAGAGAATAATTTTCTCGAAATATATTTTTCAATATTATGGTATGGATTTGATATAATGTTATAATTGTGGGTAATATTTACAAATTTTGTAAAGTAAGCAAGTGGTTATATAAAATTCGATTGGTCGGGGAATATTCGTTTTAACAAGGAATATTCGTACGACGGCACAATCATTTGTGGACCCCATAACGGAAGTATTGCCGTAGTTAGAAAATGACAGAATTATCTTTTTATAAAAATTACGACGAAAGTGTTACCGTTAAAACTGTTGAACTACCCCGTAGTAAAAGTACAGTAATACGCGTGGTTGCATAGTAGCACATGGTATTGATTATTGATGCTTACGTGAGAAGTCACTCAGTTATACTCAATTATTGCTACAGTAATTGAGATGACAAAGTTATTGATTCAATTATTGTCACAGTATCATCTGCATAATATATATTATTAAATCAATAATTAAGACGACAAAGTTATTCATATTATTATTTGCAATATTGACAATGTCTAGAAGTTCTGTCAAAGAGAGGTTTGGTCACCTAATTGCGCGCCAATAAGGAGAAATCCTTATCGGAAAGCCCCCTTTTTCCTGGAAACGACCTGGTTGTTAAATATTGTGAATTATAATATAAATGATGAATAAGTTCGTGTTAATTAAAGATGAAATGGATAGTTCCATTGTGTCGGAATTATTAGTCTTAGTGAAAATCGATATTTTTTTCGATAATAATTGATGTCTGGAGGTTATATTGATCAATCGGGTAATTAACTAGATAAAGGAGCAACTAATTGCTATTAATTCACATGATTATAACTATTTGTTCACATGTGTGTACTATTGATTCACATTTTTTACTATTAGGGGAGTTGGTGCAAGATTGATAATACTTGTATGACTAAGTTAAAAATGGAGGTATAGATGGAGGTACTATACTGTAATTCGAATTTTCACATGATTATAACTGTTGATTCATATTATTTACTATTAGGGTAGGTGGTGCAAGTTTGATAATACTTGCAGGACTAAATTAAAAATGAAGAAAAAGAGGAAGGTATTATATTGTAATATTTTGAGCCCCAAAATGTGCAATTATCAAAATTATATTTTTCTATAAGTAGAAGCTCATTTTTTCTTCATTTCTCACCAATTCACTAAAGCTATAGAGCAATTATTATAGAGAGAAAGAAGAAGAGAAGTCTGCTACCTCACTATTCCAGTATTCAGTCTTCTTCTAAGGTAAGGGGTATTATTCTTTGGTTTTTATTCCTTATTAAATTGTGAAAATGACCTGTTTACATGGATTACCGCATGGCGGGCAAAAATCCATTTGTTGTTTCAGAAATTTTATTATACTCAGTTGGTTAAAGTTTTGGCTTCTATATTCCATGAAATTAGTAGAATATCCTGAATATTTGCGCTTCATCCAGTATCTTTTCATGGAAATATTTTTTTGAGCATTCTTGAATTTTACGCCACAAAGAAGTATCATGTTGACAATTTGGACGTAATTGATTTCAGGATAAATTAACTTATGAATCTTTAAAATTTATTCTTGAACTTGTTTTATTGAATTATTATGTCATTGTTATCATCCTCATGCTTATATTATGATGAAAGTCATCTTTGGCTTACGTGCATAGATGAACTTGGTATGATTACGACTAGGGATCATTCGGTATAATCATGACCTGTAATATTATAAATGATGTGGTAAAAGTCCTCAGTGGCTTGTAGTCCATTGATGGACAGTTTTTGGTATGATTATGACCAGGGATTATTCAGTATAGTCATGATCATTGATGATTTAATGAATATCATTGGCCCGTAGTGCAGGGATGACTCGATGATGTGGTTTATTTTTTAAGCTGAGTCTCAGTGATAAAAATTGATGAAAACATTTTAAAACATAGAAGATAGTAGATATCATACTCTACTTGACTCTTTTAATGGATTGCTTATTCCGCTGTAGTTAAACTTGATGTCTATTGTATTTTATTAGTTTAACATTGTTGAAGGCTAATGATAATTTATCCTTCATTATCTTAGTCATAATATTTCTTACTGGGCTAGTTGAGCTCACCCTTTTGCTTTCATTGTTCTCTTCAGGAAAGAGAACGTAGCCGGGACTAGTCGGGGAACGGAGTGATGGTCTGAGATGGTGTCATAGTAGTCCTCACTATTCTATATAATAGTGTGATAATAAATGTAATGAGGACTCCATTGAGTGTGGATATTGTCTAGATGATAATATTTGTATTAAAACTCACAGCATATGTTTTGTCGTATTTTACACGACAGTTGTATAATTAAGTTTGTATTTGTATTTTGTACCATTTATTTGGTGACTCAAAATGGGTGGTGTATACCTGTTTTGATGGCGTCACAGATTATGTATCATTGCAGTTGTGCGATTTTATGATCGTCTTTCTAAGTACTTGAGCAAAGCAAAATGCACCAAGTTTACGTAAATGTGACCATTCCAATTATAAGATTTACCTTATCATCAAAGATGGTAATATCTGCAAAACCACCTTAGAGATCTGTCCTAAGTCTTGTTTTATTTCTTCCAAAAATGAAGTAAGTGATCCAGAATTCACGACAAGAGTAATCACATATTTAATCATCAAGTCTACTACTTATGCTATTCCGTAATCCATAATGCCAACCACCTAAACAAAAAAGAGACATAATCATGAAAGACAAACTCACTTCTAGATAGAAAACACGAAATCAGTATATGTTTTTATTCTGAACATTGCCTCAAAGCCAACAATCTTAGAATTCAAAAGACAGTATGAACTTCAATTCTTCAGCCTTTACATTGAGCAGTCAAAGTTCAGTCATAAAGGTTTCTGTTCTTAACACACTAAAATCAATAAATATACTTGGACCATTTAAATTCCAACATAATGAATCAGAAAAGACAGAAAGCAGAGGTTCAACTCACAGCCATTGCTTTCAAAATTGTTCAAAGCTCAACCCCATCAGTTTTGTTCACAGGACTAATACTTTACAAGAACCGCATTAGAGTTCTGGTCAAATGTCACATCATTCTCCATAAACCTTACAAGTACCTCTTGAATCTATAAACCCAAATCCAATTCCTCTAAATCGTAAACTCAACCAAAATCACCACAAAATAACTGCCAATAAATAAATAAGTAAATTTGATAATAGGCAAACTTAAGGTAACTAAAATAACATAATTATGTTTATTGAGTTCACATTCATGAATTATTCAGTTAAAATCCTAAAATAAATTACCATCCAAAATTTGTAAAGCAAGCAAAAAAAATAAAGTCGGAAGACAAACTAAAACATGAAAAATTACTTTTCCCTCGATATTCTCAGCACTCGAACAGAATTCGAGTTCACCAACCTCTTCGAAGCACTCCATTCACTCCTTCCTCAATAAGCGAAAAACCACTGGCTCTCTCCCCTCTTCCTCCTCCCCAGCATTGTCTCAAATTCGCAACGCAGCCTTCAATTCTCTCACCGCCTCCGCTGCCTCAACCACTCTTCCAGCCCTAAGCTCTTCCTTAGTAAATTTTAGCTTCTCAGTCAATTCTAAAATTAACTTCATCAATTCCAACAACTCATTCTTCTCCTTGGCCTCTTTCCTCTTAGTGCTAATCTCTCCAATTATGTCACGGATCTCGTCATCGATCGGATGGTCCGAAATCAGCCAGAGAAGGTCGGTAACTTGAACGGAGATGTGTTCGGACCTGGAAACGGCGTCAGAGAATTGGGAGAAGAGAGAATAAAAGTCATCGTGGTGAGAGAGAATATAATGTTGGACTTTAGACTTGATGTGGAGAGAACGGACTTGTAGTCGGTCGATCAGGAGGCGGAGATCAGGTGCGGACAGCGGCGACGAGCCCTTAACAAGAGCATTCTGCTCCTCGACATCGTAATTGAGCGAAAGATACTTGGAAACGAAGCTCAATTGAGGCTCGGCCACTTCTCCCTTGCTGTTGTTCTGAAATGTTAGCTTCAGTTTCGCCAGATTCTCCAACAACTTGCATGATATCTTGTGAAAATACACCGAGTTGTCACTATCAAACTTCGACGTCACCCTGAGGGTCGGCCGCTTAGCAATTATTGACACTAATACTAACCTCCGTCACCGCGAACTCCAGCGGTGGGTCATGGTGGCTGGACGCCTCTTTAATTTTAAGTTTCTAAAGTTAGATTCCCAAATTTTTTATCGACTGAACTTGGAAAAGTATATTAGGAGAAAGCAGAATTGCCTAAATTATATTTAACTTTTTCAATTATATTTTTTTGTTCAAATTTTCTTGGAATATACTCTTCTTTTAACCAAATTATGTAATTTAAGAATAATTTTTTTTATAAATAAAAAAATTATTTTTAAAAAAAAATCTTTAATTTTTTTTTTTAAAAAATCTTTAATTATTTTTAAAAATATTTTATTTTTAAACGAATATTTTTTAAAAAATAAAAAACTTCAACGACTACCGTTGGGAGTAAAAGATCTCACATCTACTTTGGGAAAAACTACTGAATGCCTGAAATTTTAGATTTTTTTCTGGTTAAAAATCAGAAATGCAATCAACGCCACTTTAAAAAATATATTTTTTTAAAAAGAATTATCTAAATTTTTTTAAAATGATTTTATTTTTTAAAAGAAATTTGAAAAAAATAAAAATGTGATCCAATGACAAACTAACAGGCATTGTAACTTTTTTTAAATTTTTTTATAAAGCAAATTTGTAAAAAAAAAAGTAAGATGTAACATCACTTTAACTAACATTGGAATCTTTTTTTAAATTTCTTTGATCTCTTGTTCTTGTTTACAAACATCAATATTTTTTAATGTTTATTCTCTGTCATCGACATTGGAAATGAAGGAGTATATAAGACTTCAGCTATAAAAAAATAAATATAAAAATTCTATAAAAATTCTAACGCCAATTAAAATGACGTTGCATCTTACTCTTCTTTTTTATAAATTCATCTTTTTAAAAAAAATAAATAAAATAGGGATAAAATTGATATTACATTAATATGGGTCAAACTAACTTATAAGGAATGACTTGTAAGTCATTTTAAATAACTTTATTCAGTTTTAGTCCATAATAAATTTTTCTTCATCTTTTATGTTTTCTTTTATGTTTTCTCTTAGAACTGATAGTATTATAATTTAATTTTATAATATATTTGAAAAAAAAGGTAAAATGAGAACTAGGAATAGCTAGGGGTATACCATTAATATTCTTCTTTTTATGTTTTATTTTTTGACTTAAAAATATGTTCATGATTTAAGTTACTCCCTCCGTCTAAGAATAAAAATTCTTATTATTTTATGTAATCTCAAATTAAATATTTATTTAAATTCAATAATCTATTTTTTATAATAATTTGTGCGTAATATCCTTAGTATTAAATGTCATATTTTTATTATTTATAAATATTTATATAATATCACTAGTCTTGTATAGAAAAATATGAAAATAGATGAGAATTTAAATATGAATAATTTTATCATTTGACATTTTTTTTAAAATTAGCATAAAATAAATCATCACTTTCATTCTCGGAGTGAGGGAGTACTTGTAAGTATATCCTACTTCTATCTAGAAATAGGAAACATTGGGAAGCATAGGTAAAATAATCAGGTTTGATGAGGTTGGGTTTATTTGGGTCGGAGGCCCGGGACTAACATGCTTGACAATCGATTGTCACGAGTACTATTTCAACAACCATAATCTATATTGTTGATCGCAACATTGGATGACACGGATTGAAATGGATTTCCCCATGCCGGTACAAGATGTAGCGACATGAGAAATTACTCATTTGCCCCTCATTTGCTCATGTGCTACACAGTCTACCGATAATAGTTATGGCGATAGTTTAGTTAACTAATAAATTAGAATGGCTCAATGGTAGCTTAATGGCCTTATAACCTATAGGTCTTAGATTCAAAACCTAGTTGTGATATTTTTGCTTTTTATGTTATATTTTTTGTGTATTAGATAAATTCTATCACTATATATATATATATATATATATATATATATATATATATATATATATATAAACAAATATTCATATAAATTTATCTTTAAAATTTATAAATTTATAAATATTTCATCTAAAATTTACTTTAATGTTGAGATTTATTTATCTACCTTATAAATTAGAATGACTCAGTGGTAGCTTAATAGCCCAATAACCCATAGGTCTTAGGTTCGAAACCTAGCTATGATATTTTTGCTTCTTATGTTATATTTTTTGTGTGTTAGATAAATTCTATTACCATATATATATATACCCATCTTAAATCTCCACATTAAACTAAATATATATAAAGTAACTATGAATATTTTAATATATATATATATATATATATATATATATATATATATATATATATATATATATATATGCGGTCGCTCACCCCTTATCTAGCTCACCTAATACCCATTGATTGGGCAAGTTTGAGTCCCACGATATATCCTTCATACTCAGTTATGTTGTTGGTACTGACAAACTATAATTTAACGGCGACGAGATACTTCTCCCCCATAATAGATACTAGAATAGCTCTAGCCACAAAACCTTCCATGTTTACAACTCCATTGAAATACATTTTCCATAATTGGTGTGTATCGTACTGATGTTGCTGCACTGTCATTACCCCTTCATCGGGGAAGTATGTTTCCAAGGGTTTGAAATCCCCTGAAGGTGTAGCGGCCAGTTGATATGCAATTCCTTGACCTTTAATGGACTTTTGTGTCACGTAGACGATGTCAAATTGCTGTAGGATTAACTGTCATCTGGACAGTCGACGATTTAACATGGGTTTACTAAACACGTACTTGAGAGGATCCACGCGGGATATAAGATGTGTTGTGTGACCATGGATGTAATGCTGTAACCTCATGGAAGCCCATGCTAAAGCACAACAAGTCTTCTAAATCAGAGTGTACTTGTGTTCACTAAATCTTTTGCTTAGGTGGTAGATAGCTTGCTTTTGGCCTCTATCATCCTTTTATCCCAGCATGCAGCCCATGACATTGTCATTTATGGATAGATACATGAACAGAGGAACATCATCCCTGGGTAGTACCAAGACAGGAGCATTGACCAACTGCTCTTTGATTGTAAGGAAGGCTTTTTGATACTTATCGTTCCATTTCAAGGAGGCGTTATTCCTTAACAACTTAAAGATAGGCTCACAGGTTGCTGTGAGTTGGGAGATGAACCTGGTGATAAAGTTAAATCTTCCCAAAATCCTCAGATTTCCTTCTCTGTCTGAGGAATGGGCATTTTCGTGATGGCCTAGATTTTGGTGGGATCCAGCTCAATCCCTTTATAGCTGACTAGAAATGCTAGCAACTTGCCTGATTTAATGCCAAAGGTGCACTTGGCTGGATTTAACTTTAAGTTGTACTTATACAAACTGTTGAAGAGCTTTTTGAGATGGTCTAAATGGTCATCTTCTCTTCGGGATTTGATAATGATGTCATTCACATAGATCTCTATCTCTTTGTGCGTTAAGTCATGTAAAAAAGCCATCATAACTCGCTAGTAGGTAGCTCTAGCATTAATGATAGCGAATGACAATTGTCTATAGCAGAAGGTTCCCCAAGGTGTGATGAATATAGTTTTCTCATGATCCTCTTCAACAACTATAATTTGATGGTACCCCATAAAGTAGTAAGTAAAGGAGTACATGTCGTATTAAGCAGTATTGTCAATGAGTATATGGATAAATGGCACGGGAAAGCTATCTTTAAGACAAGCTTTATTCAAATCCTGGTAATCCAAGCAAACTCACACAAGGACTGTGTTGGATAGCCATTCAGGGTATATGGACACCATGATGATGCCGGCTTGAAATTGTTTCACAATTTCTTCTTTATACCCCATTCAGGTTTTAATCGCTTGAGCTTCTGCCTGACTGGCTTGAATCCCTCTTTAATGGGAAAGCGATGGATGACGATGTCAGTGCACAAACCCACCATGTCTTTGTGAGACCATGTCATTCCTTTGGTTTGGAGTGACGTCCATACCAATCTGTATTAGCTTAGGGTTTTCTAAGGTTTCGAGGTTAAATGAGGTGGTTTGATCAAGATTTGGTTTGGGTTTATCCTTGAACCATTCTTTGATCTTCTGAGGTATCTCAATGTCCTCTTGTATTTTCATCAAGTTTGAGTCCAACTTTTCATCAAAGTTACAGTCCTTGTGGAGAAAAGGCACCTCATCAGCAAGTATAGGCACATTTAAGTTTAGAGTACTAAAACAAAATATGTTTTCACTTAATATATGAAACTATTCAATAATACAAAGTGTTAGCATGTACTGATAAAATAACTGATAATATTGTACAGTAAAGTCAGCAGTTAAAGCTATCTATAGGGCAGAGGAAATTTTTTCCCTTTTTACCCCTGTTGATAAATGCAAGGAGTGCTGCTCCAATTGTCAAGGGTGAAATCCTGATGGACAACAGTGATGAAGGGGCTGTTATCGTCTTCCTTCTACCGAATAATGACCATAATGTCTGGACAATCATCATTTGGAGTGTGTCTATTTGTGTGCTCATCATGGAAAATGATGCGTAGATGAGACAATCTCCTGGCGATGTCTTGTTTACGTCTCCGTTTCCTTTCTTCCACTTCGGGATCAGGAATCAAGAATTCTTTTGCTTTAACCGGTATCGGTTTGGGAAATAACATAGCCATTACATGGTCAAGAACCTTTACCGGAGACCATACAGGCTCAGGATCTGTAGGTTGAGATAATCGTCGTGTGGCTGAAGATGAAGGAATCTGTTTGTGCTTCTGAGGATTCCTGTGACTGGAGCTAGCAGAATAGCCTAATCTAGCTTTCCCGTTTAACTAGGAACTTGAATTAGGTGCTTAATGCCCTGTTGATTTTTTCCCAAACCTTGTCCAGGTTGATAACCCAATGATATCATCTCTTGAGCGGCCAACATTACTTTGGCAAAAATTTTGGGTGTGAGAGGTGGCTGATAGGTGGATTTTATATCCACTTATTTGGTATCTTTTACTTGAATTAGTTACTTATATTCATGTTTCATAGTTACTTTTTATGTATTTTGTGTTTATTTGTTAGATCTTATGCTTGGGAACGATGCGATCGATTATTGGTATGAAAACGCAAGGAAAAGAAAGGAAAATGCAAAGAAAAGCAATCTTGACATCATTTGGGCTTTCATGTTTACTTCATGTTCTTGGTTTGGAACTTAGCTTACAATGTAGAGCGTCTTCGTAGCTTTCCAAAACATCTTGAATCATTCTATCGGAGTTCGGATTCAAGAGTTATGATCTTTATACCAACAGATGTCAAACATCGCTGTTTTGGTTAGCCATTTTCATAGCAGTCCCTTCCAGCCCAATTTCAGCCTTGATTCGTCCTGAATTTCTCAATCCTCAAAGAACGAACGTTGTAGATCTCGTCGATATCTTCAATTTGATAGGTAGGAGGCCCCGTAAATCTTCTTGGATCAAAAGTTATAACCATTTTACTAGAGGATACTACCACAGCAAATGGACCGCGTGGGCGCACGAATTTGTGCGCGGCCGCACGTGACCCTGGAGCAAAAAATGCGATTTTTTGGAAGTCATGCGGCCGCGTAACCCTTAGGCCAATTCCTGCATGGCCGCGCGACTTCAGGCAATGACCACGGCTGAGTTTTCATTAAACAGAGCAATTGAAGCGTAATTGAGAGAAGGGTTCAATTAGGGCTTATATATTAGACGTATTTTCATTATGTGAGAGATATTCCACCCCTTAGGGTCTGAACTTACTGCTATATTTTCTCTCTTTAATTTCAATAATAGAATAGAGTAGATTAGTGTAGGTATTTTCTAGAGTTGATTGGATTGGAGACTTGAAGCAATTAAAAATCATTAGAGATTCAACCTTGGCTCAAGAGAATAGATTTACACTACAATTCTCTACCCTTATTCTCTCTTTGATTTCTTATTGTATCTCATGATGCTTCATTAATATGTGGATGATAGCTTTAATTCAGTTATGAGTTAAACACTATTCTGAGATTGCAATGGAGTCTATGGATTAGTTTAATATGATATATTTCATTGTTAGCTTTATTGATTTCTATGGGTTTGTTTATTAAGATTCATGCTTAATTGCTTAGTTGATTGGCCATCAATTACTATGATAACCCATATGGACTTGAGAAACAAAGTATGGGTTTAGATCTTATCTTGATAGCTTGTGATTGTATATTCTACTTTATATTGGGATGTATGATTTCTGCTTAGGATAGACATATATCGAAGCACCATTTGTAGTCAATTGAGAACTTGGAATTAAACCCTAATTATTTGTAAATCACGTAGATATATAGTGGTTTAGGTAACTGGGTGTTTATGTGTATTCTATCAATTGTGGATTATATGTGATATGGGTATGGTACATTGAAAGATGGCTATAATTTACTTTAGTGTTCTCGACTAACAAACCGGTACAATTAGTTTGGCCTACATGAGGTGTATGGATTTGAATGAGTCAATAGATGAAATTGCAATCTCAGGTCTTAATTATCTAGTCTCACTCTAGAAGTAGTTAGGTTTATTTAATTTCATAGTTTAAATATAAAATATATTGGTATTCGTTTAAATAAAACTGAAATGGTTATAGGTTAATGCTTGGTAAACTTTATTAGTTAATTCCCTGTGGATCGATACTCGACTTACTCTGTATTACTTGTTGACGCATCTATACTTGCATGAGTTAGAGCTCTTTTATCAAAACTGAAAAAGAGGCAACAAGTTTTTGGCGCCGTTGCCGGAGAATTATTTTAATAAATTTTGTTAACATTAATTTCAATCAAATTAGTCTTAATTTAAACATTTTATTTTATTTTAATTCTCTTCCTATATTTCTCTCTTTTCAGGTACCATGGGTGACTTTTCTTATCAAGGGCCTTATGGAAATAGGAATCAACCAAGGGACATAAGCACTGAAAGACTTAATGTTTTTTCTACATTGTCAACCCAAATTACAACACTTTCGGAGAGGTTGGATATTCTTGCAGCCCAACGCACTCGAGAGATAGTACTTAAATGTGAATACTGTGCTGGCGAGCATCCGAGTTATTAGTGCAACATCAAGGTTGGACAAGTGCAGTTTGGGGGTGATTTCTTCAACAACGATGTTTATCCTGATTATCAACAAGGTTGGGAGTATCACCTAGATTATGAATGGGGTTATAACTATCAAGATCAATACTGCATCTCAATTCCAACATATCCATCAGATTTATCATATCCACTTCTAGTGCAACAAGAAGAAAATTCAGAGTCGAAGGAATTCATGTCAAAAAGCATAACAAACCATGAAGAGATGATGATGAGTCAGGAGTTATCAAGCCAAAATCTTAATAAACAGATGGAACAACTCATTAACTCTCAATGAATAGTTCTCAATACATGGATTTCGAAATTGAGAAAGATAATTCAAGATTGGAGGATTTGTGGTTCAAATTTATAGCATCAACTGAGAAGAAGATGATTGAGCAGGAGAGGTCAATTCAAAATCTTTCGAATCAGCTGGATCTAATGTTTGAAGCCTTGAACAATCGTACTCCAAATAATTGGTGCTATGACATGGACGATGAAACTGATGGAGAGCCAGAAGTGCACATGCCACTGAATGAACTGAAAGGAATGGATACTGAGGAGACAACTGGGGCATAGAAAATGAAGAACATGAGCTGACTTGTATAATACCCCAAGTGCCTTCCCAATTAGGGTTGAAAAATTCAGTGAATTTTGCACACCCATGTCCCCTTGGTAGTCACATCCAAAGCAAGGATTTCTGCGATTATGAGTCTTCTTACAAACCATGGTGGGCTGAGGAAGAGATAATAGAAGAAGAAAAGCATGTTGTATCTTTCATGCCTCAATGCAAAAATCTATTCACAGATACAATGGGAGAAGTACCTAGCGATGCGATAGAAATGGAAACATCATGTACAGTAAATATGCTAGGTGTATTCAATTCATAGACTCTCATGATGGGGAACCTACCTACATAAATAGTGGTTCTAATGGATGGAGGGTTTTTATCTTATCGTAGAGGAATCGGATAGCGGTGTCAAGAAAAGAGTCCAGCTAACTGACCATAAACCAAGCGCTAGATGGGAGGCACTCCATCAAATCTTTCTCCCTCCTTGTTTAATTCTTATTTACATTTCCATATTTAGTAGAGGTTAGATAGTGATTCGTATTAATAATAGTTTGATTGTTTCTCCTCTTAGGTTCAATCCAATTACTATATGCATTCAGGATCAAACAGAAGTCAAAAATTGAAGCTGCCAAGGTACAGGGTCGCGCGACCGCGCCTAACTACAAGCTAAACACCCCGCGGCCGCGCCATAACTCAGTCACAGATTTTTTTTACTACATTTGAAAAATTTCTGACTCAAGCATTCGGACAGTTAGAAGCCAACACTCAGTTTCCAACTATAAAATATCTCAAACTTAGCCATCGCCTGATATACCATCGGATCTTGACGAGGCGAACATAGATGACATTGCCACTTAGGGGAGTATTCTTTCACTTTTAATTACAATGAGGGCATTGTTCATTTTAAGTTTGGGGGCATTGGGTCTAGTTAGTTGTTTAGAGCATGTAGTGTAATTGCATCATATAGAGTAATTTCATGTTACATATAGCTAATTGCATGTTAGTAGTTATTAGTTTATTTTTGCGGTAAATATTTTTTTTTCTTTTTGATTGACTTAATATCTGTTTAGTTGCATAACATTGCATAATCCCAAGTTTTTAGTTAGTTGAATTCTAATTTGGCCAATGATGACATAGAAATTTGATAGATTTTTGAACTTGGTAGATATCTGAGCTTAGTTATAATTTTATACATGATATAATTCATGCTTGTTGTTTAGATGTTACCAGGTAGCACGGCATTGTTCCTATTTGCTTGTTAGTTAAGATTAACATGCTCGTCTGCTGAGAGGAAAATGTTGTTTTTAAGGATAGAATTATGTAGGAAGTGAAACATAGACTATGAAAACCCAGACACTCAAACTTTGGGAACACATGAGTATGCTTGCTATTGGGACGAGATGGAGCGTAAAACACACTCGTTTAAATGGAAATGGAAAGTGAGATGGAGCGTCAAACACACTCGTTTAAATGGAAATGGAAAGTGAGATGGAGCATAAAACGCACTCGCTATATATATATAAAAATTCAATAAACACCACAAGAAAGTGCAAAAATTTCCCTCGTGTGTAAAAACAAAGCAGAATAAACCCATTATTGAACATTAATTTGTATTGATGTGTTGGAGTAGTTGATGTCTCATTAGTATATGCAGTTCTTAATTTAAGCTTTAATTTTCTGTCTTAAGCAATATAGCATGTGGTATCTTCATCTTTTTTCAAGCTTATCTATGAACACATCACACACACACACATCTTTATAGCAGGTTAGGATTATATGATTATATGTCATTATGCCTTTTGCTTAGTTTGATGCTTTGTTCTTGGATCTTGATATTTCTCTAGGGCATATCTTATTGGAATTTTTAACATGGCTGGAAATCTTGGGATTCATTGTCATAGTAGCGTAGCATGCATAGCATGTAGATTGCATTATATTGTGTTGCTTGAGGACAAGCAACGGTTTAAGTGTGGGGGTATTTGATAGGTGGATTTTATATCCACTTAATCGGTATATGTTACTTGAATTAGTTGCTTATATTCACGTGTCTTAGTTACTTTTCATGCATTTTGTGTTTAATTTGTAGATCTTATGCTTGGGAACGATGTGAGCGATTATTGGTATGAAAACGCAAGGAAAAGCAAGGAAAATGCAAAGAAAAGCAATCCGGACATCATTTGGGCTTTCATGTTTACTTCATGTTCTTGGTTTGGAACTTATCTTACATTGTAGAGCGTCTTCGTAGCTTTTCAGAACCTCTTGAATCGTTCTACCGGAGTTCGAATGCAAGAGTTATGATCTTTGTACCAACGAATGTCAAACTTCGCTGTTTTGGTTAGCCAATTTCTTAGCAGTCTCTTCCAGCCCAATTTCAGCCTTGATTCGTTCAGAATTTCTCAATCCTCAAATAATGAAAGTTGTAGATCTTGTCGATATCTTCAATTTGATAGGTAGCATGTCCCGTAACTCTTCCCGGATCAAAAGTTATGACCATTTTACCAGAGGATACTACAACAGAAAATGGACCGCGCGGGCGCACGAATTTGTGCGCAGCTGCGCGCGACCCTGGAGTAAAAAATGCGATTTTCTGCAAGTCGCGCGCCCGCCCGACCCTTCATCCTGCTAGGCCGCACGACTTCGGGTGATGACCACAACTGAGTTTTCATTAAACAGAGCAATTGAAGCGTAATTGAGAGAGGGGTTCAATTAGGGCTCATATATTAAACATATTTTCATTATGTAAGAGATATTCCACCCCTTGGTTGCTGAACTTACAGCTATATTTTCTCTTTTTAATTTCAATAATAGAATAGAGTAGATTATTGTAGGTATTTTCTAGAGTTGATTGGATTGGAGACTTGAAGCAATTGAAAATCATTAGAGATTCAACCTTGGCGCAAGAGAACAGATTTGCACTACAATTCTCTATCATTATTCTTTCTTTGATTGCTTATTGTATCTCATGATGCGTCTTCAATATGTGGATGATAGCTTTAATTAAGTTATGAGTTAAACACTATTCTGAGATTGCAATGGAGTGTATGGATTAGTTTAATCTGATATATTTCATTGTTAGTTTTATTGATTTCTATGGGTTTGTATATTAAGATTCATGCTTAATTGCTTAGTTGATTGGCCATCAATTACTGTGATAACCCATATGGACTTGAGAAACGAAGTATGGGTTTAGATCTAATCTTGATAGCTTGTGATTGTATATTCTACTTTATGTTGGGATGTATGATTTGTGCTTAGGATAGACATATACCGAAGCACCATTTGTAGTTAATTGAGAACTTGGATTTAACTAATTATTTATAAATCACATAGACATATAGTGGTTTAGGTAATTGGGTGTTCATGTGTATTCTATCAATTGTGGATTATATGTAATATGGGTATGGTACATTGAAAGATGGCTATACTTTACTTTAGTGTTCTCGACTAACAAACCGGTACAATTAGTTTGGCCTACATGAGGTGTATGGATTTGAATGAGTCAATAGATGAAATTGTAATCTCAGGTCTTCATTATCTAGTCTCACTCTAGAAGTAGTTAGGTTTATTTAATTTCATAGTTTAAATATAAAATATGTTGGTATTCGTTTAAACAAGACAGAAATGGTTATGGGTTAATGTTTGGTAAACTTTATTAGTTAATTCCCTGTGGATCGATACTCGACTTACTCTGTATTACTTGTTGACGCATGTATACTTGCATGAGTTAGAGCTCTTTTATCAGAACTGAAAAAGAGGCAACAAGTTTTTGGCACCGTTGCCGGGAATTATTTTAATAATTTTTGGTAACATTAATTTCAATCAAATTAGTCTTAATTTAAACATTTTATTTTATTTTAATTCTCTTCCCTTCTTTCTCTCTTTTCAGGTACCATGGGTGATTTTTCTTATCAAGGGCCTTATGGAAATAGGACTCAACCAAGGGACATAAGCACTGAGAGACTCAATGTATTTTCTACATTGTCAACACAAATTACAACACTTTCGGAGAGGTTGGATATTCTTGTAGCCCAACGCACTCGAGAGATATTACTTACATGTGAATACTGTGCTGGCGAGCATCCGAGTTATCAGTGCAACATCAAGGTTGGACAAGTGCAGTTTGGGGGTGATTTCTTCAACAACGATGTTTATCATGATTATCAAAAAGGTTGGGGGTATCACCCAGATTATGAATGGGGTTATAACTATCAAGATCAATACTGCATCTCAAGTCCAACATATCCATCAGATTTCTCATATCCACCTCCAGTGAAACAAGAAGAAAATTCAGAGTCGAAGGAATTCATGTCAAAAAGCATTGCAGACCATGAAGAGATGATGATGAGTCAGGAGTTATCACGCAAAAATCATTACATACAAATGGAACAACTCATTAACTCCTCAATGAATAGTTCTCAATACATGGATTTCAAAATTGAGAAAGATAATTCAAGATTGGAGGATTTGTGGTTCAAATTTGTAGCATCAACTGAGAAGAAGATGATTGAGCAAGAGAGTTCAATTCAAAATCTTTAGAATTAACTGGATCTAATGTTCAAATCCTTAAACAATCGCCCTCCAAATAATTGGTGCTATGACATGGACGATGAAACTGATGGAGAGCCAGAAGTGTACATGCCACTAAATGAACTGAAAGGAGTGGATATTGCGGAGACAATTGGGGCATAGAAAATGAAGAACATGAGCTGACTTGTATAATACCCCAAGTGCCTTCTCAGTTAGAGTTAAAAAATTCAGTGAATTTTGCACACCCATGTCCCCTTGGTAGTCACATCCAAAGCAAGGATTTCTGCGATTATGAGGCCTCTTACAAACCATGGTGGGCTGAGGAAGAGATAATAAAAGATGAAAAGCATGTTGTATCTTTCATGCCTCAATGCAAAAATCTATTCACAGATACAATGGG
Source organism: Panax japonicus (assembly GCA_020205505.1). Lineage (NCBI taxonomy): Eukaryota > Viridiplantae > Streptophyta > Magnoliopsida > Apiales > Araliaceae > Panax > Panax japonicus. Next base: position 48,359,427 of record CM035099.1, read on the forward strand.
AGAAGCACCTGGCGATACGATAGAAATAGAAACATCATGTACAGGAAATATGCTAGGTGGCTTCATTTCATAGACTCTCATAATGGGGAACCTACCTACATACATAGTGGTTCTAATGGATGGAGGGTTCTTATCTTATCGTAGAGGAATCAGATAGCGGTGTCAAGAAATGAGTCCAACTAACGGACTATAAACCAAGCGCTAGATGGGAGGCACCCCATCCAATCTTTCTCATTCCTTGTTTAATTCTTATTTACATTTCCATATTTAGTAGAAGTTAGATAGTGATTCGTATTAATAATAGTTTGATTATTTCTCTTCTTATGTTCAATCCAATTGCTATAAGAATTCAGGATCAAACAGAAGTCAAAAACTGAAGCTGCCAAGGTACAGGGTCACGCGACCGCGCCCAACTACAAGACAAACACAGCACGGCTGCGCCATAGCTCAGTCACATATTTTTTTTTACTAAATTTGAAGAATTTCTGACTCAAGCATTCGGACAGTTAGAAGCCAACACTCAGTTTCCAACTATAGAATATCTCAAACTTAGCCATCGCCTGATATAACATCGGATCTTGATGAGGCGAACAGAGATGACATTGCCACTTAGGGGAGTATTCTTTCACTTTTAATTACAATGAGGGCATTGTTCATTTTAAGTTTGGGGGCATTGGGTCTAGTTAGTAGTTTAAAGCATGTAGTGTAATTGCATCATATAGAGTAATTTCATGTTACATATAGTTAATTTCATGTTAGTAGTTATTAGTTTATTTTTGCGGTAAATATTTTTTTTCTTTTTGATTGGCTTAATATCTGTTTAGTTTCATAACATTGCACAATCCTAGGTTTTTGGTTAGTTGAATTCTAATTTGGCCAATGATGACATAGAAATTTGATAGATTTTTGAACTTGGTTGATATCTTGAGCTTAGTTATAATTTTATACATGATATAATTCATGATTGTTGTTTAGATGTTACCATGTAGCACGAAAATGTTCCTATTTGCTTGTTGGTTAAGATTAACAAGCTCGTCTGCTGAGAGGAAAATGTTGTTTTTAAGGATAGAATTGTGTAGGAAGTGAGACATAGACTATGAAAACCGAGATACTCAAACTTTGGGAACACATGGGTATGCTTACTATTGGGACGAGATGGAGCGTAAAACGCATTCGTTTAAATGGAAATGGAAAGTGAGATGGAGCATAAAACGCACTCGTTTAAATGGAAATGGAAAGTGAAATGGAGCGTAAAACGCACTCGGTATATATATAAAAAAATCAATAAACACCACGGGAAAGTGCAAAAATTTCCCTCGTGTGTAAAAACAAAGCAGAATAAACCTATTGTTGAACATTAATTTGTATTGATGTGTTGGAGTTGTTGATGTCTCATTAGTATATGCAGTTCTTAATTTAAGCTTTAATTTTCTGTCTTAAGCAATATAGCATGTGGTATCTTCATCTTTTTCAAGCTTATCTGTGAACACATCACACACACACACACATCTTTATAGCAGGTTAGGATTATATGATTGTATGTCATTATGCCTTTCGCTTAGTTTGATGCTTTGTTCTTGGATCTTGATATTTCTCTAGGGCATATCTTATTGGAATTTTTAACATGGCTGGAAATCTTGGGATTCATTGTCATAGTAGCGTAGCTTGCATAGCATGTAGATTGGATTATATTATTTGCTTGAGGACAAACAACGGTTTAAGTGTGGGGGTATTTGATAGGTGGATTTTATATCCACTTATTCAGTATCTTTTACTTGAATTAGTTGAATATATAATGTGTCTTAGTTACTTTTCATGCATTTTGTGTTTAATTTGTAAATCTTATGCTTGGGAACGATGTGAGCGATTATTGGTATAAAAACGCAAGGAAAAGCAATCCGGACATCATTTCGGCTTTCATGTTTACTTCATGTCCTTGGTTTGGAACTTAGCTTACATTTTAGAGCGTCTTCGTAGCTTTTCAGAATATCTTGAATCGTTCTATCGGAGTTCGGATGCAAGAGTTATGATCTTTGTACCAACGGTTGTCAAACTTTGCTGTTTTGGATAGCCATTTTCATAGCAGTCTCTTCCAGCCCAATTTCATCCTTGATTCGTCCAGAATTTCTCAATCCTCAAATAATGAAAGTTGTAGATCTTGTCGATATCTTCAATTTGATAGGTAGCATGCCCCGTAACTCTTGCCGGATCAAAGGTTATGACCATTTTACCAGATGATACTATAGGGGAAAATGGACCGCGCGGGCGCACGAATTTGTGCACGGCCGCGCGCAATCCTGGAGAAAAAAAGCGATTTTTTGCAAGTCGCGCATCTGCCCGACCCTGCAAGCCAATTCCTGCACGGCCGCGCAACTTCGGGTGATGACCACAACTGATTTTTCATTAAACAGAGCAATTGAAGCGTAATTGAGAGAGGGGTTCAATTAGGGCTTACATATTACACATATTTTCATTATGTAAGAGATATTCAACCCCTTGGGTGCTGAACTTACTTCTATATTTTCTCTCTTTAATTTCAATAATAGAATAGAATAGATTAGTGTAGGTATTTTCTAGAGTTGATTGGATTGGAGACTTGAAGCAATTGAAAATCATTAGAGATTCAACCTTGGCGCAAGAGAACAGATTTGCACTACAATTCTCTACCCTTATTCTCTCTTTGATTGCTTATTGTATCTCATGATGCGTTTTCAATATGTGGATGATAGCTTTAATTCAGTTATGAGTTAAACACTATTCTGAGATTGCAATGGAGTCTATGGATTAGTTTAATCTGATATATTTCATTGTTAGCTTTTATTGATTTCTATGGGTTTTTCTAATAAGATTCATGCTTAATTGCTTAGTTGATTGGCCATCAATTACTGTGATAACCCATATGGGCTTGAGAAACGAAGTATGGGTTTAGATCTGATCTTGATAGCTTGTGATTGTATATTCTACTTTATGTTGGGATGTCTGATTTGTGCTTAGGATAGACATATACCGAAGCACCATTTGTAGTCAATTGAGAACTTGGAATTAAACCCTAATTATTTGTAAATCACATAGACATATAGTGGTTTAGGTAATTGGGTGTTCATGTGTATTCTGTCAATTGTGGATTATATGTAATATGGGTATGGTACATTGAAAGATGGCTATACTTTACTTTAGTGTTCTCGACTAACAAACCGGAACAATTAGTTTGGCCTACATGAGGTGTATGGATTTGAATGAGTCAATATATGAAATTGCAATCTCTGGTCTTCATTATCTAGTCTCACTCTAGAAGTAGTTAGGTTTATTTAATTTCATAGTTTAAATATAAAATATATTGGTATTCGTTTAAATAAGACTGAAATGGTTATGGGTTAATGCTTGGTAAACTTTATTAGTTAATTCCCTGCGGATCGATACTCGACTTACTCTATATTACTTGTTAACGCATGTATACTTGCATGAGTTAGAGCTCTTTTATCAGAACTAAAAAAGTGGCAACAGTGGCATCCCAATAGGATGATAGTGAGTATTTCTCACCTCCAGGGCATGGAAACTGATCGGCTCAACTGCATTGAAGCTTATAACTGGTATGTCACCTTGTTCAGGACATTCCGGCTCAGCATTGACAGTGATTAGGCTATTGTTAATGATGTTTTTAAGTTGCTGATGAAGGGTGGAAGAGACAACTCCAGCCATATGAATCCATGGTCTTCCCAAAAGCAAGTTGTATCCAATAACAATTTTGAGCACATGAAAGGATACACTGAATGTATGTGGACCAATCTCCATAAGTAATTCAATCTCCCAAATGGCATTTCGTCGGGATCCATCAAAAGCTTTGATAATCGTAAGGCTGCTTTTGATCCTTTTGGGACTGATATTCATCTTCTCTAAAGTGGCATAAGGACAAATATTCAAAGACAATCCACCATCTATCAGAACTCCTCCCACCATTTATCCGGAGGACATAACCGCTATATGCAACGGCTTGCCAGTCCCTTTGGGCGGTATGTTGTCATCAGTGAAAGATATCACATTGTTTTTAAAAATGTGATCAACCAGATGTTGGAAATTTCAACATCCACTGATTTTGGAAAATGGGCTTCTTCCAACACCCTGAGCAAGATCTTCCTGTGATCTTTGGAAGAGAAAACCAAGTCCAGTATGGAAATTTGTTGTGGAGCTTCTCTCAAACTTAAAACCATCTTGGCTTCATTATGGCCCATAGTACGGAGGAATTCTTCAATCCTCTCAATGGGAACGTTCCCCTTTGATTTGATGGTAGACTTCATGATAAGTGGTTTTATAACCCCTTATTTAGATATTAACTGACTTAATTTGTTGCTTAAAATCATTTTATTGTATATCTTATTATGCATTTATGCCTTGTTTTATAGTTTCAATAATGGGAAATCTCTTGGTGTTATTGGAGCTAAGTTGTGCTCATGGCTATGATGGATTTATGATGGAAAGTAAAATGGAGCTGAGCATATTGCTAGATGATGAAATGAAGATTTAGAGTGAATTACCTTGAGCTTACAATACAGTAGAAGATTGCAGCAGATCAAGTCGAGGCCAGCTGGTGCACGGCGCAGCTGCATCCAGCTTGGCCTTTGACACGGTGCAGCTGCGCCAGGCGACTTGCAGAGATCCAGAACAGCGCAGCTGCGCCCTTTACAAAGCCTATCACGGTGCAGCTGCGCGTGTCTATGTTTTGCTGCTGACTTTGATTTAAGTTATCCAATCGAATTTATACTGGGAAAAAGGGGCTTACGACTGAGACTCCTATTAAATGAGACGTATTTGCATTATGTAAAGGATACCACCCCTTGGGGGATCAATTAGCTACTATTAGTTTCTTTCTTTAATTTTAATAATAGATTAGAGTAGATTAGTGTAGTTAATTTCTAGATTGATTAAGTCTGAATACTTGAAGCAATTGGAAAGCATTAAAGATTCAATCCTAGAATAGGAGAACAAATTTTCACTTCAATTCTCTACTCTTATTCTCGCTTTGATTCCTAATTGTATGTTATTATGTTTATTCAATATGTGGATGGTAGATTTGATTCAGCTATAATTTAAACTCTATTATGAGATTGCAATGGATTCTATGGATTAGTTTATTCTGATATATTTCATTGTTAGCCTTATTGATTCCTATAGGATTGTCTATTTAGATTCATGCTATTTTGCTTAGTTTATTGGCCATTAATTACTGTGATAATCCATATAGAATTGAGAGACGAAGTATGGATTTAGATCTAATCTTAATAGCTTGTAATTGTATGTTCTACAAAATGATGGGATGTGTGATTTATGTTTAGGATAGACATATACCAAATCACCACTCGTAGTCAATTGAGAACTTGGGCTTAAACCCTAATTATTTGTAAATCACATAGATATATAGTGGTTTAGGTAATGTGGGTGTTCATGTGTATTTTATCAACTATGGATTATATATGATATGGGTATGGTATATTGAGAGATGGCTATACTTTACTTTCGTGTTCTCAACTAACAATTTCGTACAATTAATTTTGCTTAACATGAAGTGGGTTGATTTAAATGAGTCAATAGATGAAATTGTGATCTCAAGTTTTCATTATCTAGTCTCTAGGAATAATGAGGTTTATTTAATTTCATAGTTTAAATTTACAGAGAACAAATCAATTATTTAATTTAGACTAAAATGATCATGGGCTAGTGCTTGCAGAACTTTATTAGTTAATTCTCTGTGGGAACAATACTTTACTTACTCTTTATTACTTGTTGACCGTGTATATTTGCACACATATATTGATCGGTAAAATGACCAACAAGTTTTTGGCGCCGTTGCCGGGGAATTAGTTTAATAATTTTTGCCAACATTAATTTCAATCAAATTAGTCTTAATTTAAACATTTTATTTTATTTTACATATCTTCTTGTATTCTCTCTTTTTAGGTACCATGGATGACTTTGCTTATCAATGTCCTTATACAAATATAACTAAACCAAGGAACACAAGAACTGAAGAACTCAATGTATTTTCTACATTGTCAGCATAAATTGCAACACTATCGAGGAGGTTGGATGTTCTTCCTGTAACGACCCCAAAATTCATACAATTTAATTTTCGACTTCGATCATTAATAATACATTCAACCGCTAATTTTTACATCATTAAACCATAATACAACCATTAAAATTTGCGGAATAATTAAAATTTTCTATTACAAACTATTCTCGTTCCCAGAACTTTCAACCTTTACATCTAAATATCTCATAATCATTTTTAATATTACAATAGTTTACATTGCAAAATAATATTACAATTCAACATTAATACATTATTCGGAACCTTAAACATGGTTCAAATAATAATAACACAACCAAAGTGTAAAAATTTTCAAGTATCACATCTGATTCATGTCTTTCAAGTAACACATATCTTTACCTTGAATCTTGAACCTGCAAAAGTGGTTATTTTCAAGGTTGAGCTCGACAGCCCAGCAAAATCTAACAGTTTTCATGCATCACATAGCATATAATAGCATGCTCAACATATATCTCATAAACATTGGACTAACATAACATATATGTTACAGTTCATATAACAAGAATAAAGATGTATAGAGATTGAATTCCTTACTCAATCAGCATGCTTTACTCAATCAACGTAGTCATAAGTTGACTTTAATATTTCATAAATTCAACATATATATAACACATCATGCTTTTTGCAATAAAGATTTAAACCAATCAAATTCACATAGCAAATAGGAACTAAAAGACTTGCCTTGATCGTTGTTTACCAATAATAGTTTAACAACTTATAGTTATCTGCACTTCACGTGCCCTAGACAATTATATAATCATGCACATTAACTATTAGTCATATAGCAATTCATAGTAGTTGTAATGTAAACTTTACTCTACATCTCATAACCATTTCTATTATCAATACACAATGTTCAATTTTATTGTGTTACTTTCGACTTATAGCTCACTATATTTCATATTCGAAGTTCATTCAAGTTTTTAAGTCTTGCTAGGACTACTTATTGATTTTATATTAACACTATTTAATATCTTATTATATTCATTTCATTTAATTTAAAACATTTTTTACGTTCATTATAACTTATCACGGCGTTTCGACGTTTATTCGTCACACAACCAATTTGTCTCTCTTGTGTGTGCTTAGTATGCGTATTCAACTTATCTAATATATCATTATTTAATGTTAAGCATCATTATACTTCATAATATTCATATTCTATAGCTTAGAACAACATCTATTAGCGTCAACATCACTATACTTGTGTATGAGCATGACCAACGCCCTCCGATTGCCTCCGAATACGCATCAGTCACAAAGATGACCATTTTGACTACTGTTACCAACCTCAAATTGAAAACTTTAAACAATAAAAGTTGTAGGTCTATTCTTCATGGTTCCGGATCATCTTTAATCATCTCAATCGGAGTTGGTATAAAAACGTTATGCCTATTTTACTAAAATAGGTCAAAGCAGTCACACTTGACACACTTTGGGCGCAGCTGCGCCCAATTAAGCCTTTGGCACAGCGCAGTTGCGCCCCAAATGACTTAGGGTACGCTGTGCCCGTTAGCAGAAACGGGACCTGAAGCTACTGGTCTTCGCAATTTTTGACCCTTTTTCTCCTACTAATCTTCATAACTTGAGTTATACACATCTAAATTAGTCCGTTTTCGATTCTATGGATTTATAATTCATAGAACTACAATATACTAGAATTCTAACAATTTATAAAAACATTAACCAAACTAAAATTTGGCCCAAAACACATGTTCATACTCTATTTTCATGTTTTAACACATTTAGCGAATTCAATCGCCATAGCTTCATTTCTTAACCAATTAACACGATTTAAACTACACCGCTTTCGTTTCTTAACTTACTAACATATTCTAACATCAAATAACAGATTATAACACATATTAAGCATGAAATTTTGTACTTTGTAAAGCCATTTTTGAACAAAAACACTGTTATTTATTTTTCTCCTTATAAACCCAAATTTCATGTATTTGAACATCAACATAGACTTATAGAGGATAACTAACAGATTTAGCAAGAGAATACATACATATAAACAACATCTTCTACAATAATTCAACCAAAACCTAATTTCCAAAGAATAGAAAATTATAAGACTACAAATTAGAATTAGGGGTAGATTATACCTTAAACCCTTGATTGAATGCTAGCAAAAGATAGTATTAGAGCTTAGAAATTCTCTGTGACAACCCGATATTTTCTATATAAATAAATCATAAATTTTACGTATAAATTTTTTCTTTTTTTATTATTTATTAAAATAAATATGAATGATATGTGTCAAGGTAATGTGTAATTATAATTATATGTGTGATAAATAAAATTTATTTATTATATTAAGTATTGCAAATAAATTTATTTTAGAATTATTGACTATTATCAATTATAATTTTTATACTAATTAATTTCTTATTGGAAATGTATTATTAATTATTTTTCAAGGAAAATATAATCTTATATTATTTAAATAATATGAAATGATTTTAGAATAATTATAATGATTATTTCGTTATATGAATTTGTTCAGGATGTTAAGTTAATTATTTTAACTTAATTAAGAATGTTATTTATGCAAGGTAAATCAGATATGGAATCCAAACCCTGAATCTGGGTTTTGATCAAGGAATGAGAATAATAATATTATATTATTATTTGTCACTGTTATAGATATGTGTATTATGTGTATAAGGTTAATGTGAATATCCGTTTTGATGAAATAATTTTAGTGTTAATGGTAAACCCTAATTTTGGTTATGGGATAAGGAATAATTATAATAATAATATTATAATATTATAATATTTTGATTTTTCAGTGCTATGAATATGTACTGTATGTACGTAATGTTGAGGGTTGGTCAATTATGGTATATATTGACTCAAACCCTAGCATTAATTGATTTAACCATGTTTAACAATGTAAATGAAAAATTTAAGACTATTATATAACTGTATTTTAAATGCTGAATCATTGGAAATACCAAGACAGGGCAATGCCTTAACGTATTTTTTAATTTGTTGGACGACGGAAGTATGAACGTCAGTCCAGGGTGGAGGATTGTCTTGCAAACGCTGAAAGAGAGGTTTGCAGATCTTCCTGAGATTCTTGTAAAACTTGCCTATATAATTAAGCGAGCCAAGAAATCTCTGCAGTTGGGTTTTGTTAGTTATCTTATCGGGAAACTTGTCAGCGAATTGAATAGCTCGTTCAATGGGCTGAACTTGTCCTCTGAAGATATTAAGACCAAGAAACCTTATTCTGACCTGAAACAGGCTGCATTTGGAAGGTGAAAGAACTAGACCATTGTCTTTAACTGTCTTGAAGAATGATTTCAAGTGTTTAATGTGTTCTTCAATGGTCATTGAAAAAACAAGGATATCATCAATATAGACGACAATAAAATGACAGAAAGGGTTTAATATGTCATTTAAGATATTTTGAGATTTACTGTGGATTTCAGGCAAATGGATCCTGAGCATCCTGGAGGTTGACTGTGCCGTAAGGATCATAATCGTCATCATCATCGGCACAATCCTTAAAATCTGAAATACTACGGGATCATAATCGCCGATGATGATGGCGATTATGATCCTTACGGCACAGTCAACCTCCAGGATGCTCAGGATCCATTTGCCTGAAATCCACAGTAAATCCAGCACCTGCTCCGGCAGCCATTTATTCAGAAGAATCTACTTTCCCACCGAAAGTAGCCCCAGTCACATGCACTTGCCCTTACGGTCAATTAGTTCAGAAGATCCTCTTTCTTTTCCACCGAAAGTATCCGCTAAGTCAAAAGCTGTCGACCTCTTTGTCAATAGTTGCCAAAAGCGTCCATGAATAGTAAAAAAGTCAGTACTGTAGCACTGTTCATCAATAGTAAAAGTTGTCTGTAATCAATCACTTTTACTTTTACTTTTGCTTTCACTTAAGTAACATGTTTTTGCTTTACCTCAGTGGTTGTTATAGTTATTACCCCAGTTAATGTAATAGTTCTCCTTCCTTATTCTATAAAAGGTCGCAGAGCTCATTTGGTTCTTCAGATTTCGAAACTTAGAAAGACTCTGAGCTCTCTCTCTCATATGAATCTTTAGTTTCTACCTCTGAATAACCTACTCAACCCCTCTTCTCCACTTCTCTAGTTAAATGTTCTAAATTGTAAGTTAATTTTATATTTCTGTATGTACATAATCTTAGTAATCAATAAAGTTTTTAAATTAGTAATTATTTTGTGTAATCTGTATATGCACATCTGCTTCTGCTTCATCTTTTGACACCAAAGGACGAACCAATAAGGAAATGGACTTATGAATTTATGGTCAAATTGTAAGAACCATGAATGACTAAGTGACTCGTTCTGGTGAAGGAGAACCTTATACCAGGCTTCAATGTAGTCATAATAACAAAACTGGTGATCTTGATTGGAAAGATTCATGAGATCGGAGGGATGCTTTCCCCAATCAGAGATTTGAATAAACTGTTTGATATACATAGAATGATAGAGAATTTTTGACTTATCATTCTGTGCATAAATGGGTTTGATATTTACTGACTCTGTTTCCAGAAGAATATCCTTATAGTACACAAGAGACTTATAAGGAACAAGAGGTTGGAAGTTCCATCCAGGGGGAAAAAACTGGGCAGCAAGTTTACTGGGATCATTTTTTGGTTTCATACTGGGTTCAATATGAAATAAATAGCTTTCCCATCTGAGCATATACTCAGTAGGAGGATGACTAGGAGCTGAGGACGAAGCCTTAGCAGGATTACTGAAATGATCAATCGGAACAGGTTGACTGACCAAAGCCGAACTGTAAGGCTTAGTCATGGTGCCAAGAACAGTGAATTTATTACTAGTTTGAATAGTTGGGTTAACTGGATGAGGAATCATGGTTCCTCTGGGTTGACTAATAGGGCCAGAAGGGCGACCTGGTCCTTTTGAGGATGATGCTCCTCTGGTGCTCATTGAATGGTACCTGTATTGATAAATTCTCGAGTGAGAAAATCAGGAACTGAATTGTTATTTCCTTTGATATATTCAATTTAAAAGTCAAAAATACTTAATAAAGCTTGCCATCTAGCGAAAGAATGCTTAGAGGCTAGATTTTGAACGTCTTTTTCTAATATATACTTTGCTGATTTGCAATCAATGCGAACTAAGAATTTTTGATTTAATAAATCACTTTGAAATTTAGTAATACATAAAACGAAAGAAAGTATTTCTTTTTTAATAGTACTGTAATTTAATTGTGTAGTATTCCATGCACCGGAATGAAATCGAACAATCTGTTCTGGGGAGCTAGGTGTTAATTTTTGTTTTAGAATGCCTCCGAATCCAATATCTGAGGCGTCAGATTCAACAATTTTAAATACTGAATCATTGGAAATGCCGAGACAGGGCAATGCCTTAACTTATTTTTTAACTTGTTGGACGACGGAAGTATGAACGTCAGTCCATGGTGGAGGATTGTCTTGCAAACGCTGAAAGAGAGGTTTGTAGATCTTCCTAAGATTCTTGTAAAACTTGCCTATATAATTAAGCGAGCCAAGAAATCTCTGCAGTTGGGTAGACTCATACCCTAAACCAAATGCCCTAAACTGCTCACACAAGAGACTTACAGGGGTAGACACGACAAAGGGTGGACTACAGTAAGTTAGGTGATTTCAGATGCAGAATAAAGAAGAAGTTTTGAAAATAGTATGAATGATAGATTACTAAAATCTTACCAGCAACTAGAACAAACAACTTGGCTCTGATACCATTTGGGGGGCATTTGGGGGCGAAAGCAGATAAATCAAAAGATGAAGCAGATGTGCATATACAGATTACACAAAATAATTACTAATTTAAAAAATTTATTGATTACTGAGATTATGTACATACAGAAATATAAAATTAACTTACAATTTAGAACATTTAACTAGAGAAGTGGAGAAGAGGGGTTGAGTAGGTTATTTAGAGGTAGAAACTAAAGATTCATCTGAGAGAGAGAGCTCAGAGTCTTTCTAAGTTTCGAAATCTTTTAAATGAATTTTTAATTCTTCAATTTGTTGTTGAACCCTTTTACTTAAAAGCTGCTCTTCAATTCGTTTATAATTAATTTTTTCTTTCAAAAATTTTAAATGTGTTGATTTACTGTTAAGTAAATTTAATGAGTTAGAGATAGATTCTTCTTGAATGAATTTTAAATCTCTTTCTTTAGGTTTAATAAGAAATTTAAAGGTTATTTTCTTTCCTAAGTGTCTACAGCTTAGGCCTTCATTACTAGTAGTAAATGGATAGAGTAAATATATAAATGGTAATCCTAAGATGACTTTATCTGTAAGATTTTGAATCAAAACAAATGATGTTTTGAAACACATATCATCTTGACAGATATGAACTTTAGGTAACTTATATTTAATTTCCATTTGGCTACCATTAGCAGAATTTAATCTTTCACTGGTTTTCCTAAAATACTTGGTTGGGATAAGACCTTCTTGTATACAGTTTAGATCTGCACCCGTATCTACAAGAGCAGAAAGTCGTATAGAGAAATTTTTATCAACAACCAGTTTAACTGAAATATACCATTTCTGAATCGTAATGTCCTTAATTCTTTTTAAGTGTGAGTCCTTGTATAACTTGATCTGATTCTTCTTTAACATTAGATGATTCTGGTTCATCAGGATTTTCATCACTAGATGTAGAATCATTAATTTGAAGATCGGATCTTTTATCATTAAATTCCTTTTTTAAATTGGAAACGTCTAATTTTAAACTTGTAATTTCCCTTTTTAGTTTATTAACTTCTAGATTTAATTCTGGAAGAGTGATTTCTTTAACATGAGATTTAAATCTTTCTAAAGTTTTATTGAGACTAAAAATTGATTTTTCTTTAGCTTTAATGAATTTTTCATTATTATCTTTGGTTAATAAATCATTTAACTGTTTAGTGTACTGGGCCTTTAGTTTAGTATCAGTAATTTTACTAATTAATTCTATTAACAAAGAGCTTTCTTCATCATCTTTGTTAAGTACATTAATTTTTTTAGTGCAACATTTTTCATTGCAATTATCTGCACAAATAGTGACTTCTTCTGCGTCACTGCTTGATGCATTATTACTGATGGTATTGGAAGAATACGAGGAAATAGAACCATCATCATTACTGACATCATTCTCAATTCTCATAAGTTCCAATATATGTTCAGTGTCTTCACTTGAGATATTTAGCTGATTTAATTTCTGTTTAATTTTACATTCATTTTTATAATGACCCTTTTGCTCATAATTGTGGCAGACAATTTTACTCTTATCATATTTTTTGGACTTAACATGCCTTTTATTCGTAGTTTTGGGTTTATTATAATAATTATCTTGATTTTTATTTTTGTGGTGACTATGTTTTCGTCTTTTATGTTTTGTATTTTTGTGAGATTCAATATGTTTATTCTTATGCTTTCTTAGAGAGGGAGCAATAGGAGGTAAGCCATATTGTTCACAAAAAGTGCCTAATTCATATTTAGCCTTTTTCTTGTCTTTACTAGCTTGTTTGGCTAATTTAAAATCTATACACATTTTTAATCCTATTTTTTGGATATGACTTATTATATCACCGTAGGTTAAATTATCATAATCAATGTACCCTAGATTTTTACCTAGTTCTTCCCGAACCTTATGGGAAAATAAAGAAGGTAAACCGTTTATGAATTTTTCCTTCCAAAAGGGTTTATTGCTGTCATTGCGTAACATAACTCTAGATGTAAAGACATCTTTGTACCACCTAAAATCACTTAGGGTGGGACAAGTAAGATTGCTTAATTGATCGTGAATTCTTTCTGTGATATTACTGGGAGTGCCAATAAAGTGTTTTATTATGGTAAATATAAGTGTATTAACCCCATCTGGCGGACCTACGCCAAGTTCTTCATTGAAGATAGGGTTGCCATCGTCATCTAACTGGACATCATGGATTATTGATATTCTAGTATCTTCAGTGAGATGTTTTTCCCACAAAGATCTGAGGATACCCGTAAATCCACTTACTATTAATTCAACAATGTCTGGTTGAGACAGATTATTGAATTTAGTGATGTAACTATTCGCTACAATGGACATATGATTAAGTTTATTTAAAATTTCTTGTTCACTAAAACCGTCAATGTTCCATTCATAAATTTTATTAGATGAGACTGAGAATTGTTTATCTAGATTTCTCTTTTCGAACTGTAAGTCCGGAGGAGTGGGTCTAGAGTACCAATTCCTAGTTATATTGGTATTTTTAACTGTTAACTTGTTTAGTTGATCATTGAAGTCTGGTAATGAATCAGAATCATCTGATTGACTACTGCTTTCATTATCAGTTTCAGCTTGATCAATAGTGGCAATTGTACCACTTGTACCAGGTTTATTTTTAAGTTTTTTAAATAACTTATCAATTGATTTGACTAGTTTATCATCATCAGATGGTAATCCTAATTTATATCTATTTTCAGTTAATTTTATTAGAGGTTGTTCATTTTTTAAGTTGGGATTTTTAATAATAGACTCTTCGAATTTTTCTTCAATTCTATCAAGCTGTTTTCCAACAGTTGCTAGATATTGGTTGCTAAAGTTTAATTGTTCTATTATTTTTTTATCATTGTTATTAGTATCTGAAATTTTAAATGGACTAGCTATAACTGAAGTGTTTTTAACTGCGATTAAAACTGTTTCTAAAGGAGGATGACTAGAAGAAACTTTTGACTTATCTTCTTTCGTCCATTGAGTTTTGGTGATTACATTACATTTACTTTGAAATTGTTCATACCAATCATAAAATATAATATTCATACTTTCCTTTTTAATAAATCTTTTCCATCTATTAACTATCTTATCACGCTCTTTTTCAGTTGGGTGATTAAATCTAAATAAATGTCACTTTTCTTTATTAGATTTGGAATTAAAATGTTTTACTAGATTGTCCCAATCTAATACGAATTCTTTTTTAATGACTCTCAATTGATTGTGAATAGGAATATATAAATCCGACTGAGTGGGCATCACAGAAGAAGTGGGAGAAGAAGAACATGTTTCTTCTACAAAATCTTTGTGAGCATAACAAGGATGACTAGTTTGACCCTGATTAAGAATTCCTTTTAATTTAATATCTTTAATTGAAGGATCACTGAGTACTTCAGTATCTCTTCGAGCATAAGACGAAGGTGCTGAGGAACTAGTGAAATCTTCAATAACGACATGTCGTCTGGTCCGTTCAAAACTTATTTTGACCGTTCCATCGGAGAATTGTCGAACGTTTTCTATATTTAATAAATTATTAATTATAGGTTGTTGAGGTATTTCATTAGGTAAAATCCATTGACTGGGAAGTGTAATATCCTTCCAGAGAATTGTTCTTGGAACTTGAATATTAGCATCAGTAGTAGAACTTTGAATTAATACAGTTAAATCTTTAGGACTTTTATTTAACGCATGTACATTCAAATTTGTTTTCATAGTTTTATAATAAATTCTATAGATTAATGCAATAGGCTGAGAACCCTCAATCATGTGAGTGATTTCGCCTGAAGTTTTAATATTTAATGTTAAAGCTTTTAGTAAATGCTGATCACTAAGGCTCAAGGTGAAATCAGGAAAACAATTAAAATGGACAGGTCCATTGTGCAGACTTGATTCCATTGCGCCTATTATACTGGGGTGATAATTCAAGAATCTAGCATCTCTAAGACAGAGATAGATACATGAATTAATTTCCTTAATGTTTAATGGTTTTACTGCAACTTGAACCAAACCAATATGAATGAAATTGTAACCCTTTTTCCTATGTTTTTTTAATGACATCTGGGTCAAGGAGACTACAATTTTCATATTCTTTATTAATGGCATAAACTTTTTCAACTATTTTAACATTATAATCAGTTTTAAAATTATCTAAAAATGTTGACTGTTAAATATCTTTGGGAGAAACCCTAGGTATATTCCAATTATGTAAGGTTTGACTGATATCTTCATAACTATGAGTTTCTTGGTTAACTATGTCTGGAACCGAAGGTAAAGTTGACCTGTGACTAATTGATGAGTTAGATCTAAATAACCTATTCATTACACTGGCTTCAAAACGAAGTTTTACTCTTTATCTTCCATACAGACCCTCTTACCTTGAGTAGACTCATACCCTAAACCAAATACCCTAAACTGCTCACACAAGAGACTTACAGGGGTAGACACGACAAAGGGTGGACTACAGTAAGTTAGGTGATTTCAGATGCAGAATAAAGAAGTTTTGAAAATAGCATGAATGATAGATTACTAAAATCTTACCAGCAACTAGAACAAACAACTTGGCTCTGATACCATTTGGGGGGCATTTGGGGGCGAAAGCAGATAAATCAAAAGATGAAGCAGATGTGCATATACAGATTACACAAATCAATTAATATATATATATATATATATATGTTGTGTGTTATGCAAATTAAGAAACCCTAAATATTAAATTTAAAACCCTAGTTTATATTTGTATTTTCTAAATATTAGAAAACCCTAATTTGAAAATCTAAATTGGAGTTCGTGATCAGTCAGAAATTGTGTTACTGTGTTTAATAACACGTACGATAGACTTTAATTGCTAATTAAGGTAAACCTAATTAGTAAATTAAAACCCTAAAACCTAGAACCCTAATTCGATAATTAGAAAACCCTAATTATAATTATTTAACTCTAATTATCAAAACCCTAAACCCTAATTGCTAAATCCTACATTTTGTGCTAAACCTTAGGGTTAAACCCTAAGGGTCAAACCCTAAAGGTTTGTATCAAATGACCAATCTAGAAATAAAAATTATATGAAAATGACCAAAAAGCCCTTTTGTCACATTTTTATGTTTGCTTGCAAATCTTTACAAGATGAGGGTTGGTAATGTAGCAGCCACGAATCCGGGCCCGGAATCGCCACGGATCCGGTTCACTATTTCTATCACTATTTGCGGAAGATATAAACATAAATTGTTTATACAATACATTACACACTATTTTCCCCAAGGTCGAGTAACCTTAACTTAAACACTATTCATAAAATATCTATTATACAACAATATTTATTAAAATATATTATTACAAACAAGCAGCACTTTATATCCGAAGCTGAACTTGGCCTTAACCTTTTTCCTGTATCCGAACACGTTCGCCTTATCTGCAATGTTTTATCATGATATAGCAAGGGTGAGCATGAAAGTTGCCCAGCAAGTTTAAGTACAATAATATAACAATATATCATGATTGAAGAGTATGAATAATAAGCTGGCTATAATTCATCAATATAATTGAGAACTAGCATGAACAAACTTTTGACTGAACAAGTATTATACATGGACAAACATTTCTGAACCAACTGGTAATGAAGGTGATCAGCCTTTCATACCTGACTTATACATGCAAAATGTACAGAGTACAAATTTCATGGCAATCAGCAATGATTAACCATAAGCTTGAAGAAACTACTCTTATTAGAGTTTAGTAAAAAGAAACTTGCCTGAACCGTTGATTACCGCAACGCAATTTATAACGCTTTACCCGAAGACCTAATATTAATAATATAGATCTCCAATATTAGAATAATATCATCACAGTATAATACTGTTATATTTATATACACAGAATAACCTAAACACATTACCACATAACCCTATCAGTCTATGATTCACATAAGACTTAGCATCAAGTCAAACTATTTCAGTCTGACTTGAAACTGACACAATTCTAACATCCCGACAGTCTAGTCGAACAAAAATCGAGTTTAAGTATTAAACTCTGACTTAACAGTTAACAATTAACTCAGATAATTTTCTTAGCAGCCAAAACATTTTTCCTAGGCTCGTAAAAATTTTCGGATAATTATTACCATTTATCAACATTTTTCAATCCTTAAAACCGTATTTAAATAAATTAAATACCACATAATTCCTTAATCATTAATATTCATTTAATATAAAAATATTAATGAAAATCATTACATAATATTATAATATAATTATAATATCACAAAGTATTTTTAATACCTTAAAATCATAATTATATGATTTTTAAACACTTAAATCCATTATCCGATAATTAATATTAATATTGAAATATTAATATTTTCATGCCAAAATATCAAAAGTTATATTTTATAACTTCAAATATTTTTATATCACTTAAATCATTTTTATATAATTTATAAAGCATTAATTCCATTTTTTTCTTAATTTATTTAATATATTTATTAAATAAACTAATTATCATTACTATTGATTAATTAATGAATTTCATCACAAAATATTAAAAGTCATCAAAAATAACTTAAAATATTTTCTAATAACATAATATAACTTTTCATGATTTTTCATGAATTAAAACTAATTTTAAATAATTTATCTAATATTATAATTAAATAAATAAATACCCTTTATATTCCAAAAATATTAAATATTTTATATCTTGAAGCTTATTTCCTTTTCAGAAATATCTTTTACCTTAACTCGAAATTTCGGAGTTGAAACAGGTATCACATAGATTTTATACTAAAAATCAATTTACTATAATATTTCTTTAATAATTTTTTTTATTATTTTGTCCATTCATGAGTCAACACAGACCGTTCTCTCATATATACATATTTTATTCCGCTAGCACATTCGCTTTATTTTTCGTTTTATAATTATTCACATTTTTGCTTTATATATTAAATATATATATTTCGTTGCGTAAATCTCAACTCAAAAATCACATTTTGAGCACCGAAAACTTCAAAATATCATTTTTATAATTAATACAATTTTTAAAAGGTTTTACGTTCTTCGTTGCACTATAAAATAATTTTATAGGCAATTGTAGTTTTTATTCCACTTAAATATGTAATTTATATTTATTACATATATTTATTGTTTTATTTGTGCCCGAAAAGAAGTTTATCGGCGTAAAATATTACATATAGCCAAATCTCGTCCCGTAGGACTTTATTAGATTTATTATGACTTATTATTACGCCGGAACGCGATTCGGAACGGCGAACGTCAAAATCGCTCGACGCGCCGACGCTCGGCGTTCGCTCAAATTTTAATCCTGACATGCTTGTTTGCCCATTTTTAATTTTCAAATCCTAAGTCATATAACAGCGAAGTTTTAGGCATGTTATAAACCTCATGTCATAGTATTTTAGAAAAAATTTACACCGCGAAAATGGATCACGGAAACTAATCAAAACAGTGCACGAAAAGGACGTCAAACCACAGCACAGCACGACGCCGCGCGGCTGGGCAGGCGTGTGTGGGCGCTGCCTGGCTGCTGCTGCCCTGTCCTGCGCTTATCAACTTAGCTAATTCGCGAATTTCTTACACACTGCTCGTTAATCGGATTGATTCCAAATTTGGATATGTTTTTCGTATCATATGAGACTATTTTTAAAAAATATGAAACCCCCATTTTGGGTCTTTTAAGCAGTCTAAATAATTCGCCAAAAATGGACGTTCATAACGATTTTTAACATTTTTCCCAGATTTACCCTCTTTTCCTAAAACAGTCATAACTTTTTCGTTTTAAAACATTTTTAGGTAATTCTTGAGCCCACGCGAAGCTAACTTCCGGGACTACAACTCTTCCCTACTGACTTGTTTCCAAATTCCGAACACATCAGACCAGAAATTCCGTTCAAGTGAACTGAACCGCACTTGTTGGACAGTTTTGACACTACTACTTTGAAATGTCATAACTCTCTCCTCCGATGTCAGATTTAGTCTGCTTCGGAGTCTATGGAAAGATTATTCAGTGTACTACAACATATCAAAAGCCCAGAATTTTCTGGAATATTTAACTAATCCCGAAATTTCCTTTTTGTGGCAGCAGTCCACTAATATTCTAAGTTAAAAACTGTTTTGGTTCTTCTTTCTTTAGATCAAACTTTTAACACCTAAAATATCTTGATCTACACATAACAAACCATATAACATGTAGATCTGAAGTTTTAAAGTTCAAGAAATAATTTCTTTATCAAATCAAAAAAAATAAAACAAATAAACTAAACTAGGATTTTATACCTAGATCATTTAGCTCTTCTCCTTCTCTTTACACAATATAGGATGAAGCTAGGGAGCATGAAAAAAAATTCTCTTCTTCTTTCTCCATAGGGCTGCCAACCACTTCCTTTTCTCTCCTCTCTTTCTATTTTCTTCTTTTGCTTTTCTTTTTGCTTTATGCTAGATAACTTGGATATATATATATCAATCTTCCAACATCTAGCTTGCCTTGGATGAAAAATATTTATTAAGCTAAAAAGGCTAGTGGGCTATATTTAGGTGGGTGGGTAAACAACTCTTGACCAACTAAAATGAAAGACTAATACAATGAATCATGTGCTTCTTTCCCCCACTTGCATAGCCGGATCTACACTCTAACTTGGCCAATTTTTATTTGTTGATTTATTTGTTATTTAACCATCTAGAAGGTCCATAAAAATTGAGCCATAGCTTGGGCCATTTGATTTCTTTTTTGGACTTTCTAATTAATTTGTTTGAGTAAAAAAAACAACATAGTCCAACACACTAATTTTATCTTACCCTAATTATTTATTTAGTTAGGGTTTCTAAATCACTCATTATGGAATTTAATTACATAGATAATTTAATTATGTAACCCAATTAAGCTATGTTTAAAAATAATCAATAACTTGAGATAATAAAATTAATCTCTTAAGTTAGTATACTAGTATAAAATTTAAATACTAGCACTTACACTTGTTATAACCCTTAGGTTATTTAATTCTCATTCCTAATATATAACATTAGGTTAAATAATTTTCTTTTATGTGTTTATATAATAAACAACTATAAACAATCACATAAGTACTTCATAAAAATTTTAAATCCAAACTCTATTTTCAATCTAGGTCTTATTATTTCACCTTTATTTAATCAATTAAAATTTCAAGTGATTCATTAGGGTTTTCCCTAATTAAATTATAATTAATATCGTTTAACCTTATACTTATCAATGCATTCCCAATCTAGGGTTTTCAATATTCGGATTAGGATTTAAAATCCCCGGAACCAAAATTAGAGTTTCAGAACCGGCTTCTAGGATTTCTTATCAGAAGTTAGGGTTTTCTAACTGAATGTTGACGTTCTTAATATATACTTAGGGTTTGACGCATATATAATTAATCTGGTCAACCCTTGACCCTCAACCACATTTTGAACACTTACATAACCATAAACACAAAGCATATTCACATAAATCCTTAATCCTGAATAATTCACCTATATCCTTCACAGAATTTTGAAATCCTCAAAATTAAATTCCAATAACATCAAACGAATACACTTATTTTCTGTCTAGGTCTATTATTTGACCTTAAATCAATCATTTAAGATTTTAATAAATTGTCTAAATTATCGGGTTGTCACATTCACCCCTCCTTATAATAATTTCGTCACCGAAATTCACCTTACACCTTACACCGTGCACCTTTCATCATACACCATTCACACACATTATTACATGCTACCCAATACACCACTCACAAGAGCAAAAGTTTTGAAATTGTGCTGAGGGGTCATGTAGACCATGAACACATAGTTTTAACGGTAGTAATCATACCGCAAAACAAAACATTACTTGGTCTGTTTACAATCACAAAGAAGGTAAACTACCATTACTAGTACTTTAGGTGATTAGCCTATCGTACTCGTACGTCATGCATAACGTATTAAATAATCTTGGGCAAAAATTTACACTACTAGTTTGGATTATTTATCCAAACATTATCGTTCACCTCAGTCTTATCATAGGATTCCGCACCAAAATAATTTGGTTCGGGAAAATTCTTTCAATGAACACTTGGAGTTTTTATAACATTAGTCTAGCTGAATCAAATAGCATAGACTCATATCAATAATTCAATTCAATCGAATTATTTAGGTGTAGCCAAACCCCGTTGGCAAATTAAAATTTTTGAAAACATTTTCAAGAATGACGTCATGATGCCGCACTGTATTTACAGTCCGTTGAGAATTCCGTCATTTGGTGATTTTATCATACTACATCATACCATAGTGGAACAATGACTTTAGGTCAAATTCACACTAAATAATAATGCATTGATGACTCCATCATTTTTATCATCTCTGCACCAGGTTACATGGTACATAAGTGATAAATAAAAATAATTTTTGATATTTCAAAACATTTGCGTCTAGCCGAAATAAGTAGCATAGACTGTACTTTAAACCGTTTCAAAAATGGTTACGAGTCTACATTTTTTTTAAAGGCACATAGTGTGTATTTAGCTTGATGTCAAAAATTTCGAAGTTTAGCATAGCTAAGAGTTTAGAAAAACCTAAGTCTCCACTAATGATCATTTGCTTAACAATCTATCTGTTCCTATAATCCTTAACACTCCATTCACACACAACTATACCCAATTCATAAAACCACACTTATGAGTTCATAACCTGACCACAATTATATGAGTTTACAAACTGACCCTAGTTTGACCTTTGGCGTCCGTTCGCTGAGGGGCTCAGAAAAATTTCATATAACTATGAGTCAAGAATGTCACATAAGTATGAGTTCTAAGAACTCGTACTTAATCCTATATTCTCTACCTATGACCTATTTATCTATATATAATAACTAGCGTGACACAACATTTCAATGGTTACCAATGCCACCAACTAAGTAGTTTTTACACCAAGTACAATTCCCCGTCTATACAAGAAATCATACAACTCAGTTGTTAACACGAGTCCTCATTGAAATCCCCAACTGTAGCAGCACCAGATCCGGGCCCCGAATCGCCGCTGATCCGGTTCACTATTTCTATCACTATTTGCGGAAGATATAAACATAAATTGTTTATACAATACATTACACACTATTTTCCCCAAGGTCGAGTAACCTTAACTTAAACACTATTCATAAAATATCTATTATACAACAATATTTATCAAAATATATTATTACAAACAAGCCGCACTTTATATCCCAAGCTGAACTTGGCCTTAACCTTTTTCCTGTTTTATCATGATATAGCAAGTGTGAGCATGAAAGTTGCCCAACAAGTTTAAGTACAATAACATAACGATATATCATGATTGAAGAGTATGAATAATAAACTGGCTATAATTCATCAATATAATTGAGAACTAGCATGAACAAACTTTTGACTGAACAAGTATTATACATGAACAAACATTTCTGAACCAACTGGTAATGAATGTGATCAGCCTTTCATACCTGACTTATACATGCAAAATGTACAGAGTACAAATTTCATGGCAATCAGTAATGATTAACCATAAGCTTGAAGAAATTACTCTTATTAGAGTTTAGTAAAAAGAAACTTGCCTGAACCGTTGATTACCGCAACGCAATTTATAACGCTTTACCCGAAGACCTAATATTAATAATATAGATCTCCAATATTAGAATAATATCATCACAGTATAATACTGTTATATTTATATACACAGAATAACCTAAACACAATACCACATAACCCTATCAGTCTATGATTCACATAAGACTTAGCATTAAGTCAAACTATTTCAGTCTGACTTGAAACCGACACAATTCTTACATCCCGACGGTCTAGTCGAACAAAAATCGAGTTTAAGTTCAATTAAACTCTGACTTAACAGCTAACAATTAACTCAGATAATTTTCTTAGCAGCCAAAACATTTTTCCTAGGCTCGTAAAAATTTTCGGATAATTATTACCATTTATCAACATTTTTCAATCCTTAAAACCGTATTTAAATAAATTAAATACCACATAATTCCTTAATCATTAATATTTATTTAATATAAAAATATTAATAAAAATCATTACATAATATTATAATATAATTATAATATCACAAAGTATTTTAATACCTTAAAATCATAATTATATGATTTTTAAACACTTAAATCCATTATCCGATAATTAATATTAAAATATTAATATTTTGATGCCAAAATATCAAAAGTTATATTTTATAACTTAAAATATTTTTATATCACTTAAATCATTTTTATATAATTTATAAAGCATTAATTCCAATTTTCCTTAATTTATTTAATATATTTAATAAATATACTAATTATCATTACTATTGATTAATTAATGAATTTCATCACAAAATATTAAAAGTCATCAAAAATAACTTAAAATATTTTCTAATAACATAATATAACTTTTCATGATTTTTCATGAATTAAAACTATTTTTAAATAATTTATCTAATATTATAATTAAATAAATAAATACCCTTTATATTCCAAAAATATTAAATATTTTACATCTTGAAGCTTATTTCCTTTTCAGAAATATCTTTTACCTTAACTCGAAATTTCAGAGTTGAAACAGGTATCACATAGCTTTTATACTAAAAATCAATTTACTATAATATTTCTTTAATAATTTTTTTTTTATTTTGTCCATTCATGAGTCAACACAGACCGTTCTCTCATATATACATATTTTATTCCGCTAGCACATTCGCTTTATTTTTCGTTTTTTAATTATTCACATTTTTGCTTTATATATTAAATATATATATTTCGTTACGTAAATCTCAACTCAAAAATTACATTTTGAGCACCGAAAACTTTAAAATATCATTTTTATGATTAATACAATTTTTAAAAGGTTTTACGTTCTTCGTTGCACTATAAAATAATTTTATAGGCAATTGTAGTTTTTATTCCACTTAAATATGTAATTTATATTTATTACATATATTTATTGCTTTATTTATGCCCGAAAAGAAGTTTATCGGCGTAAAATATTACATATAGCCAAATCTCGCCCCGTAGGACTTTATTAGATTTATTATGACTTATTATTACGCCGGAACGCGATTTGGAACGGCGAACATCAAAATCGCTCGACGCGCCGACGCTCGGCGTTCGCTCAAATTTTAATCCTGACATGCTTGTTTGCCCATTTTTAATTTTCAAATCCTAAGTCATATAACAGCGAAGTTTTAGGCATGTTATAAACCTCATGTCATAGTATTTTAGAAAAAATTTACACCGCGAAAATGGATAACAGAAACTAATCAAAACTGTGCACGAAAAGGACGTCAAACCACAGCACAGCACGACGCCGCGCGGCTGGGCAGGCGTGTGTGGGCGCGGCCTGGCTGCTGCTGCCCTGTCCTGCGCTTATCAACTTAGCTAATTCGCGAATTTCTTACACACTGCTCGTTAATCGGATTGATTCCAAATTTGGATATGTTTTTCGTATCATATGAGACTATTTTTAAAAAATATGAAACCCCCATTTTGGGTCTTTTAAGAAGTCTAAATAATTCGCCAAAAATGGACGTTCATAACGATTTTTAACATTTTTCCCAGATTTACCCTCTTTTCCTAAAACAGTCATAACTTTTTCGTTTTAAAACATTTTTAGGAAATTCTTGAGCCCACGCGAAGCTAACGTCCGGGACTACAACTCTTCCCTACTGACTTATTTCCAAATTCCGAACACATCAGACCAGAAATTCCGTTCAAGTGAACTGAACCGCACTTGTTGGACAGTTTTGACACTACTACTTTGAAATGTCATAACTCTCTCCTCCGATGTCAGATTTAGTCCGTTTCGGAGTCTATGGAAAGATTATTCAGTGTACTACAACATATCAAAAGCCCAGAATTTTCTGGAATATTTAACTAATCCCGAAATTTCCTTTTTGTGGCAGCAGTCCACTAATTTTATAAGTTAAAAACTGTTTTGGTTCTTCTTTCTTTAGATCAAACTTTTAACACCTAAAATGTCTTGATCTACACATAACACACCATATAACATGTAGATCTGAAGTTTTAAAGTTCAAGAAATAAGTTCTTTATCAAATCAAAAAAAATAAAACAAATAAACTAAACTAGGATTTTATACCTAGATCATGTAGCTCTTCTCCTTCTCTTTACACAATATAGGATGAAGCTAGGGAGCATGAAAAAAAATTCTCTTCTTCTTCCTCCATAGGGCTGCCGACCACTTCCTTTTCTCTCCTCTCTTTCTATTTTCTTCTTTTGCATTTCTTTTTGCTTTATGCTAGATAACTTGGATATATATATCAATCTTCCAACATCTAGCTTGCCTTGGATGAAAAATATTTATTAAGCTAAAAAGGCTAGTGGGCTATATTTAGGTGGGTGGGTAAACAACTCTTGACCAACTAAAATGAAAGACTAATACAATGAATCATGTGCTTCTTTCCCCCACTTGCATAGCCGGATCTACACTCTAACTTGGCCAATTTTTATTTGTTGATTTATTTGTTATTTAACCATCTAGAAGGTCCATAAAAATTGAGCCATAGCTTGGGCCATTTGATTTCTTTTTTGGACTTTCTAATTAATTTGTTTGAGTAAAAAAAAACAACATAGTCCAACACACTAATTTTATCTTACCCTAATTATTTAGTTAGGGTTTCTAAATCACTCATTATGGAATTTAATTACATAGATAATTTAATTATGTAACCCAATTAAGCTATGTTTAAAAATAATCAATAACTTGAGATAATAAAATTAATTTCTTAAGTTAGTATACTAGTATAAAATTTAAATACTAGCACTTACACTTGTTATAACCCTTAGGTTATTTAATTCTCATTCCTAATATATAACATTAGGTTAAATAATTTTCTTTTATTTGTTTATATAATAAACAACTATAAACAATCACATAAGTACTTCATAAAAATTTTAAATCCAAACTCTATTTTCAATCTAGGTCTTATTATTTCACCTTTATTTAATCAATTAAAATTTCAAGTGATTCATTAGGGTTTTCCCTAATTAAATTATAATTAATATCGTTTAACCTTATACTTATCAATGCATTCCCAATCTAGGGTTTTCAATATCCGAATTAGGGTTTAAAATCCCCGAAACCAAAATTAGAGTTTCAGAACCGGCTTCTAGGATTTCTTATCAGAAGTTAGGGTTTTCTAACTGAATGTTGACGTTCTTAATATATACTTCGGGTTTGACGCATATATAATTAATCTGGTCAACCCTTGACCCTCAACCATATTCTGAACACTTACATAACCATAAACACAAAGCATATTAACATAAATCCTTAATCCAGAATAATTCACCTATATCCTTCACAGAATTTTGAAATCCTCAAAATTAAATTTCAATAACATCAAACGCATACACTTATTTTCTGTCTAGGTCTATTATTTGACCTTAAATCAATCATTTAAGATTTTAATAAATTGTCTAAATTCTCGGGTTGTCACAGGTAACCTAACTTACCTGCCCCATGTGCTCAAAATGACAGCACATTAGCCTCTAGCTTAGCCATTCATGCATCTTACTTATCTATATATAGATTGAGAGAAAGAAAAATTGCATTTGCTAGCCATTTTGTTCACAATACACAAGCCTTTTTTCCTCAACCAAAACCAACGAAATTAGCAAGCTTTTCAGTCCCATATACCAGCCCCACGAAATCCCATACCAAATCAGCAACACAAGATCAGAAATTAATCAAAGAAGGTATAAACCCTAGCCTTAATTTCTGTCCAAAAAATTCGGTGTTAGATGTTAGTTTGATTGTTAAAATATGTTGTATAGGGTATATAATGATGATCTGGGTTGTTAGATGTTAGATCCATAACATCTAGAGGCTCGGATTTGAAGATTTGTCGAATCTGGAAAAATTTTATTTTGTGGTCTGACATCAAATGTCAGAGGCTGTAAATCTCAGCATGTTTATGATTTTTGTGTTTTTGAAGGTTTATACTTGTAGTAGTGTATGTGTTATTTAGTCTGAAAGTGGAATCAAAGTCAGAACATGAACCGATTGAAAGTTAATCGTGGTCAAACCACGTTGACCGGCCATGACTGGTGTTTCTGGGTAACCCAGAAACAGCCCAGCAGCGGCCTGACAACGTTTTGATTAGACCAGATCTATCAGTGTGTGTATATTTTGATTATTTTGTTGCATTAAAGTTATATTATAGTAGTTATTCTACAGGTTAATACTCTTAGATAGCTTTTATCACAAACGTTTGAGAATTGAAGGATGGTCAAACTAGGCAGAAAGTCCACGGATGAACTTTCTGGGTAACCCAGAAAGTCCACGGATGAACTTTCTAGGTAACCCATAAAGTTCATAAGTGTGGTTTCTAACAACTTTTGACCGGACAAGATCTCGGTATTATGTTGTTGTTTTAGTTATGTTTTGTGATAGATCTACTCTTTGACATGTTGGCTAGACACTGAAACTCTTAGATCACAAAAATAAAACAAGATTAGCAAGTCGTGGAAGCCTATAGGAGGCAGGTCGAACTGTTCTTCATTTCTGGGTAACCCAAAAAATGAAGAACAGACCTGACAACATTTTTGAAGGCACAGAACTCGTTGGTTATATGTTGTATGAACTTGTTTGTTGTTCAATTTTATATTCGTGCATTTGTATTACATTATTTGACCAACAACTTGCCCAGAAGCACATCACACATTATTATAATCATGGTCAAAGTAGCTATGAATGTTCAAGAACAGCTCAAGAACATGAAAAACACCTATAGCGACGGTTTTGTCGCTATAGGTGGTCTTTAGCGACAAATAGTATTTTATTTTCTGGAAATTAATTAATAAATAAAAAAATAGTTTTTAATTATTAAAAATACAAAATAAATTATTAAAAATTATTTTAAATTCTGAAAATTAGTTTTTAATTATTTTAAATATATTTCATAAATATTTAATATTTTTTGAATATTAAAAGTATTTAATTTATTTAATTAGAATTTTAAATAAATTATTTAAAAATGATTTTAATTCATGAAAAATCATTAAAGATTATATTATGATATATGGAAATATTTTAGGTTATTGTTAATAACTTTTAATATTATGTGATAATTTTCATTAATAAATTAATAATTAATGATAATTAAGTTATTTATTAAATGAATTTAATAATTAAATAAAAAATGATTTTATTATATTAAAAATCATTTTAAATAATAATAAGGTATTTAAGAATATTTTAAGTAATAAAATATAACTTTTAATATTTAATGGTTAAATTCATTAATTAATGATTATTAATGATATTAAAGTTATTTAATAATAATATTAAATAAATTAGTTTAAAAATGATTTTAATATTATAAAAATCATTTTAAATGGAAATAAAGTGATTAAGGATATTTTAAGTTATAAAATATAACTTTTAATATTTAAAGAATAATTTCATTAATAATTTAATATTAATGATATTTATTTAATGATTAATGATATTAAATTTATTTAATAATTATATTAAATAAATAGTTTAAAAATGGTTTTATTAATTTAAAAATCATTTATAAAAAGGGTATAAATGAATTAAAAATATTTTAACTTATAATTAATGACTTTTAATATTTAGATAATAGTTCATTAATATTTAAATATTAATGGTAATTATTTAATGATGATTTTAAATGTTTTAAAAATTATTTAAAGGTAATATTAATACGTTAAGAATATTTTGAGTTATTATACATAACTTTAATATTTTGGCAATGGTTTCATTAAAAGTTTAATATTGATTAAATGTTAATGATAATAGAATTGTTTGATATTTAAATCATTTAATAATGATTCTGATATTTCAAAAGTTATGGTAAATGGTAATAATTATTTTATAATTATTATAAGGTCATGAAAAATAGTGCGACTGTTGTTTAAGTTATCTATTTGGATATTGAACTTCGGGATAGAGTCTTAGACTCGATTTTTACCCGATAAAGTTGTTGGTAGACCGACATGTTTCAGAAATTGATCTGAATTTAGATAATTTAGTTAGTTAACTATTTATTTATGATTCAATGGTTGTTAAAGTTGTGTGACAATATGATTAGGAATGTGTTGATGTTTGTTTGTGAGTCAATGACTGTTGAACAGGAGTGATAATGTGATTAGGTTATGTGCTGACTGCGAAATGCAGTACTATATGTTATGGAATATTGTTCTAATCGAACGAATGATTTGATTAATGATAGGTCGTGATATAAAAGATAAATCTAAGTTGCGTAATTGTAAGCAGCGAATCAGTCAAGTATCCTACCTTTGCATTTTCTTTATGCAATGGACAAGTGTAAGAATGTTTCAAAATTATATTATTACTGTACAGATTGTTAAAACTATATTATATATGCCCATTGATTATCAACATGTTAGTATATGATAATTCAGATATATATTATGTTCGTTAATTTCTATAAATGATTATACAAGTGTCCCCACTTGGATAATCATTGTATTTAATCACATGTTGATACACCTTTGATATACATATATGTTGAATTATATATTATTGTTGAACAAGATAAGACCTTTGTTATGAAAACCCGACATGTATGAACATCCCAATCATGGAAAAATTTTTATGCGCTACAGCAGACAAAGGATGAACGATAATATCGTTCTAGCAATGTAGTATTGATCAATAAAGGGTACAACGAGGCTGATCACCCTCCGTGCCCGTAAGCAATGGCCGGTTTACAGATGAATTTCTGTTTAAACCCTTTCGAAAATGAAAAAAATGTTCATAGTATATCACAGAAACTCCATGTATAGACAATACACAGTTTTAAAAATTTGAAAGAGGGATGTTATGTTATTGTTATTGGTACAGATTACTTCACAACTATTGACCGGTTGTAGAAGGGTATTATAAAGAAAACATTTAAATTCTTTCAGCTTATATATATAATACTTGCTGGGCACTCAAATGTTCATTCTTGCTTAATTTAAATGTTTTTAGCTAAGTGTGAATAGCTAGAAGGCTCGGCCAGGATCAAGTGAAAAGGAAAGCAAACAGAACATGTTATTGGTATCATTTGTAATAGATATACTGTATTAAGTTAATGATATGTATTATATATCATGTAAAGAATGTAGTAAAGGTAGCATACTTGGGATTAGACTCTGATAAATGTAAGTTAAGTTTAAGTTTTATATTATGGTTATTATTATTAGTATTATTCCGCTCACAGAAATGGTATCGTGAAGTACCGAGTTTGGGTTTCAAGTATCCGGGTTCGGGGACTTTACATTCTCCTTCTTCCTCCTGACAATCTTAGAAACTTACGATCATAATGTTTTCTCTCTTGCTTCCAAGTTCTCTCTATGCTCTTCACTGATAACTAGACTTAGGGGAAAAATAATACGCATAATATAACTGGGCTCCCACTAACCCACGCACACTATAATTATAAAAATAAAAAGTTTGCGTTAGTTAAAATAAACCAAAAGCCATAAGGCTATGTTTGGTTACACACTAATTCCCCAAACTATATTATTTAAATAATATTTATATCATATAGTTACACTTGTCACACATATAACCATTTTAATAGCTTATAATTTATAATTATAATAATTATATTCTTATTATAATTATGATTATAATAAATAATTAAATAATTATATATCTAATTTAATTAATAAATTAGAAACATCACTTTGTTTAATTTATTTATTTCCTTTAAATTAAACAATTCATTTAATTTAATTATCTTCTGAAATATTAAGCAATTGATTTAATTTATTTATTTCCTTAAATTAAATCCTTCAAATAAAATTAACATTATTCAATTTAATTTACATTAATCAATTTAGTTACTAAATTAATTCACCACAAATTTATCAACCATTTTTTTTATCTCAATAAATAAATAAATTTAAAATATCTATTTAATTAAATAAATATTTAAAATTAATTACTAAATTCATTTAATTCCTTCAATAGTAAACTCAACTATTAAACCTCACTTTCCTAATATATGAATACACATTTCTCTTCACACCAGATCATATATTTCAACATATATAGCACGTATATATACATACTCAAACTCAAAACATCTCATAATAAGAATTTTAACTATTAAATTCTTATTTTAATAACTTTTAAAAATTCGAGTTGTCACATCTTTCCCGTCTTATAAGGATTCCGTCCTCCGAATCAACGAAAATTCCCTTACTCGGTTTTCACCGAATCTCTTTTCAAAATTTATCATTGAATAACTTCAACACATTACCTTAATATAGGTTTTATATTCCTACTCCCACCATTATTCATAATAAATTCTTGTAAGTTTTATTTCATAAAATTTACTTAGATTCAATTATATTTGAGTATTACATATTCGTTAACCCATTCATTTCCTTTTCTAAGGATCGTTATCATATACTCAACTCATAAACACTCGGGATATTACATTCACCCCTTCTTCTATGAATTTCGTCCTCGAAATTTTATTTACTAGTTTCCGTTCATTCCATTTATCAAAATAGATTTTATGTTAATATCTATTTATTCATTATGATCTGTAACCAAATTCTTTCTCTAAGGATCATTCTAAGATCATCATATTCCTCACCTTCACATTTCTCTTCTTTCTAGAATTTCATTTCATTCTTGAAATTATTATATTTTGCATAATTTTCTCATCCTTTCCACTTTCACCTTTCAAAATAATAAGAATCTTCCACAATTGCTCAATAATTGGGAAGCGATATGAATAAGAGGAATTTAAAAAATTCCAAATAATGTCGAGTGGTCATAAGACCTTGAACTACATCCCTAGGTTATCAAGTATCTCAACTTGAACCTTTAACAGTCATAAGATTATACGAACCTTTAACTCTTCTCCAGGTTTAACAATGTATCACCACTGTAAACCATCTTTAACAGAATGTTTAGCAATCACACAGACTGAAACCACTCTCTGCAAGTACTCTAGGTGATCAGCCTATCATACCTTTACGTAGTGCACAACGTATTACATCTTAACATCGTAACGACTATATGCGTTACTTTCGGAACCATTGTCTCCGATAACATGTCCCCTTTTATAGGGTTGTTCACCCCAGCTTTTCAATATCTGAATCCGTACCAAACCAATTTGGTTTGGCATAACTTATCAAGAAACGCTTGAGTTTTATGAAGATCTTTTAATATTCGTCTAGCTGAATCAAATAGCATAGACTTCTACAACAATTCGGACATCAATCGAAATATATATACATATATACATATATATATATATATATTCTCATATCTTAAAGAAATCTCAAAAATCTTTTTATGGCATCATGATTATGATGTTGTCATACTACATCTCTCCATAGTGGGCTGACGATCGTATGATCACATCCAACACCAGGTTCCATTTCATTGATGACTCCATCGTTTAACATTTCACCCGATACATATAGTTAAAATATATTTTGAAAATTTAAAAATCATCTTTTTTATCTAGCCGAAACAAATAGCATAGATATGCGAATAATAGCACTGTTTAAAAAAATTATTTGGTTCACTAGTGTGACCCAACATTTTTCAAAAATCAAAAGTACAACCATCGGCACAAAGTCAATAAATTTTGAAAATCTAGCAAAGCTAGAAGATTTGGAATACCTAATTTTCTCCATCAATTTCAATCTTTACACTAAATATTCTTGTATTTCAACTTATAATCCTCCTATATACCCAGTATAGTTCATCAAACGTACCGCACATTGGAAGTTTAGGAACTTGCCACAATAATATGAGTTTAAGAACTTGTTCTAGTAAGACCATAGGCGTCCATTCGCTGAGGGGTTCAAAATATACCATATTATTGTGAGTCACGAACTTACCATATGCATTAGTTTTAAGAATCACACCTAATCCTAATAATATCTGACTATTCTTAATTGTTTCTAACTATCCAATATGCACATGAGAAAAACATCACCTTTTCACCACATATACATTGATAGCGCGACACCAACATTCCAATGATTATCAATGTGATAAACTGAGTGCCAGCACAAAACCCTCGCCCATACAAAGATTTGTACAACTTAGCCATCACATGAGTCCTCAATTGAAATCCCACCTAACTTTATCTTGCTTATAACTTGCTCTTTGCTCGATACGAATTCCTCGTATCACATCATATATAACTCATCGTGAGTTATCTCGTACTATTTCATAGTACATCAACTTCATACATCAAGCTATAATTATTCAAACATTACAGGCCGTCTTTCCTTTATAACTTAAACAGATCACATTTTGATCTTATTCTATAATCATCTCCCTTAAAAGTCTTTCCTTAACTCGTGATCGTTTTGTTTTACGATCCCCTTTTCTTTCATTTTTCATCATACGTATCCATTTTTATACTTGGTACACATTGAGTCTCTAACAGTTTCAATATGGTACGCTGAGTGGTTTATCATAAACAACCAACAAACTAGGTTCTGAGTTGCTAATTCGTATATTCCTCCGCTCTATGAAGGAATCATTTAGCCCAGATACCTTACATCAACTATTAAAGAGTACAAATATACCATACTTAAAAATAACTTTTTATTCTTAACTTCTTTATCATTCTCTTCTTATAGAAATTGTCTAATTATTATCACCTTACATCCTTATTATTGGAGTTGGGTAACCCCACATTCATACCCCTTATAACTCAACGAGATTCTTCTTTGAATCCTCTCACACATGTTTTAATCCTTTTTTTTATAAATTTCTTAAATTACTTCTTATTATTCAAACTCTACTTGAGCTTATTCTTTCATTATCTTCACATATCTTCTCTAAGGTTATAACCTAAGGTACTCTTACCTAAGGTTTCTAACCTATCGGCTTTGATACCAACTGTAACGACCCAAAAATTCATATAATTTAATTCTCGACTTCGGTCGTTAATAATACATTCAACCGCTAATTTTTACATCATTAAACCATAATACAACCATTAAAATTTGCGGAATAATTAAAATTTTCTATTACAAACTATTCTCGTTCCTAGACCTTTCAACCTTTACATCTAAATATCTCAGAATCATTTTTAATACTACAATAGTTTACATTGCAAAATAATATTATAATCCAACAATAATACATTATTCAGAACCTTAAACATGGTTCAAATAATAATAACACAACCAAAGTGTATAAATCTTCAAGTATCACTTTTGATTCATGTCTTTCAAGGAACACATATCTTTACCTTGAATCTTGAACCTACAAAAGTGGTTATTTGCAAGGTTGAGCTCGACATCCCAGTAAAATCTAACAGTTTTCATGCATCACATAGCAGATAATAGCATGCTCAACATATATCTCATAAACATTGGACTAACATAACATATATGTTACAGTTCATATAACAAGTATAAAGATTGAGTTCCTTACTCAATCCGCATGCTTTACTCAATCAACGTAGTCATAAGTTGACTTTAACATTTCATAAATTCAACATTTATATATAACACATCATGCTTTTTGCAATAAAGATTTAAACCAATCAAATTCACATAGCAAATAGGAACTAAAAGACTTACCTTGATCGTTGTTTACCAATAATAGTTTAACAACTTACAGTTATCTGCATTTCTCGTGCCCTACATAATTATATAATCATGCACATCAACTATTAGTCATATAGCAATCCATAGTAGTTGTAATTTAAACTTTACTCTACATCTCATAACCATTCCTATTATCAATACACAATGTTCAATTTTTTGTGTTACTTTCGACTTATAGCTCACTATATTTCATATTCGAATTTCATTCAAGTTTTTAAGTCTTGCTAGGACTAATTATTGGTTTTATATTAACACTATTCAATATCTTATTATATTCATTTCATTTAATTTAAAGCACTTTTTATGTTCATTATCACTTATCACGGCGTTTTGACGTTTATTCATCACACGCCCAATTTGTCTCACTTGTGTGTGCTTAGTATGCGTATTCAACTTATCTAATATATCATTTATTAATGTTAAGCATCATTATACTTCATAATATTCATGTTCTATAACTTATAACAACATCTATTAGCGTCAACATCACTATACTTGTGTATGTGCATGACCGACGCCCTCTGATTACCTCCGAATACGCATCAGTCACAAAGATGACCATTTTGACTACTATTACCCACCTCAAATTGAAAACTTTAAAGAATCAAAGTTGTAGATCTATTCTTCTTCGTTCCGGATCATCTTGAATCACCTCAATCAGAGTTTGTATGGAAATGTTATGCCTATTTTACTAAAACAAGTTAAAGTAGTCACACATGACACACTTTGGGCGCAGTTACGCCCAATTAAATCTTGGGCACAGTGCAGCTGCGCCCCAAATGACTTAGGGCACAGCGTAGCTGCGCACGTTAGCAGAAACGGGACCTGAAGCTACTATTCTTAGCGATTTTTGACCCTTTTTCTCCTACTAATCTTCATAACTTGAGTTATACACATCCAAATTAGTTCGTTTTTGATTCTATGGATTCATAATTCATAGAACTACAACATACTAGAATTCTAACAATTTATAAAAACATTACCCAACCTAAAATTTGACCCAAAATACATGTTCATACTCTATTTCATGTTTTAACACATTTAGCGAATTCAATCGGCACGGCTTCGTTTCTTAACCAATTAACACGATTTAAACTACGCCGCTTTTGTTTCTTAACTTACTAACATATTCTAACATCAAATAACAGATTATAACACATATTAAGCATGAAATTTTCTACTTTCTAAAGCCATTTTTGAACAAAAACACTGTTATTTAATTTTCTCCTTATAAACCCAAATTTCATGTATATGAATATCAACATAGACTTATAGAGGATAACTAACAGATTTAGCAAGAGAATACATACATATAAACAATATCTTCTACAATAATTTAACCAAAACCTAATTTCTAAAGAATAAAAAATTATAAGATTACAAATTAGAATTAAGGGTAGATTATACCTTAAACCCTTGATTGAATGCTAGTAAAAGATAGTATTAGGGCTTAGAAATTGTAAGACCGAGAAATTCGGATCTTATTGTAAAATGATTTTATTAAATTAAATAATAATAAAATTATATTCTATGTGTTATCAAGATGGTTGTCATTCTATAACTTATTGATATTAGAATGTCGTAGTATTTGAGCTACGTGAAGGAATTAAAGTGTTTGAATTTCTAAGACGAAAATGAAAGTTTTCCAAGAAATTTTTCGAAAAACACTATTCATCGGAATTTGCTCGGGAGTTATTTTTAAATCTTTGAGAAATACGTAATGATAGAATATTAAGGTAAGATGGATTATGTAATAATAATCTAGTTATGGAAAAAATAATATTTTGCTTGCGGACTTAAATTGAGAATGTAAGGAAAGTGAAGAATTAATGCGTTAAGAGATAATCGTATGATATGTGAGTATTGTACGAGGAAAGAAAACGAGTATGATATGAATTATTATACGAGTTTGTATGAAGAATGAATTATCGTATATAAATTCTATATGAATTAGAATACGAGAATGATACATACGCTACTTGTATACATATTATGTAATATTAATGGACTTGTAAGGATTGGCTAGGATTTTTTATAAGTCAAAGTTAAGTAAGTGTAAGGCCCATCTAATAAATTAATAAACAAGAGAGTGTTTGTTAATGTAAAGCCCAAAGGATTAAGTTGATAAAGCCCAAGCTAGAGTCCAATGGATTGGTTGATCCATGAGGCAAACCATAGGAATATGGTAAATGAGTAATGACCAAGTTTTATGAGTGGTGATCAAGTTAGTGTGGTAACCAAGCCTTTTAAGTGGTGACCAAGTTATGTAATGACCAAGTTAAATGTGTAATGGCCAAGCAATGGATAGATTTTGTGCCATGCGAGTAATGAATAGTAAGGAGGTGCAAAAGGAGGTGGGATGATGGAAAAGACTAAACTACCCTAACCTTGGAAAATCTATAAATAGAGGAGGTTTACATGTCATTTGATAATTGTTCAAACAATCCACATTCTCTCAAAGTGCTTAAGTGTTAGGAAGTTTAAGTTGCAAATAAGCCACTTACATAAGAAGAAAAAAGAAGCTACTTATCAAGAACTTCTAGAGTAAGACTCCTTCTTTACTTTATCTTCTATCTCTATTCATGATAGGTTGATACACAAAGATAGATTAAGGGGTCATGGATGTTAATAAATAAGAAGTGTGACAACCCGATATTTTCTAAATAAATAAAACCGAAATTTTGCGAATAATTTTTTTTTTATTTAAGGATGAGGATTTGTACAAGATATTGTGTATATATATTTATGGGGTAAATATAAAATATATTTATTACATGAATAATTGTAAATGATTCATTGTTTATTATCAATTATAATTTTATAATAATTAATTCCATATTGGAAATGTTTATATCAATTATTTTCTATGAAAATATAATCTTATATTATTTAAATAATATATGAAATGATTTTGGAATAATTATAATAATTATTTTATTATATGAATTTTAGTACAAATTATTAAGTTAATTATTTTAAATTAATAAGGTTATTTATGGAAGATAAATCAGATATGGAATCCAAACCCTAATTTCGGGTTTTGATTAAGGAATGAGAATAATAATATTATATTGATATTTTTCAGTGTTATAGATATGTATGGTTATGTGTGTAATGTTAATGTGTGAAACAGTTTTATTATATTACGACCAAACCCTAATAATATTTTATAAACCTTATTTCTGGTTATGGAATGAGGAATGGTGATAATAATATAATATTAATTATATTTTGATTTTTCAGTGCTATAAATATGTGTCGTATGTACGTGTTGATGATGATTGGTCAATTATGGTGTTTAATTTCAAAGCCCTAATGTTAATTGGTTAAACCCTAGTTTTCTGTGGAAAACCCTAATTTAAAAATAAATTGTGAGTTTAAGACTGTTATATGAAGATGTTATATGATATAAGTTACGTGTTATTTAATATTTTGCTAATTATAGAAAACCCTAACTTTAAATGTAAACCCTAATTATATTTGATTTTCTAATAATTAGAAACCCTAATCCAGAAACCTAAATCGGAGGTTTGATCAGTCAGAAATAGTGTTATTATGATTAATAACGCGTGTGATAAACTTTAATTACTAATTAAGGAAAACCTAGTTAGTAAATTAAAACCCTAAAATCTAGAACCCTAATTTAATTCCTAGAAAACCCTAATTATATTAGGTAACCCTAATTACTGAAAGAGTAAACCCTAATTGCTACATTAGCAAAGTCAACAATAATTATATGATCTAAACCCTATTGTCCATTTGTTAGATAATTACAAACTTATTTTAATTAACAAAGCTTTTATTTTAAAAATTTTAGAAACTAAAATTTAGTTATTTTATTTTATTTAATTTAATTTATTGTGCAAACCCTAGTTGGAAAATCCTACAATTTGTGCTAGACCTTAGGGTTAAACCCTAAGGGATTGCAAGAATGATAATTTAGCCATTAAATTAGAAAAAAATTACCATTATGTCCCTTGTTAGCATTTATGAAGCTAGTAATAGGTTTTGACAAAATTGGTGAAGTTGGTCACCAAACCAACAACCCCATGTGCTTTCTAATGACAGCAACAAGCAACAACTCAGCCATTCATGAATCTATCATGTCTATATAAAGGATTGAGAGAGAGAAAAAGTGATTTTGCTAGCCAATTTTTATCAATACTCAACAAACCCTCATTTTATCTCAAACCAACGAAAATTGCAAGTATATATGTCCTATTTTGAAGCCCCATGATCATCAATAACAGATCAGAAGCACAGATTCAAAAATCAAAGCATAATAGGTATAAAACCCTAATTTTAGAAATCCTCCGATTTGTTGTTAAATGTTGTAATTGATTGTTTAAAATTGTATAATAAGGAGTGTATTAATGTTCTGGGTTGTTAAATTCATGACCCATAACATCAAAGTGCTCAAAATCAAAGTTTTTCCAACTTTTGAAAAACCGAACTCTGTTATTTTTAGGAAAATGTCAGGGCTTATAAATCTTTACTTGATCATGATTTTTGTTGTTTAAAAGTTGTTATATGTAGTCTGTAATGTGTTATTTAAGATGCAAAAAGAATCAAGGCCAGATCATTTGTAGATCGGAAGATATTAACGGTCAAAACCCGTTGACCAAAACTGTGAAATGACCGAACCCAGAAATTTGTTTAGCAGTGTCCGTGTTCATGTTTGACCGGCCATAAATTGATCATGTTTTGATGTTTTTGTGTTGTGATACTTTGTAATTGTAGTACTACATGTTGTTTACAAACTGGAGTTGATAGATCATATAAATATTATACGAACATCAAGTTATAAGGACTCAAAGTAGGTACCTCAAATCTGTTAAACTCTGACAAGCTGAAGAACAGCGTTGTCAGGTTTTTGGAGAGCTTAAGTCTCCCTGATCTGATGTTGTTTAGCCACGAAAATTGTTATGTACTTGTAGTATTACATGAGTAATACAACATGAAATCAATTTCAAGTCCAGAAACATCATGATCTGATCGGAAATCATGGTCAAAGTAGCCTACTCGGCTACTGACTTTGAGCTCTGGAAATCCTCAAGAACACCTATAGCGACAGAAAGTGTCGCTATAGCCCTTTAGCGACGGTTTTAATTATAATTTCCGGAAATTAATAAAAAAATTGATAAAAATGGTTTTTAATTATTAAAAATACATAATAAATTATGAAAAACTATTTTAAAGTCTGAAAAATAGTTTTTAACTATTTTGGGTATATTTCGAAAATAATTAATATTTTTGGAATATAAATGGTATTTATTTATTTAATTACAATATTAGATAAATTATTTAAAAATGGTTTTAATTCAGGAAAAATCATGAAAAATTATATTATTGTGTTAGAAAATAATTTTGAGTTATTTTTGATAACTTTTAATATTTTGTGATAATTTTCATTAATAAATTAATATTAATGATAATTAAGTTATTTATTAAATGAATGAAATAAATGAAGTAAAAATGATTTTATTATATTAAAAATTCATTTTAAATAATAATAAGGTATTTAAGAATATTTGAAGTTATAAAATATAACTTTTAATATTTAATGGTTAATTTCATTAATTAATGATTAATAATGATATTAAAGTTATTTAATAATTATATTAAATAAATTAGTTTAAAAAATGATTTTAATATTATCATAATCATTTTAAAAGAAAATAAAGTGTTTAAAGATATTTTAAGTTATAAACTATAACTTTTAATATTTAAAGGATAATTTCATTAATAATTTTATATTAATGATATATTAATGATATTTAGTTTATTTAATAATTATATTAAAAAACTAGTTTTAAAATGGTTTTATTTATTTAAAAATCATTAAAAAGGGATATGAATGAATTAAAAATATTTTAAGTTATAATTAATTACTTTTAATATTTAGATAATAGTTTATTAATATTTAAATATTAATGGTAATTATTTAATAATGATTTTAGATGTTTTAAAAATCATTGAAGGGTAATATAAGTACTTTAAAAATATTTTTAGTTATTATAAATAACTTTAATATTTTGGCAATGGTTTCATTAATAGTTTAATATTAATTAAATATTAATTATAATTGAATTGTTTGAGGTTTAAATCATTTAATAATGATTCTGATATTTCAAAAATTATGGTAAATGATAAAAATTATTTTATAATTATGAAAAATGATATGACTGTTATTTAATTAGTCTAAATGGATATTGGTCAACTGTTTAGAGTCTTAGACTCGATTTTTACCCGATAAAGATGTCGATAGACCGACATATTTCAGAAATTGATCTGGACTTAGATAATGTGATTAGTTAACTGTTTATTTATGATTTAATGGTTATTAAGGTTGTGTGACAATGTGATTAGGAATGAGTTGATATTAGTTTGTGATGCCATGATTGTAGAACATGTGTTATAAGATGATTAGGTTATGTGCTGACTGTGAAATGCAGTACTATGTGTTATATTATATTGTTCTAATCGAACGAATGATTTGATTAATGATAGGTTGCGATAGAAAGGTAGAACTAAGTTGAGAATTGTAAGCAGCGCATAAGGCAAGTATCCTAACTTTGCATTTTCTTTATGCAATGGACAGAAGTGAGAAGTTCAGAATTATTATTATTAATGTACAGATGGTTAAACCTATATTATATACACCCTTTGATTATCAACATGTTAGTATATGATAATTCGGATATATATTCTGTTCGTTAATTTCTAGAAATGATTATACAAGTGTCCCCACTTGGATAATTATTGTATTTAATCACATGTTGATAAACCTTTGTTATACATATATGTTGAATTATAGATTATTGTTGGATAAAATAAAACCTTTTGTCTGGAACCCTGACAAATATGAACATCTCGTTCACGGGAAAACTTTTATACGCCCAAGGCGGATCAAGTAAATGATAACATCATTCTTGTAATTTAGTATTGATCAATACAGGACACAACGGGCTGATCACCCCCGTGTCCGTAAGTTATGACGGTTTGCAGATGAAGTTCTGTTAAACCTTTTCGAAAATAAAAACAATGTTCATAAAATGTCACTTAAACTTTATTTATAGCCAATACGTAGTTTCAAAAAATTTGAAAGAGAGTTGTTATGTTATTAATATTAGTTCAGAAGACGTCATAGCTAATGACTTGTTGTAGATGGATA
This sequence comes from Panax japonicus, assembly GCA_020205505.1. Taxonomy (NCBI): domain Eukaryota; kingdom Viridiplantae; phylum Streptophyta; class Magnoliopsida; order Apiales; family Araliaceae; genus Panax; species Panax japonicus. The sequence continues at coordinate 48,402,076 of CM035099.1, forward strand.
TTATAAAGAAAACATTTAAATTCTTTCAACTTATATACATATAATACTTGCTGGGCACTCAAATGTTCATCCTTGCTTAATTTAAATGTTTTCAGATAAGTGTAAACAATCAGAAGGATCGGTCAAGAACAAGTGAAAAGGAAAGCAACCAGAATAGGATTACGGTGTCATATAAGTAAAGGTTGCGTACTTGGGATTAAACTCTGATAAAGGTAAGATAAGTTTATAATTTATTTTAGTGTTATTGTTATTAGTAATATTTTCGCTCATAGAAATGGTATCGTGAAGTATCGAGTTCGGGTTTCAAGTATCCGGGTTCGGGGACTTTACATCATGGTATCAGAGCCATAGGGTTAGAAACCTTAGGTGAGTTAGACCTTAGACTATAACCTTAGAACAAAGGGAAACATTGAAAATACAAATAACTCATATAGAGTTAGTGGGTTGGTATGATTCAAAGATGAATCTCGACGAGTTGTTAAGCCACAGAGTTTTCTAACTCTGATAATAAAGTTGAACAATAATGGTGAATAGATCGAGTCTAAAATACTGGTAGTGCATGGAAAGGAGATTGTAAAACAAAAATAATTAAGACATAGAATTGAATTATAATATATACGATGAGATCACCCCGTGATCTGATAAAATTATAACAGTCAGAAAGAATCAATCTTATGATTGGAAAGTTTAAAGCAAGATTGCTGTGTGAATGATACATATTCAAGAAAGGGTTATGAATGCGGATTAAATGAAATTCGGATGGAAAAAGGGGGTTAAGATTAGGTGGGGATTTCAATGAGGACTCATGTCGGCAGCTGAGTTGTATGATTCCTTGTATGGGCGGGGAATTGTACTTGGTGTAAAAACTACTTAGTATCTGACACTGATAATCATTGAAATGTTTGTGTCGCGCTATTTGCTATATGCATGTTAAGAGGGTGATTCCTTTCTCATGTGTATAAAAAATAGATAGGTCATAGGTAGAGAACATAGGGTTAAGTGCGAGTTCTTAAAACTCATACTTATGTGACATTCTTGATTCATAGTTATATGAAATATTTATGAATCCCTCAGCGAATGGACGCCAAAGGTCTGACTAGGGAAAATTCGTAAACTCATATAACTGTGACAAGTTTATGGACTCATAAGTGTGGTTTGACGAACTGGGTATAGTTAATCTTTAGTGAAGGCAAAAGAAATAGGTAGTATTGGTATTAGCTGAATATGTATGTTTCTGTGTGGTATATGTGATAAGTATGTTTGTGTAATAAAATATTTTTAACTTTTTGTTGGACAAAGTTGTAAATCCCGACTTTTGAGTCATGAAGGGATAGCAAATGTTTAAAGCACAATGTGATATGGAATGTCAAATGTTATGAATATGAGTCTATGTTGGATTAATGGGATAAGTTGGCATAAAGATAGTAGATATTTATGTGGTCACTGGTTATTACAGTAGACCGAGTTTTTAAAAATCTAATATTTTGAATACATGATTGTTTGAGTAGAAAGTTTTGTGTTATATGTTAAGCGGTTACGATAAGGCTTAGTATGTAAGAATAATTTATGAAAATATCGTCAAGACGAAAACGAAACCAAAGGATAGAAGAACCTGTCAACAAAGCTGGAAGACAACCAGACCCGACAAAGAAGTTTGTGAATATGGACGATCAAGTTGTGCAGAACGGAATACCAGTCGCGAAAGATCAACCAGATAATCAAACGTCGAACGTTAAAGACTTCAAGGCGGTCCTATCGTCGAAATGCAAAGGTACAATTGACCCTGTACAAGCTCAAACTTGGGCTAAGGAAATTAAAAAGGTGTTCGTGATAGTTAGGGTAGCTGAGGGGCAAAAGACCGTTTTTGCCACCTGTATGATGAAAAGTGAGGCAAAATTTTTGGTGGAAAGCAAATTAGGCGAGGGCAGGAGCAGGAGTGGTAGCATGGGATAGGTTTAAGACTTTATATTTTTGAGAATTATTTTTTTTAGTTAGTATGTAGGCTAGGATGGAGGTGAAATTTCTAGAATTGAAGCAAGGGGATATATAAGTTGCGAAATAAGTCAGTGAGATTTAATGAGTTGACTAGATTGGCTCCACATCAAGTTGATACGGAGGTTAGAAAGGCACGAAGGTTTGAGCTGGGATTCGAACCCTAGCTCTATAACAAGGTAAGAAGGAACAAGGGTAAGGTTGAGGGAACTGGGAAGGTAGAAATTAATAGTGGAAATAAATGAGGAAACAAGCAAAAAGGAATAGGAGTGAAAAGAGGAAGGCGAAGAACTTTGGAAGCGTGCAGGTGAAGCATAAGGTGGGAGACTGTTCAAGAAGGAGAATGGAGGTAAGGAATGCGAATACGAGGAAAAGGCAGCAGGACAATGGCGACAACGGGATCGACATCAACGAACGAATCAACAGAATCAACCGCAAGCGTCTTCATCATGACCGTTCAAAATATCGTGGCAGCCAGGGATGCAACTCCAGGTATTAATCGAACCAATTTTATTTTCTCATATATTATTTTTACATAAATAATAAATTATTTTATAAATTACTTTTGAAGGAGGAATTTGAGTTCTTTTAGAAATCAAATTTCTGTTTAATCAGAAAGTCAAGCTTTATGTGAATAATTAAAGATCGATTCGATCAATCATGATCGAGATCTATTTGCAATGATTGTGTATGCTATGTACCCTGGTATGTATAGGTTTTAAAGTGGTGATTCCGGGGACGGAATCCTTATAAGGGAGAGTGAATGTGACAACCCGATATTTTCTAAATAAATAAAACCGAAATTTTGCGAATAATTTTTATTTTATTTTATTTAAGGATGAGGATTTGTACAAGATATTGTGTATATATATTTATGGGATAAATATAAAATATATTTATTACATGAATAATTGTAAATGATTCATTGTTTATTATCAATTATAATTTTATATTAATTAATTCCATATTGGAAATGTTTATATCAATTATTTTCTATGAAAATATAATCTTATATTATTTAAATAATATATGAAATGATTTTGGAATAATTATAATAATTATTTTATTATATGAATTTTAGTAAAAATTATTAAGTTAATTATTTTAAATTAATAAGGTTATTTATGGAATATAAATCAGATATGGAATCCAAACCCTAATTTCGGATTTTGATTAAGGAATTAGAATAATAATATTATATTGATATTTTTCAGTGTTATAGATATGTATGGTTATGTGTGAAACAATTTTATTATATTACGACCAAACCCTAATAATATTTTATAAACCTTATTTCTGGTTATGGAATGAGGAATGGTGATAATAATATAATATTAATTATATTTTGATTTTTCAGTGTTATAAATATGTGTCGTATGTACGTGTTGATGATGATTGGTCAATTATGGTGTTTAATTTCAAAGCCCTAATGTTAATTGGTTAAACCATAGTTTTCTGTTGAAAACCCTAATTTAAAAATAAATTGTGAGTTTAAGACTGTTATATGACGATGTTATATGATATAAGTTACTCCCTCCGTCCCAAATTAACTGCTCAGTTTTGACTTTTTTAAGTCAAATTGACTATTTTTAGAATTAATAATTAAGCATATATAAATATATTTCTAAAATTATAAAAATTAGGATTAGTAATAAATTGTATATACTTTCTTTTGGTTATAATCTCTTCACCTATATTTTAGCAAAAATAGTAAAAAGATTAGTTTTAAAAATGGTCAATTTGACTTTAAAAAGTCAAAACTGAGCAGTTAATTTGGGACGGAGGGAGTATGTGTTATTTAATATTTTGCTAATTATAGAAAACCCTAACTTTAAATGTAAACCCTAATTATATTTGATTTTCTAATAATTAGAAACCCTAATCCAGGAACCTAAACAGGAGGTTTGATCAGTCAGAAATAGTGTTATTATGACTAATAACGCGTGTGATAAACTGTAATTACTAATTAAGGAAAACCTAGTTAGTAAATTAAAACCCTAAAATCTAGAACCCTAATTTAATTCCTAGAAAAACCTAATTATATTAGGTAACCCTAATTACTGAAAGAGTAAACCCTAATTGCTACATTAGCAAAGTCAACAATAATTATATGATCTAAACCCTATTGTCCATTTGTTAGATAATTACAAACTTATTTTAATTAACAAAGCTTTTATTTTAAAAATTTTAGAAACTAAAATTTAGTTATTTTATTTTATTTAATTTAATTTATTGTGCAACACCTAGTTGGAAAATCCTATAATTTGTGCTAAACCTTAGGGTTAAACCCTAAGGGATTGCAAGAATGACAATTTAGCCATTAAATTAGAAAACAAATTACCATTATGTCCCTTGCTAGCATTTATGAAGCTAGTAATAGGTTTTGACAAAATTGGTGAAGTTGGTCACCAAACCAACAACCCCATGTGCTTTCTAATGACAGCAACAAGCAACAACTCAGCCATTCATGAATCTATCATGTCTATATAAAGGATTGAGAGAGAGAAAAAGTGATTTTGCTAGCCAATTTTTATCAATACTCAACCAACTCTCATTTTCTCTCAAACCAACGAAAATTGCAAGTATATCAGTCCTATTTTGAAGCCCCATGATCATCAATAACAGATCAGAAGCACAGATTCAAAAATCAAAGCATAATAGGTATAAAACCCTAATTTTAGAAATCCTCCGATTTGTTGTTAAATGTTGTAATTGATTGTTTAAAATTGTATAATAAGGAGTGTATTAATGTTCTGGGTTGTTAAATTCATGACCCATAACATCAAAGTGCTCAAAATCAAAGTTTTTCCAACTTTTGAAAAACCGAACTCTGTTATTTTTAGGCAAATGTCAGGGCTTATAAATCTTTACTTGATCATGATTTTTATTGTTTAAAAGTTGTTATATGTAGTCTGTAATGTGTTATTTAAGATGCAAAAAGAATCAAGGCCAGATCATTTGTAGATCGGAAGATATTAACGGTCAAAACCCGTTGACCAAAACTGTGAAATGACCGAACCCAGAAATTTGTTTAGCAGTGTCCGTGTTCATGTTTGACCGGCCATAAATTGATCATGTTTTGATGTTTTTGTGTTGTGATACTTTGTAATTGTAGTACTACATGTTGTTTACAAACTGGAGTTGATAGATCATATAAATATTATACGAACATCACGTTATAAGGACTCAAAGTAGGTACCTCAAATCTGTTAAACTCTGACAAGCTGAAGAACAGCGTTGTCAGGTTTTTGGAGAGCTTAAATCTCCCTGATCTGATGTTGTTTAGCCACAAAACTTGTTATGTACTTGTAGTATTACATGAGTAATACAACATAAAATCAATTTCAAGTCCAGAAACATCATGATCCGATCGGAAATCATGGTCAAAGTAGCCTACTCGGCTACTGACTTTGAGTTCTGGAAATCCTCAAGAACACCTATAGCGACAGAAAGTGTCGCTATAGCCCTTTAGCGACGGTTTTAATTATAATTTCCGGAAATTAATAAAAAAAAATTGATAAAAATGGTTTTTAATTATTAAAAATACATAATAAATTATGAAAAATTATTTTAAAGTCTGATAAATAGTTTTTAACTATTTTGGGTATATTTCGAAATATATAATATTTTTGGAATATAAATGGTATTTATTTATTTAATTACAATATTAGATAAATTATTTAAAAATGGTTTTAATTCAGGAAAAATCATGAAAAATTATATTATTGTGTTAGAAAATAATTTTGAGTTATTTTTGATAACTTTTAATATTTTGTGATAATTTTCATTAATAAATTAATATTAATGATAATTAAGTTATTTATTAAATGAATGAAATAAATGAAGTAAAAATGATTTTATTATATTAAAAATTCATTTTAAATAATAATAAGGTATTTAAGAATATTTGAAGTTATAAAATATAACTTTTAATATTTAATGGTTAATTTCATTAATTAATGATTAATAATGATATTAAAGTTATTTAATAATCATATTAAATAAATTAGTTTAAAAAATGATTTTAATATTATCATAATCATTTTAAATGAAAATAAAGTGTTTAAAGATATTTTAAGTTATAAACTATAACTTTTAATATTTAAAGGATAATTTCATTAATAATTTTATATTAATGATATATTAATGATATTTAGTTTATTTAATAATTATATTAAATAAATAGTTTTAAAATGGTTTTATTTATTTAAAAATCATTAAAAAGGGATATGAATGAATTAAAAATATTTTAAGTTATAATTAATGACTTTTAATATTTAGATAATAGTTTATTAATATTTAAATATTAATGGTAATTATTTAATAATGATTTTAGATGTTTTAAAAATCATTGAAGGGTAATATAAGTACTTTAAAAATATTTTTAGTTATTATAAATAACTTTAATATTTTGGCAATGGTTTCATTAATAGTTTAATATTAATTAAATAGTAATGATAATAGAATTGTTTGAGGTTTAAATCATTTAATAATGATTCTGATATTTCAAAAATTATGGTAAATGATAAAAATTATTTTATAATTATGAAAAATGATAGGACTGTTATTTAATTAGTCTAAATGGATATTGGTCAACTGTTTAGAGTCTTAGACTCGATTTTTACCTGATAAAGATGTCGATAGACCGACATATTTCAGAAATTGATCTGGACTTAGATAATGTGATTAGTTAACTGTTTATTTATGATTTAATGGTTATTAAGGTTGTGTGACAAAGTGATTAGGAATGAGTTGATATTAGTTTGTGATGCCATGATTGTAGAACATGCGTGATAAGATGATTAGGTTATGTGCTGACTGTGAAATACAGTACTATGTGTTATATTATATTGTTCTAATCGAACGAATGATTTGATTAATGATAGGTTACGATAGAAAGGTAGAACTAAGTTGAGAATTGTAAGCAGTGCATCAGGCAAGTATCCTAACTTTGCATTTTCTTTATGCAATGGACAGAAGTGAGAAGTTCAGAATTATTATTATTAATGTACAGATGGTTAAACCTATATTATATACACCCTTTGATTATCAACATGTTAGTATATGATAATTCGGATATATATTATGTTCGTTAATTTCTAGAAATGATTATACAAGTGTCCCCACTTGGATAATTATTGTATTTAATCACATGTTGATAAACCTTTGTTATACATATATGTTGAATTATATATTATTGTTGGATAAAATAAAACCTTTTGTCTGGAACCCTGACAAATATGAACATCCCGTTCACGGGAAAACTTTTATGCGCCCAAGGCGGATCAAGTAAATGATAACATCGTTCTTGTAATGTAGTATTGATCAATACAGGACACAACGGGCTGATCACCCCCGTGTCCGTAAGTTATGACGGTTTGCAGATGAAGTTCTGTTAAACCTTTTCGAAAATAAAAACAATGTTCATAAAATGTCACTTAAACTTTATTTATAGCCAATACGTAGTTTCAAAAAATTTGAAAGAGAGTTGTTATGTTATTAATATTAGTTCAGAAGACGTCATAGCTAATGACTTGTTGTAGATGGATATTATAAAGAAAACATTTAAATTCTTTCAACTTATATACATATAATACTTGTTGGGCACTCAAATGCTCATCCTTGCTTAATTTAAATGTTTTCAGATAAGTGTAAACAATCAGAAGGATCGGTCAAGAACAAGTGAAAAGGAAAGCAAACAGAATAGGATTACGGTGTCATATAAGTAAAGGTTGCGTACTTGGGATTAAACTCTGATAAAGGTAAGATAAGTTTGTAATTTATTTTAGTGTTATTGTTATTAGTAATATTTCCGCTCATAGAAATGGTATCGTGAAGTATCGAGTTCGGGTTTCAAGTATCCGGGTTCGGGGACTTTACAAGAAGAATGTGTAAGTAATGAACTTAAGCCTTATAATTTGGTAATAAGTCATTTAAGCTAGCATAAGTTATAAATTTATGTGAAAGATTATGAACTTGTAATAAGTTTATTAATGAAAGTAATGAATTTGTATGTATATGACTTATATATGAAAGGATGGAATTATATGTGAAAACATGTGTGCATGATGATTAAAAGACTAACTTTCTTAAGTTAGGAACAATGAAGTAATAAGTAGTTTATAATAGAATAAGCTATAAGCTCAAGAATGAAATAAGTCAAAATCCAACCATGAGTATAAGTTATTGGAAAAAGTATGTTAAGATGTTCACATTATGAATGTAAATCACTGGTAATATTGAACAAGTCATAAGAACGAAGATTTACCAGAAATCGCACGATTAGATGATAATCGTCGAATTCGTAAAATTCCCGGAATGGAAGTCAAATTTTTTGTTTGAGCTTGGAAATGTTATTTTCAAATGGAGACGAGTCATGTTCATCATTTAAGAGTTATGAACTCAAATATGACTGGATTCTGACTTAGAATGAAGAAACGAGCATTGAACGTTCACGAACGTTTATCGTTATCGTTAAAAATGAACCAATAATTGAATTTTTAGCAAACGAAGTCAAATAGATAAAATTCTTACATGAACGCGTAGATTGCATAATTTGTGATTCGTAGGCTTTTGAACGGACCAATTTGGACTTAAAACGAAGAAGTTATGCGTCCGGGAAGTTCGCAAAATTTTAAGAATTTAAATTTTTTCTGGTGCACAGAGCTGGCGCCACGGCACCAGCCCAAGGTTAAATTATAACGCCACAGCGCCGAGTAGCGTCCGAGTGCACTGAAAACTCGCGTCGCAACATGGCATATCAAGCAAGGACTCGCACCGCAGCACCGATTTTGGGACCTCTCCACTGTTAACTCGCGCCGTAGCGCGAGATGTAGGCATATGACTGGCGCCGCAGCACCAGTCCTTAATGATAGATAGTGAAGAATAAGCAAGAACGTAAAGCAAGAGAAGATGATAACCTTAAGGAGTATGTGTAAAGATTGTTAATAAACTATCCAACTATGAATGCAAGTAGAATAATAAACGAGAATTGATCGTAAACAAATCTAATACATAATTAGATTTAGATGAAGGGCAAGATATAGTCAAATACATTATGTGACCTAATGTAAGGCATTATGTGATCATGTATTATAGAGACTTGAAAGACTTGAACGTAAAGTAAAATACACAGTAGCAGACGCTAAAGGCAAGTATTTTAACTCTCGTCTCAGTTCAATCTGAACAAGTTTTTGAAGTTCATATATCCTTACGCATGAATTGAAGTATAATGAAGTTAAAGCCAGTTCTTTTGGCTAGACTCGACATATTGAGTGGATTGTTGATAATCTATTCATCTGTTATCAAATGTGATTATCTTTTGTCAACTACTTGATATGGTCTTCAAAAGAAGACTGAAATGTTAAACAAAAGTTTTGTCGATAAAACGACAGGCATGTGAGGTTGCCAAATGATTAAACGTACATACGTTTAATGGATGTAGTGTTGATCAACATAGAGTACAATAGGCTGATCACCTAGGAGTGCTCGTAAGTAATACCGGGCTTACGGACTAAGTCATGGGTTGTCTTTTTCAGAGAAAGAATGAATACTCGAGGTCTTTGACTGGAGTGAATGTTTTACTAAATATTATTCATTGTGAAACATTTTGAAAGAAAGATGAAGTGCTATGTTGAATTATCAATAGTACTTTATAACTATTGTTCAGTTATCGAAGATATACGATTCATATGTATCAAGCATGCTGTTATTGAAATTATTATACTTGCTAAGCTAGTTATGCTCACTCTTGCTTGAACCATATGAATGCAGCTAAGACTGAACGCCCCGAAGGATCAAATAAGGATAAGGGAAAGGCTAAGGCAGATTATTAAGCTGTCATGTAATAGTATAGAGCTATTGTTATAATGTAATGAATATTATGACAAAGAACCTTTGTAATGGGTTTAGAACTTGGGAAGTGTAAATATTAATTTGAATATTTAGAAGTTATGTTCGTTCTTTGAGAATTTTCAATTGAATGAATGTATGAATGTTTGTACAGTATAGCACCATCTGTCGGGTTGGAAGATACCCAGATTTGGGGGCGCTACAAGTTGGTATCAAAACCTAGGTTATAAAACTTAAGGGGGATTAGAACCTTAAGTCATAACCTTAATAAAGAAGTAAAAGATGAAAGATAACCTTATAAAAATGCATTATATTATGTTATGTGTTTTTATTATTTTACTGACGTGTACTAATCAAACTATATTGTTTTATTGTAGATGTCAAGGGAAAATGATATGTATAGAAATATACATGTAGTGAGCAAGGATTCAGTTAATCGGGTAGAGATACTACCCAATCCCGTAGCGATTGAGCCAGAGGTGGTAGTAATAGAGTCTGGGGACTCGGACGATTTAGACTATATGTCTATTTTCGATGGCATGCTAGAGGAGGAGGTGGACGTGATGTCCTTTGACCAGGTTCCACCTACAGAAGAATTGACTACTAAAGAGTCAATGAAGGCACTATTTATGACAGTATTGGATAGGAATGTCCATTACTGCCAGGAGGTGAAGGAGTTGGAAGAGAAACTCCAAGCTGTCCGTGAGGACAAGACTAGCATAGAGGGTATGTGGGAAGAAGAGCATGATGATAGGATTCTTGCTAAGGACAAGGTCCGAGAGCTGAAATGTGAAGTCTTTGAGCTCAAGCAGAAGCTAAAGACTAAATAGCAGAAGTTGGAGAGGATGTCCTATATACATAGGAGTTCTCACGTGGACTTCCAGCAGCAAGTAGCTGGATATCCAGTGGAAGCAGGGCAGACTCGACATACCATTAGTTGAGATGTCATAGACGGTTTGGCCAAGAAAGATTTCGAGAATGCCATTCGGAAGATGCAATCTAGCAATAGCTAGAGTAGATTAGATATGTAAATATTATGTATCTAGTAGTGACGTAAAACCTCTTTTGTATATAAAGGGTAGTCTTTTCCAAATCCCAATTTTTGGAAAGTAATTACGGGATGGTAATGTAATCAGCTAAGGCTAAGTAATGTAAACAATGTAGTATTACACTACAAGATAAGAATCAATATAAGTTTCTTTTATGGAACATATTGAGTAATGAGGATGAGTTATTGTTTTATCGCAAATAATAACTAATAAACAAGAAGAAAGTAATAACGATGTGTTGTTTTCTTAACAGCAAAATGCCGCCAAGAAGGAGACAACAAAATCAAGACGATAATGTTAATCAACCGGAGGGTGGTCCGGTTAATCCAATGCAGGAGTTCGTTAATCTTTTAACGATTGCATTTAATAGAACGGGGGCTAATGTACCCGTAATTCCTGGAGTAGTACGAGCTACTACTTTTAAGGACTTTAAAAGTGTAGGTTCGCCGAAGTTCAAAGGAACTACAGACCCTATAGAAGCCCAGACTTGGGTAAATAAAATTGAGAAAGCATTTGTTATAGAAAATGTTGAGGAGGGTCAAAAGATTGCCTTTGCAACCTATTTGATGAAAGGAGAGGCCAACTTCTAGTGGGAGGCAAACTAGGCTATGGCCGATATAGGAAACCTAATGTGGGAAAGGTTTAAGGAGATTTTCTTCGAGAACTATTTTCCCACGAGTATGCAAGGGAGAATGGAAATGAGGTTTCTGGAATTAAAACAAGGGGAAATGACAGTTCCCCAGTATGCTGCCAAGTTTAATGAACTGGCACGATTTGCTCCACACCAAGTGGACACTGAAGTGGGAAAGGCTAGGAGATTCGAGCAGGGCTTGAAACCCTGGCTCTATAGCCGGATCTCGATGTTTCAAAGTACTTCCTTTGGAACCATATTAGAAAAGGCAATAATTGCCGAAGGTGGGAATGAGGCTCTCAGCCAGTACCACAAAGATAAGAAAAATAAGGGGAAAGTTGATGGGGGAATCAAGACCGATGGAGCCAGCGGTAGTGGCGACGGTCAGAAGAGGAAGGGTTTTAACTCTGGGAATAACGGAGTAAAGCAAGGGGATTCTAAGAGGAGGATGGAGGCCTGTAAAACCTGCGGGAAGACTCACTTAGGAGTCTATCGCAAAGGAAGGGCCGTATGTTATAATTGTGGACGGGATGGGCATATTTTGCCTAACTGTCTAAATCCGAAGAAAAATCACGGATGCTTTGTATGTGGATCAACTGACCACATAGCGAAGAATTGCCCAAAGAAGGGTATGGAAGGAAATAAGGGCACTAATAGCGGTAAGTTGGCTATTAGTGGTCCAGCTCAGCCGAGTAGATCAATGGCCCGCACTTTTAATATGGCAGTCCAAGATGTAGTGGCATCAAGGGATGTAGTTGGAGGTATTATTCCGATCAACAACATAAATGCATACGTGCTATTTGATTCAGGTGCTACTTGTTCGTTTATAGCATGTGATTTTGCTAGACGACTAGAATTACATCCCGAAATAATGCCTATACCTTAGAACATTAATGTAGCAAACGAAGAGATAATTCCTGTTAAAAATATTCATAGGAGTTATTGCGTGGATATACATGGGTGTAAGCTATCGTTATATTTAATACTGATAAAGTTGGGAGAATTCGATGTAATTCTTAGAATGGATTGGTTGATTAACCATAGAGCAATTATAGATTGTCAAAAGAAATGTGTAAGCAACAAAATACGGAAACAACCTCCTGTAGTATTTTACGGTAATAAATTGTCGGGACGCTCGTGTTGTCTTACGATGACACAAACTAGAAAACTTCTAAGGAAAGGATGTGTAGGTTATCTGTGCCATGTTGTTGATACCCAGCGAGTGGGAGCAACCATGGAACAAATACCTATAATAAACGAATTTATGGATGTATTTCAAAGTGAGTTACCGGGGTTACCACCGGATCGGGAGATCGAATTCGTAATAGACATTATGCCAGGAACGGCACCAGTCTCAAGAGCACCGTACCGTATGGCGCCTGTGGAAATGAAAGAGCTAATGGTTCTGTTACAGGAACTATTGGATAGAAAGTACATTCAGCCAAGTGTTTCTCCGTGGGGGGCACCGGTGTTTTTTGTCAAGAAGAAAGACGGATCGTTAAGGCTTTGTATCGACTATTGGGAGTTGAACAAGTTAACGATAAATAATAAATACCCATTGGCCAGGATCGATGATCTCTTTGATCAGTTAAAAGGGGGAAAGTATTTTTTTAAAATAGATTTACGGACAGGGTATCACCAGTTGAAGGTGAGGATGGAGGATGTACCAAAGATGGCATTCAGGACTCGTTATGGTCATTACGAGTTTCTGGTGATGTCATTTGGGTTGACGAATGCACCAGCTGCATTTATGTATATGATGAACAGAGTGTTCAAACCATATTTGGACAAGTTTGTCGTTATGTTTATCGATGATATTCTAGTCTATTCTAAGACGCCAGAAGATCATGTTGAACACTTAAGATTAGTGTTGGAGACACTAAGAAATGAGAAGTTATATGCGAAATATACTAAGTATGAATTTTGGCTAGAGAAAGTACAATTTTTAGGTCATGTTATTGACCACGAAGGGATTTCAGTGGATCCAGCAAAAGTAGAAGCAGTGATGAACTGGGAACAACTGAAAACGTCAACTGAGGTGCGGAGTTTCCTAGGGTTAGCGGGATACTATCGAAGATTTATCCAAGATTTTTCGAAGATAGCTACCCCGTTGACTAACTTGACAAGGAAGACGGTGAAGTACGTATGGACTGATAAATATGAAGACAGTTTTCATGAACTGAAGAAAAGATTAAGTGAAGCGCCTGTTTTGTCATTGTCAGATGACACATGAAATTTCGTAGTATATAGTGATGCTTCGCATAGGGGACTTAGTTGCGTGCTCATGTAGCATGGCAAAGTCATTGCGTATGCTTCACGACAGTTGAAGGATTATGAAAAAGGTTATCCTACTCATGATCTGGAACTGGCCGCGGTAGTATTTGCCCTAAAGATATTGAGACATTATATTTATGGGGAGAAATGTGAGATATATACGGACCATAAGAGTCTAAAGTATATCTTCACTCAGAAGGAATTGAATATGAGGTAGAGAAGATGGCTAGAGTTGATAAAGGATTACAATTGTGAAATCCTGTATCACCCTGGGAAAGCCAATGTAGTTGCCGACGCCTTAATTAGGAAGGGTCGGGAAAAGTTGTCTATGTTAACGACTTAAAATGAGTTAATAACAGAGATGGCTAGGATGGAAATAGAAGTAAAGCTGCCAAGTGATTTGAGGTAGATACTTTTTACGACGGAGATGTAATCTACCATCGTAGAGAGAGTCAAGGAGGTACAACTCAAGATTGATGAGTGTAACCAAATGAAGAAGCGGTTATCCGAGAAGGAAGCTGCTAAGTATAGTCTTGATATTGAGATATTACTAAGATTTGAAGGAAGAATTTGGGTTCCGAATGAGACGTAATTAAAGGAGCAAGTATTACAAGAAGCTCATAGTTCAAGGTAATCGATACATCGTGGTAGCACTAAGATGTATCAAGACCTTCGACAGAATTTTTGGTGGCCAAACATGAAGAGAGAAATAGCAGAGTATGTGAGTAGGTGCTTGACTTGTCAAAAATTTAAGTCCAAACATCAACGACCCAGTGGCTATTTACAGTCATTGGAGATTCCAGAATGGAAGTGGGAGCATATCTCGATGGATTTTGTGGTGGGACTTCCAATAACGGAAAAAGGGTACGATTTGATTTGGGTAATATTTTACCGATTGACGAAATTGGCTCGCTTCTTACCAATTAGGGTCAAGTATAACTTAGACCAGTTAGCTAAACTTTATGTCAAGTAAATAATTTCCAGACATGGAGTACCGGTATCGATTGTGTCAGATCGTGATCCATGATTCACATCGAACTTTTGAAGAAGTTTGCAAGAACAGCTTGGAACACAGTTAAAGTTAAGCATACCTTATCATCCACAAACTGATGGGCAGAGCGAGAGAACAATTCAGACGTTAGAAGACATATTGAGGTCTTGCGTCATGGATTTCAAGGGTAGTTGGGATGATCATCTGCCGCTGGTAGAGTTTACGTATAACAATAGTTATCATGTAAACATAGGTATGCCGCCTTATGAAGCTCTGTACAGAAGAAGGTGCAGAACACCATTGTGTTGGGACGAGGTGGGAGAACGCCGAATGCTAGGACCAAAATTGGTATAGCAAACAGTGGATGTGGTTAAGTTAATTCGAATGCGTCTTGTTTCAGCTCAAGACAGACAGAAGAAATATGCAGACTCGCATAGATTAAACCGAGAGTTTGAAGTAGGTTCGTATGTGTTTCTAAAGGTATCTCCCTGGAAAGGAAAGATACGCTTTGGAAAGAAAGGGAAATTAAGTCCAAGGTTTATTGGATCTTTTGAAGTATTAAAACGGGTAGGAGAGGTAGCGTATATAATAGCATTACCTCCAGACCTAGAAAGAATACATAACGTGTTTCACGTATCTGTATTACGTCCATATAAGCTGGACTATAAACACGTAATCGAGTATGAGTCGATTTCTCGATATGAAGAATCGCCGATTCAAATAATTGATAGGAAAGAGCAAGTTCTGAGGAATAAAGTAATACCGTTGGTGAAGGTATTATGGAAGAACCACGATGCCGAAGAAGCAACGTGGGAATTAGAAGAAAAGATGAAGAAAAATTTTCCTGATCTATTTGATTAAGTAAGACGAGATTCTGGGGATAGAATCTTTATAAGGGGGGGGGGGGAAATGTAACGACCGAGAAATTCGGATCTTATTATAAAATGATTTTATTAAATTAAATAATAATAAAATTATATTCTATGTGTTATCAAGATGGTTGTCATTCTATAACCTATTGATATTGGAATGTCGTAGTATTTGAGGTACGTGAAGAAATTAAAGTGTTTGAATTTCTAAGACGAAAATGAAAGTTTTCCGAGAAATTTTCTGAAAAACAATATTCATCGATATTTGCTCAGGAGTTATTTTTGAATTTTCGAGAAATACGTAATGATAGAATATTAAGGTAAGATGGATTATGTAATAATAATCTAGTTATGGAAAACGTAATATTTCGCTTGCGGACTTAAATTGAGAATGTAAGGAAAGTGAATAATTAATGCGTTAAGAGATAATCGTATAATATGTGGGTATTGTACGAGGAAAGAAAACGAGTATGATATGAAGTATTATACGAATTTGTATGAAGACTGAATTATCGTATATAAATTCTATATGAATTAGAATACGAGAATGATTCATAAGCTATATGTATATATATTATGTAATATTAATGGACTTGTAAGGATTGGCTAGGATTTTGTACAAGTCCAAGTTAATTAAGTGTAAGACCCATCTAATGAATTAATAAACAAGAGAGTGTTTGTTAATGTAAAGCCCAAATGATTAAGTTGATAAAGCCCAAGCTAGAGTCCAATGGATTGGTTGATCCACGAGGCAAACCATAGGAATATGGTAAATGAGTAATGACCAAGTTTTATGAGTGGTGATCAAGTTAGTGTGGTAACCAAGCCTTTTAAGTGGTGACCAAGTTATGTAATGACCAAGTTAAATGTGTAATGGCCAAGCAATGGATAGATTTTGTGCCATACAAGTAATGAATATTAAGGAGGTGCAAAAGGAAGTGGGATGATAGAAAAGACTAAACTACCCTAACCTTGGAAAATCTATAAATAGAGGAGGTTTACAAGCCATTTGATAATTGTTCAAATAATCCACATTCTCTCAAACTTCTTAAGTGTTAGGAAGATTAAGTTGCAAATACGCTACTTACATAAGAAGAAGAAAAAAGCTACTTATCAAGAACTTCTAGAGTAAGACTCCTTCTCTACTTTATCTTCTATCTCTATTCATGATAGGTTGATAAAAAAAGATAAATTAAGGGGTCATGGATGTTAATAAATAAGAAGAATGTGTAAGTAATGAACTTAAGCCACATAAGTTAGTAATAAGTCATTTAAGCTAGCATAAGTTATAAACTTATGTGAAAGATTATGAACTTGTAATAAGTTTATTAATGAAAGTAATGAATTTGTATGTATATGAATTATATATACAAGGAAGGAATTATATGTGAAAACATGTATGCATGATGATTAAAAGACTAACTTTCTTAAGTTAGGAACAATGAAGTAATAAGTAGTTTATAATAGAATAAGCTATAAGCTCAGGAATGAAATAAGTCAAAATCCAACCATGAGTATAAGTTGTTGGAAAAAGTATGTTAAGATGTTCAAATTTTGAATGTAATGCATTGGTAAGGTTGAATAAGTCATAAGAATGAAGATTTGCCGAAAATCGCACGATTAGACGATAATCGTCGAATTCGTAAAATTCCCGGAATGGAAGTCAAATTTTGAGTTTGAGCTCAGAAATGATATTTTCCAATGGAGACAAGTCATGTTCGACATTTAAGAGTTGCGAACTTGAAAATGACCGGATTCTGACTTAGAACGAAGAAACGAGCGTTGAACGTTCACGAACATTTATCGTTTTTATTAAAAATGAACCAATAGGTGAATTTTTAGCAAACGAAGTCAAATAGATAAAATTCTTACATGAACACGTAGATTGCATAATTTGTGAACCATAGGCTATTGAACGGACCAATTTGGACTTAAAACGAAGAAGTTATGCGTCCCAGAAGTTCGCAAAATTTTAAGAATTTAAAAAAAATTCTGGTGCACAGAGCTGGCGCCGCGGCGCCAGCCCAAGGTTAAATTGTCACGCCGCAGCGCAGAGCAGTGTCTGAGTG
The DNA here is from genome assembly GCA_020205505.1 of Panax japonicus. Classification (NCBI taxonomy): domain Eukaryota; kingdom Viridiplantae; phylum Streptophyta; class Magnoliopsida; order Apiales; family Araliaceae; genus Panax; species Panax japonicus. Next base: position 48,419,802 of record CM035099.1, read on the forward strand.
TACTGGAAACTTGCGCCATAATGCGGCATATCAAGCAAGGACTCGCGTCGCAGCGCCGGGTCCGGGACCTCTCCACTATTAACTCGCGCCGCAGCGCGAGATGTAGGCATATGACTGGCGCCGCAGCGCCAGTCCTTAATGATAGATAGTGAAGAATAAGCATGAACGTAAAGCAAGAGAAGATGATAAGCTTAAGGAGTATGTGTAAAGATTGTTAATAACCTATCCAACTATGAATACAAGTAGAATAATAAACGGGAATTGATAGTAAACAAATCTAATACATGATTAGATTAAGATGAAGGGCAAGATATAGTCAAATACATACTTGATTATATGTGACCTAATGTAAGGCATTATGTGATCATGTATTGTAGAGACTTGAAAGACTTGAACGTAATGTAAAATACACAGTAGCAGACGCTAAAGGCAAGTATTCTAACTCTTATCTCAGTTCAATCTAAACAAGTTTTTGAAGTTCATGTGTCCTTACGCATGAATTGAAGTATAATGAAGTTAAATCCAGTTCTTTTGGCTAGACTCGACATATTGAGTGGATTGTTGATAATCTATTCATCTGTTATTAAATGTGATTATCTTTTGTCAACTACTTGATATGGTTTTGAAAAGAAGACTGAAATGTTAAACAAAAGTTTTGTCGGTAAAATGATAGGCACGTGAGGTTGCCAAATGAATAAACGTACATACGTTTAATGGATGTAGTGATGATCAACATATAGTACAATAGGTTGATCACATAGAAGTGCTCGTAAGTAATACCAGGCTTACGGACTTAGTTCCGGGTTGTCCTTTTCAAAGAAAGAATGAATACTCAAGGTCTTTGACCGGAGTGAATGTTTTACTGAATATTATTCATTGTGAAACATTTTGAAAGAAAGATGAAGTGCTATGTTGAATTATCAATAGTACTTTATAACTATTGTTCAGTTATTGAAGATATACGATTCATATGTATTAAGCATGCTGTTATTGAAATTGTTATACTTGCTGAGCTAGTTATGCTCACTCTTGCTTGAACCATATGAATTCAGCTAAGACTGAACGCCCCGAAGAATCAAATAAGGATAAGGGAAAGGCTAAGGCAGATTATTAAGCTGTCCTGTAATAGTATATAGCTATTGTTGTAATGTAATGAATATTATGACAAAGAACCTTTGTAATGGGTTTAGAACCTGGGAAGTATAAATATTAATTTGAATATATAGAAGTTATGTTCGTTCTTTGAGACTTTTCAATTGAATGAATGTATGAATGTTTGTACAGTATAGCACCATCTGTCGGGTTGGAAGATACCCGGATTTGGGGGCGCTACAGAAAATCTCCTTTTTCCTCCTGACAATCTTAGAAACTGACAATCACAATGTTTTCTCTCTTGCTTCCAAGTTCTCTCTATGCTCTTCACCGATGACTAGACTTAGGGGAAAAATAATATGCATAATATAACTGGCCTCCCACTAACCCACGCACACTACAGTTATAAAAAAAAAAGTTTGCGTCAGTTAAAATAAACCAAAAAGCCATAAGGCTATGTTCGGTTACACATTAATTCCTCATACTATATTATTTAAATAATATTTATATTATATAGTTACACTTGTCACACATGTATCCATTTTAATAGCTTATAATTTATAATTATAATAATTATATTCTTATTTTAATTATGCTTATAATAAATAATCAAATAATTATCTATCCAATTTAATTAATAAATTAGAAACATCACTTTGTTTAGTTTATTTATTTCCTTTAAATTAAACAATTTATTTAATTTAATTATCTTTTTTAATTTTAAGAAATTGATTTAATAAATTTATTTCCTTAAATTAAATCCTTCAAATAAAATTAAAATTATTCAATTTAATTTACATTAATCAATTTAATTACTAAATTAATTCACCACAATTTTATCAACCATTTATTTATCTCAATAAATAAATAAATTTAAAATATTTATTTAATTTAATAAATATTTAAAATTAATTACTAAATTCATTTAATTCCTTCAATAGTTAACTCAACTATTAAACCGCACTTTCCCAATATATGAATATATATTTTTCTCTTCACACCAGATCATATATTTCAACATATATAGCACGTATATATATATATATATATATATATATATATATATATATATATATATATATATATATATATACTCAAACTCAAAACTCCTCATAATAAGAATTTTAACTATTAAATTCTTATTTTAATAACTTATAAAAATTCGGGTTGTCACACTTGCAGCCCAACGAACTCGAGAGATAGTAGTTAGATGTCAATACTATGTTGGCGAGCATCCAAGTTATCAGTGGAACATCAGTGTTGGACAAGTACAGTTTGGGGGTGATTACCTCAACAACAATGTTTATCCCAATTATCATCAAGGTTGGGGGTATCATCCAAATTTTGAATGGAGTATTAACTATCGAGACTAATATTGTGATCCAAGTCCAACATATCCATAGATTTCTCATATGCACCTCCAATGCAACAAGAAAAAAATTCAGAGTTGAAGGAGTTCATGTCAAGGATTATAGGTGACCAAGAAGAGATGATAATGAGTCAGGAGTTATCAACCCAAAATCTTAATAGACAAATGGAACAACTCCTTAAATCCTCAATGAATGGTCCTCAATACATGAATTTCAAAACTGAGAAAGATAATTCAAGACTGGAGGAATTGTGGTTCAAATTTATAGCATTAACTAAGGAGAAGATGATTGATCAAGAGAGTTCAATTCGAAATCTACAAAATCAGATGGATCAAATATTTGAAGCCTTAAACAATCGCTAGTAAAACAATTGGTTATATGTCATGGACGATCAAACTGATGGAGAACCAGAAGTGTACATGCCACTAGATAAGCTCAAAGAAGTTGTCATTGAGGAAACAACTGGGGAATTTGATAATCTAGAACATGAACTATCTTGTATAATACCCCAAGTGCCTTTTCAATCAGATTTAAAATATTCAATGAACTTTTCACACCCATGTCCCCTTGGTAGCCACATTCAAAGTAAAGACCAGTATGATAAAGAGGCCTTTTATACACCATGGTGGGCTGAGGAAGAGAAAATAAAAAAGAAAAGCCCATTGTACTTTCAATGCCTCAATGTTACAATGTATTCCCAAATAGAATGGACTTGGCACCTAGCTATGCAAAAGAATTAAGAACATCATGTTCACGAAATATGCTAGGTTGTTTCAATTCATAGACTAGCAAGATGGGGAACCTACCTACATATATTGTAATTCTAATGGATGGAGGATTCTTAACTTATCGTAGGGGAATTGGATAGCGGTGTCAAGAATAGAGTCCAGCTAACAGACTATAAATCGAGCGCTTGATGGGAGGCACCCCATCAAATCTCTCTCTCCCTATTTGTTTAATTCTCTATTATTTATAGTCTATCATTTTTCTTTCCTCTGTGTTTAATTCTTTCTACTTTAATTAGTTTATTATTATTATAGTTAATTAAATTTTTAGTAGTAAGTATTGGTTATAATTAAATAAAGTCTAATAGTTCTTTTTGATCTTTTTCAGAGATAAGCAAATGGGCAGTAAAGTTAGAAGTCCAAGGGTCAGGTCACAGCAGTGCAAAACATTATAAGGGGAATAATTAACTAGAATCAGGCCCAGGGCAGCGCAGCTGCACCCTATCACAGGCCAAAATAGGCACAGTTGCACCACATGATAAGGCCAAATACTACAACAGTGTAGGTGCACCCTCTTCACATTCAATTACAGTGCAGCTGCGCCCGAGCGTGCAGTCAAAATTTTTTTTTAAAGCAAATCAAGAGCTGGTACACACCATAATTCTTATTTCATTTGAAAACCTTCAAGCGCTCCTTCTTTTTCTCAAAACTTATACCAATCATACCACAGAGCTACAAACATACATCTAACAAACCTCCCTCATCTTCGACATCCACTCTAAGCACTTGAAACCCTAATTTCATCTCACTACCACTCTATCTCTCCACCAAAAACCATAGTTTCTGCATTCCTTAAAAACAACTCGAATAATTGATAGCAATCAATAGCTTGTGGTTCTACACACCACCTGTTCCAGTAAAGTTCAATAATAGGTTTATAGGTTTGCATTCGAGGAGTCAATATCAAAAAAGGGTAGATTTTAGAACTTTATTGTGTGCATTTCAGTTGAATGATAAAGAGACAGGGTTTGGGTTCTTTGAAGGGTTCAAGGCATCCAAGGTAGAAATTCTCCTATCAGATAACCCTCATTCAACTTGCAAATCATGGCACCCAAACGAATTCGTACACCCTCCCCATCATCGAGAAGTGAGCATAAGAGTTAAGGGAATCGAAGAGATATTTTGGACACTGCTAGATTCGTGAACCTCTCTGCCCAACACTATTATTTTGATGTCTTGGTGGGCAAATCTTTTGTACTAGAGAGGGTATTCAGGCCTGGGAGGGAAGATGGAAAATTGAAGGAACAGATTATAGCAAATGGATGAGGGGCAGTGGTGGCCAAACTTGTGGCTGCACCAATGGCTATAGTGAGAGAATTTTATGCTAACCCTTGCAAAACTCAAAATGGCATCTCTTTTGTGTGAGGAAGGCAGGTACATTATACCAAATAAGTAATTAATGACATATTCCATGTGGGTAAACTAACATCAGGAGCTGAGAATTGGGCTGAGTCACAAAGGTTTGAGACGGTCGTAGACAAGTTGGTGAAGGAACTGTGCAATAGAGGCACCAAATGGACTATCAAATCTGGCACTGACAGAAAAGTGCATTTCCCACAGACTTCACTCAGCCGATATGCCAAGGAATGATATAGCTTCATATGTGCGAACATACTCTCAACCAGTCATCATGCCGATGTCACAACCGACAGAGCTACATTGCTTTATGGCATATTGAAGATGAAATCAATTGACATTGGGCACGTGATCAACCAATCAATGCTAAGATATATGAGGGGTAGTACTTCAGGGGGCATACCACACGCTTCTCTTATTACTAGATTGTGCTTGGTTGTAGGGGTTGAGTGGGACACTAAGGATCTCCAGATGCCGATGAGAGATATAGACATCACCACTATTCAGAAGTACACCATTTGGAATGATGCAGAGTCTCACCCCCGGGGCATGGGGTTCATTATGCCTGAAGATGATTCAGAGAGTGAAGAAGATGATGAAGACAATGAAGAAGAAGAGGACACTGCAGCCCATCATTCAGCTAGGCCACCTCAAGGTAGGCAGGAACGTGACATTCCTCGCCTCCAGAGAAGGATGGATGTGATGCACATAAATTTCCAAGCTTTCACTGCCGAGTTCTCTGGAGTCCTATCAAATTCCTTCATCCATCTAGGAGCACAAGTCCATTTTCTGACATATGGCTACTCCTTATCCACCTCCAGACACTTCACCTGAGCAAGATGAGGATGGTGTTGATGAGGACAGCTAGGGGAGTTTCCTAACACCTTTTATCTCCAATGAGGACATTGTATTTGTTACATTTAGTATAATTCATGTCATATCGCATTTTGTTTTGTTTTAGTTGATTGTGTTAGGAATTATTGCATTCTGTTTTATTAATTATGTTAAGAAATGTTGCATTTTTTAACTACATAAATCCAGTTGTCAGTGATTTGTTATTTAGTTGGCCTATGAGGAAATTAAAACTACTTGATTTTGAACTGATTTAAGACTTAAGCTTGGTTTTGATGTTATATCATAAGATAAATCCTTATATGTCTGATACTGATATAATCGGTTAGCACTCTTGAGTAATCACTATGATGCACTTAGTTTAAATTTTCTCATACTTGTCTTCTGGTGGGAGTGTTGTGTTTTAATGAAAGAGTGTCAGTACTCAATTAGGTAATAGCTAGGACTGTAAAGAACTTAAGTTTGGGGGAAAAAGTTGGGTATATAAGCTTTCTATATCTAAAATGGGGAACCTTCCCGAGATGAGTAGTTGAATCTTGTGGTGGATCAAGAAGGAGCGTAAAACACACTCCTCATAAACACAGGTGTGAGATGGAATGTAAAACGCACTCACTATCAATATTAAAAATAAAATAATAAAAATAATAAAAAAATAATAATAAACACCGCGGGAAAGTGCGAAAATTGCCCTCGTGAGTAAATAAAGGCATAAATACCCCAGTTGACTTTTACCTTAAGTAATGCACGGTCTTAGTTAGAACTTGTTAGATTTACTGCTTATCTTGATTTAAAACTATTTTTTTCTCTAAGAAGCATAATATGTTTAGTGGTTGCTTCACATTCACACACTATATTAGTGATGACAGATTTGGATTTGCAGAGTGTTGTTCATTATGATCTTATCTTGGGTAGCTTTTCTGTTGGATTATCTTGTAATTTCCTAAGGCATTGCAATTAAATTTCATTTCTAGCTAACTATTGGATTCATGTTTATGATAGTGTAGGTTGCATACATGGTAGTTTTTGCATTGCATTTTGATTTGGTTTTGTTTTGGTTGCTTGAGGGCAAGTAATGGTTTAAGTTTGGGGGTATTTGATAAGTGGTTTTATAAACACTTATTTAGATATTAACTGACTTAATTTGTTGCTTAAAATCATTTTATTCCATTTCTTTTTATGCATGTGTGCCTTGTTTTGTAGTTTCAATATTGGGAACTCTTTTGGTGTTATTGGACCTAAGTTGTGCTCATGGTTATGATGAATTGATGATGGATAGTAAAATGAAGCTAAGCATATTGCTAATTGATGGAATTAAGATTTAGAGTGAAATACCTTGAGCTTACAATGCAGTAGAAGATGGTAGCAGATCAAGTCTGGGCCAGCTGGTGCACGGCATAGATGCGCCCAGCTTGGCCTATGACATAGCGCAGCTGCGCCAAACAACTTGCCCAGATTCAGCACAGCGCAGTTGCGCCCTTTACAAAGCATATCATGGCATAGCTGCGCTAGTCTATGTTTTGTTGCTGACTTTGATTTAAGTTATCTAATCGAATTTGTACTAGGAAAAAGGGGCTTACGATTGAGACTCTTATTTAATGAGACATATTTTCTTTATATAATGGATACCACCCCTTGGGGGATCAATTAGCTACTTTTAGTTTCTTTCTTTCATTTTAATAATAGATTAGAGTAGATTAGTGTAGTTAATTTCTAGATTGATTAGATCTGAAGACTTAAAGCAATTGAAAAGCATTAAAGATTCAATCTTGGATCAGGAGAACAGATTTGCACTTCAATTCTCTACTCTTATTCTCGCTTTGATTCCTAATTGTATTTTATGATATTTATTCAATATGTGGATGGTAGATTTATTCAGCTACGATTTAAACTCTATTATGAGATTTGTAATAAATTCTATGGACTAGTTTATTCTGATATATTTAATTGTTAGCCTTTTTGATTGTTATATGATTGTCTATTTAGATTCATGCTATTTTGCTTAGTTGATTGGCCATTAATTACTGTGATAATCCATATGGACTTGAGAGACGAAGTATGGATTTAGATCTAATCTTAATAGCTTGTGATTGTATGTTCTACAATATGATGGTTTGTATTATTTGTGTTTAGGATAGACATATACCGAAGCACCACTCGTAGTTAATTGAGAACTTGGGCTTAAACCTTAATTATTTGTAAATCACATAGACATATAGTGGTTTAGGTAATGTGGGTGTTCATGTGTATTTTATCAACTATGGATTATATATGATATGGGTACGGTACATTGAGAGATGGCTATACTTTACTTTCGTGTTCTTGACTAAAAATTTGGTATAATTAATTTGGCTTAACATAAAGTGTGTTGATTTAAATGAGTCAATAGATGAAATTGTGATATCAGGCTTTCATTATCTAGTCTCACTCTAGGAATAGTTAGGTTTATTTAATTTCATAGTTTAAATTTATAGAGAACAAATCAATCGTTTAATTAAGACTGAAATGGTTATGAGCAAGTGATTGGTGAACTTTATTAGTTAATTCTCCATGAGAATGATACTTTACTTACTCTTTTTTACTTGTTGACCGTGTATACTTGCACGCATATATTGATCAATAAAACAACCAACACTTTATCCCCCGTTGGGGATGATACAATGGATTCTCTTTCAACACTGCATCAGTTATGTGTGATGTAGATCCTTCAGCCTCTCCATAATTCCATGGCACTTTTTATAGGCTGACAACAGGATAATGTGTTTTGTATGGCAATAGAATTAGCTTTGGCATATCCACTTTCATAGGATTGTTAGGACCTTTGAGTTGAATTGCTTGTATTGTAAGTGGTCTGGCAGACAAATCATCCTCAACGGATATAACTGCTACGACGTCCTTCCATTTTGTAGGACATATGTTCCCACTCTCAAGTAACAAAGTTTTGTCATCTGCCATCTACAGGACACCGCTGTCAATTAAATCCTGAATGAGATGGTGGAGTGCCAAGAATTATTATGTGCTGTGACCGCGAGAATGGGAGTGATACTGGCATACTCCATTAGAATTGAACTGTCTTGAACGGGGATTGATTGGAGGTAGAATGGACGTAATCCTTCCTTCATTTATTAGCATCTAAAATATCTCCTCAATAGGTTGGTCTAGGTATGTAAATTCCCTCTTGTTGGCAAAATCCCGACAGGCTTTGGCACTTGCTCTTTTTGTAACTGTATCCTCCAGTGTTTCACTTTCTGAAGGCGATGATGGAGTATTCATAACAAAAGGAAGGAGACTAGCATGCTCTTGACTGACTAATTGGCATGTGACTTGGTTCTGATGGATCACCAGTTTTGTCGATTGCTTTACTTGCTTATAAAGAGCTTTCATCTTTCATTCCATCACAAACTAGAATTGTGCGTAATCCCATTTGTCAGCACTGTCCTTGCTGGTTTGCGACAATTCAACAACATAATGGGAACTCTATCCACTGCTCCAATTAATCATATTAACCTCCTCTTCTTTGTGTTGAGGAAGAGGGTTATCTTTCACATGAGGTTGGTCGGGCTTAGTTACCACGATCTCACTGTTGTCAATTAGGTCCTGGATCTTTTGTTTCAAGGCCCAGCAATCCTAAGTATTTGGAGCTCCAGCATGATAGGCACACTTCCATGTAGCATTAAAACCCTTCTTATTCGGGTTAGCTGGTGGAAGATGCGTTATTTTTTTCTGAGTAGTCAGAATATTGAGAATGTTCTCGAGTGAGTCCCCTAGGGGTGTGAACACTTGGTTGCGTCTGATTTCTCCACTCTTTGGCAATGGAGGGCTTGAAGACTGTGCTTGAAAGGGGGAGTAATTTCTCCTCTGGATAGGCATATTTTGACTGCATTTTTGTCCTTGTAGTATCAAGAAAACATCCTCCTCTTTCTTCTTATGGACCCTCTGGGGGTTGTTTCCATAAGTTCTGGACTGGATGTGCTCAGTAACAGCTTTTAGAGAGGCTAGGTCTTGGATCTTTCCTAATATCAATCCCATCTCAGCCATCTATCCGTGTTTAATTATTTCATAAAATGGCTTGCTAATGCCAGCTAAGACTCTCTTATAGAAGGGAGCTTCTTGTATGTCTATGAAGGTCATCGCCATTTCTAACTCAGTTATAGAGGGAATAACTTGAGCATCAAGGCGCCTCCACCTTTGAGAATACTCTCGAAAAGACTCATTAGATTGTTTCTTGACCTTGGTAATTTGGTACCGGATAGGAGCCAACTGAGACTGGAAACTGTACTGGCTGAGGAAGGCATGAGCCAACCCTTCCCAACTGTGGATTTTAGAATTTTCTAATCTGGTGTACCACGATCGGGCTTCTCTAGTTAAACTCTTTTGAAAAAGCTACATTTTGAGCTTCTCATCCTCGGCATAAGATCAGAGTTCTCCAATGAACACCTTTAAGTGTGTGTAAGGATAATGAACTTCTCTGGATAATGAACAGCAGGGAATATACAGAGGTCGGCATATGAGACACTCCCGTGTGCACCAATCCCTTTTATAGACCGAATGGTCTCTTCAATTTGAAAGACTTTTTCCCTAATATCACTGCTGTCTGGATCTTCTTTAAGATGGGTGTTTTCAATAATTTTGTTGGACTTATCCAAATAAAGCTCTTGTATTGGATTTCCTTGATCTGCACCTTGTGTTCCTCCATGTGCAGAGGATTCTGTATGTATGGGTATTCGTGAACCTTGAGTAGACTGGTGTAGTTCTTTAAGCAGAACAACCAAATCAGTAATTTGTTTGCTTAATCCGTCAAACTCTTCATGAGATATAGGAGCATGATTAGTTTGATCAGATGAAGACATAATTGGCTATAGGCTCGTTGCCTTTTTGGACTTTGAATGGGTAACAGGCCCAATTGTTTCCCTACAAAAACTTATGTAGTTTAGTATTAGGGAATGTATAAATATTTTCATGCTATCATAATGTGTTCGTTTTAGGAGTGTTATCCTACAAAACGGATGTCAGCTGTTTGTAAGATAGCATGGTAAAAAAGGAATGCATGTACACATTTTTCTTTATACTTTCCATAACATAGAGATTGACATGGAATGTAATTACAAGTAATTGAATTTACAAGTAATTGAAATGGGAAAGTATGAAGAAACTTCCCTCCGCGTTTGGTTTATCAGAGGCTGACCTATCTTAGGTTACTCTCGCGGCTCTTTGGCATGAAGGTTCCCAGATCATCGCAAATTACTAGACGAGAAATAATTCCGGTCTTTCAACTGGAGCGAATCTGGGTGGTGCCTTTCCTGAGCCTCATTGGAATTAGTCACCCTACGAGTCCAGTAATCAAACACCGACATGATAGCCTCTTGGAGAAGGGACCACACAACACACATTCACATACAACGTGTCTCATCGTTATGGGAATGATGACATGTGCAAAGCACTAATATCATAGGTAGATATAGTGTAAAGCATTAAGTGCAGTAAGTAAATCCATTCATACACATTCACCAAAAATGTCAGTGCAACATCCACACACAAGTATATAACAATTTTGAAAAGTTTGTAGTAGCGGCTTAAGTCCTCTCACTGGATGTCCCCAGCAGAGTCGCCACCTGTTGACGTAGAGATTTTTACTGTCCCTTTTCTGTTCTTGTCTTTTGGTGTTCTCATGTTAGGTGAGATTTGTTTGAAAAAATAAGTTGTGAAAAGGTCCGACATGTATATGTCGACGATTGGACTGTAAGAGTCGCCAGTTGGTATTTTTAAATGGTTGCACCAACTAAATCGAGAAAAGGTTTGCACATTCAGCACGTGGTGTAACACTACTAAACTGGTCTGTGAAACCGAGATTCATTAGGGTCCAGGGACTTGCTTATGCAGAGGGAAGGTGTTAGGCACCCTCCGACATCGGTGTTACCACAATGACCGCCAGTTTTCAATTAAAATGTTAAATGCATGTGTGTGTGTGTGGGTCAATGTGCAATTATTTGGAAGTAGTGTTATGCCTCGTTCGCACCTATATACAAAGGGTTTGAATTTATGTAAAAATTTAGTTTTAACAAGATATAGTAATGATGTTTTGTAAAAGAAGTTTTTCAAACCCTTATGCTCAATAGTAATTGAGGCATTTGATACTTCCATTTTATTTAATGTTCGGCTTGATTGTTTTTATTTTCGTGATGCGAAGCATCTTTGAGAAAATAATATACATAGCAATGCATAATTCCTTGTGGGCATGAAAGCCATATAAGGAAATTCGAACACTATAAATTATATACAAGCTATTTAAAGCTGAAAATGTCCATTACAGTAACCGAATCTAAATTCAAGACACTAAATCTGTGATCACATGATTCCTAGGCTCACATGATGTAGCAGTTTATATGAAAGTTATAAGCAGTTATATATATAAAAGCTATATATATATATATAGACTATAAACCACCACGAAGCGAACTTCATGGGGGACTGGAAATGTAAATATATAAAAGCAGAAAATATATAGAGAGACATGATCAGCCACCACGAAGCACCTCTATGGTAGATCAGAAACGTAAATAAAGTATTAGATACGATCAACTGCCATGAAGTAAACTTCAAGCAAGACGAAATGTAAATAAATCAATAAAAACGATCAACCACCATGAAGTAAACTCCAAGTGAGACGAAATATAAATAAAGCAGTAAAAGGCTACAAATTAAACTCCAGGCCTGATAGAAATATATATATATATATATATATATATATATATATAGAGAGAGAGAGAGAGAGAGAGTTGTGATCTAGTTAGGACTCCCTGACTTTACTTAAAATCCAAACTCTTTATCTCAGCCATAGGATCCCATCCAACGGAGCAGAAAGAATTTGCTTGAAAAAAATAAAACTCGCGGATCATCTTTTGGGTTATCCCAAAACTGACCGGGTCAACAAATTAGAAGGTCTCCTCCCCCAAAAATTAGTCGGGCCTCTCTCTTCTGGACTCTCCCTTCTACGATCGACGCCTGAGTTTCTCGAAGCTCTAGTCTGCAAAATAAAGCTCGGCTCTCTCTCCGGACAGTCTCTCAGTGGTCTCTAACTCTTTTGAGCACGAACGGGTAAGGGTTTAGCTTTTTGTACTTTCTTCCTTGAATCTTGTAGCCATTTTGATGGCGAGGAGATATGCTCTAATTTAAATGTAAATAGCTGCTTGCTTCTTTTTTCCATCTTCAACGGGTAAAAGTAAAGGTTTTTCCATGCTCTTGATTGCAATATAAATACATATGCAGGTGTTCAAGTGTGAGTAGTAGGTTAGTCAATTTGCAGGAATGGAAATGAAATGTATTTGATTTGTGATTTGAGATTTGTAATTGGGGGTGGTCTTCACTAATTAATATGGTTACATTTCATTTACTTTTTGTACAAATTTCTTTGGCAGAGGCTAGTGTTCAATTGTGTGTGTTTTTTTTAAAATTATATATATATATATATATATATATATATATATATATATATATTTCTGATATATGCTTGATTTTGATTCTGAGTTGTATACTTGTTGGTTTTGCAGAATGCAGCATTGTGTAGAAGAGACAAAAATGGTATCATCTGGTAATTCTTCTCAACAACTTTATATTCCGCAAGTTAAAAACGAGTTTATTCCGAAAATTGGACAACATTTTCAAAACTTAGGCGATGTTCGCGACTTTTATAACAACTATGGTAGAGAAGGTGGATTTGGTACGCGGATAAATTCTAGTAAGAAGAGTCCTAATGGTGAAATGATTAGAAAGGAATTTGTTTGCTATAAAGAAGGGTTGAAGAGAATTGTGCCCAATAAAACTCAACAGATTGTACGAAAATGGGGCCTAACTAGAGCTGATTGTAGTGTAAAAGTGGTAGTTGTGAAAGACCGAACCGATGCGGGGGGGTGTTATTAGACAATTTGTTGACAATCATAACCATCCTCTTATAACCCCAAGAAAAGTACATTTGTTGAACTCTCATCGTGTAGTGACACTTGCCAAAAGAAATTTAACAAAACAACTATCAAAAGCAAATGTCCCAACATGGAAACAAATGAGTATTTTAGAGATAGAAGCTGGAGGTCTTGAAAACGTTAGATGTACACCACGAGATCTTTATAATGCTGAAAGAGATAGGAAAAGGGACATGATGCTAATCTGTTGTTTAAGTATTTTAATGATGAGAAGAAAAAAAAAGAATCCCGGTTTTACTTTTACATTCGAGCAAAAGGAGGGTGTCATGATTCATTGTTTTTGGGCAGATGCAACATGTAGAAATTCATACAAAAGTTTTGGGGATGTTGTTGTGTTTGATACAACTTACAATACGAACCGCTACAATTTGATTTTCGCACCTATAGTAGGGGTTAATCACCTTGGACAGACAACGCTTTTAGGGTGTGCATTATTAAGTGGTGAAAAGATTGATGCTTTTGATTGGTTTTTCATGGAATGGTTGAAAGCGATGCCGGGTAGCCCACCTAAAATGATCATAACTGATCAAGATCTGGCCATGCGAAATTCAATCCATGCTATGCTTCAAAATACTTTTCATATGTATTGCATTCGGCACATTTTAAAAAAGTTTTCTGAAAAATTAGGTCCAATTCCCTACAAAGAACATTATGGTGAGTTGAGTTGTTGTATATGAAAATCTGAGAGCCCGGACGAGTTTGAAAGTAGATGGGTGGATGTTATAGGGAAAGCTACATTTAACACAAATGATTGGTTACAGGAGATGTACGAAAATCCGGGAGCGATGGATTTCGGCATTTTTGAGACATATTTTTTCTGCCCACATGACTAGTAGCCAAAGAGTTGAAGGGGCTCGTTCCTTTTTCAAGAAGTATGTGTCTCCTCAAAACTTAATGTTGTATTTTGTGACGCGGTTTAATAGGGGACTTGCAAAAATGCGACATAATGAACTAGATTTTGATCATAAGGATGTCTATGAAAAGCTACAAACAGTAGCTGGGAGTGAGTGAGTTGACACACGAACTATTTTTTACAAGTTTCAAGATCAACTGCTTGAAAGTGGAAAGTATGTGGTAACACATACATTTAAAGATGACAACAACTGTATGTACATTGTTCAGAGTGTAAAGGAGGGTGATTCTAAATCCCGTAAGCTTTTGTTTGACAAGTCATCAAACTTTGTTAAATATAGTTGTCAGATGTTTGAGAGTGATGGAATTCCATATAGGCATATGTTGGTATATTTCACAAAAAAATAGGTTATAGAATTACCTAATCAGTACATCTTGTGGAGGTGGACAAAATCTGCAAAATGTGGCAGAGTTATGGATGACTTGGGTGGGAGTGTGAGTGAAATATGTGATACTTCTGTTATACTGAGGCGTAGTAGTCTCTTCCAAATTGTGTCTAATGTTATTGATGAAGCTGCATTAAGTGAAGATAACACAAAAGAGTTGAAAGAACTGTTGTTATCAACTCAAAGGAGGTTTATCGCCATGAATCATGGTAACATGGATGTGGAAGGGAGTATCAACATGCCCATTTCTCTTGATAACCAACAACTAAGTCTCAAAGAACCATCTTCGGTAAGGACAAAAGGTTGTGGTAAACGACTTAAAGGAGGAAAAGAGAAGACTATCAAGAAGGCTAGGAAATGTAATGGTTGTAGGATTGTTGGAGTGTTGCAAGACAAAATAAATTGTCCAAAATTTGTTGGAGTGTACGATGAGGAGGACGTTGACATTAACGATGATTGTAAGTCTTTGTTTGATCATTTTGCTTATTCAAATTTTTTCTCTATCTTGTAGTTGACATTGATGACATTTTCGTATTTCAGGACGGGTGTCTTTGTGGCAGGGGATGCTTTCATTAGTTTCTTTGATGCTTGTTTTGGAATTTGTATTTTTTCTATATTTTAATTAGTTTCATGTCTTATGTTGTGTGATGATGTCAAACTTAAATGTGAAATGTAATATGGAGATGTTATTACTTCTTTATTTTCAGAATCTGAATTAAGAAATCCTACAGTTTATTCTGTTTATGTTGGAGTGTTCATGTCTATTTTCATGAATTACTAGACAGCAATGACTTGCAATCCTGATTTATATAGTCTCTGCTTCTCTCCGTTTATTATCCTGACTTACAATCCTACAGTTTATTATGCTTTGTTATCTCTGTAAAACATAGGAATGAGATAAATTTTATGTTAAGCAGCTTGACACTAATGGTGTTATTAAAGCTTTTTCTCTGTTTAGTCTCTGTTTACTTATTATCCACCTTAGCTTTCATGATAATAATGAACTAGATCTCTGGCAGTAACTATAAGCAAGGTTCAAAAATAAAAAAATGCATATGGGTTTGTTGGCATCCCCCATTAGCAGTATGCAGATGGGTTTCTTTTGCTTCAATGGTTTGTGAAAAGATTTCCCTAAAATACTAAATTACACAATTAATGCTAAAAAGTTTTCATGCTAAAATGGAAGAGTATATGTTAGATTTTGAACTTTTGGTAAAGGAAAGAATAGGCCAAATAGATGGAAATAAACTATTCCTTTACAGTTTGCTCACTCAACTTTGTAACAAAAGATCACTATGACAAATTTTTGCCATATTATTCGGATACTAAGGCGTTCAGTCACTGCACTCCCCTAATGTATCTCATTTACTAATAGTGAAACCACCACCAAACAACAACTAACTTATCTTTATCAATTATATGGAACAGTATATATATGTATTAAAGCTTCCAACGTACAAAACCATATGCACAAGGCATGTTCATACACAATTACAACTCATACTAAGCTTATAAATATCCATACATTTAGTTATATTTCACAGTTGAAGTAGATAGAAATTAAGTTTAATTTAATTTTGTGCTTCCTATCACAAAATTCATCTCTTCAACTCCTTCCATGCCT
Organism: Panax japonicus; assembly: GCA_020205505.1. Classification (NCBI taxonomy): domain Eukaryota; kingdom Viridiplantae; phylum Streptophyta; class Magnoliopsida; order Apiales; family Araliaceae; genus Panax; species Panax japonicus. The sequence goes on from CM035099.1 coordinate 48,436,152, forward strand.
AGTCCCTCTCTTCAAGAGCTCGGTCCTTCTCTTCAAGTGCCCAGTCCCTCTCTTCAAGCGCCCGGTCCCTCTCCTTTACTGCATTACCTTGACCTAACAGAGCCATTCTCAGTCTTCTCCTCGGGACCTCAGCACTAAGCCCTTCAGCCATGTTGACTAGCACATCCAATTTTGAAACACGAGTTTCAACATCAGCTGGGGAAGAGGCTGGCACAGCAGAACCAGAATGTTTTCCTGAAAGCCAATAGGACCAACACTAAGGAACAAGTAGATTCGAAAAGGAGAAAAAAAAATAGAATAGATTATATAGGCATGTGACATACTTGGCACTTGAGATTGCTCTTCCACTTGTCCAAGTGTTTCAGATATTGGGAATCAAGACCTAATCTCAAGGAGGATGGAACAGAATAGAAAATTATAACAGAAAATTAGAAGCCAATGACTGCAAGATTCAAGGAAGAAATTAAGTACAAAAACCTAAATCCTTACCCGTTCTTTTTCAATAGATGTTCAACAGAGACAGAGACGACGGAGGCTCTAGCCGGAGAGAGAGCCGCGGCCATGGTTCAGATTTTGCAGACCTGATACTTCGTTCAGAAATGATGGTAGAAGGGAGAGTTGCTCTGGATAGAAGAGAGTGGCGCGACTGATTTTTGGGGGAGGAGACCTTCTAATTTGTTGACCCGCTCAGTTTTGGTTTAACCCAAAAGAAGATCCGCGAGTTTTATTTTTTTCAAGCAAATTCTTTTTGCTCCGTTGGATGGGATCCTATGGCTGAGATAAAGAGTTCGTATTTTAAGTAAAGTTAGGGAGTCCTGACTAGCTCAAAACTCTATTTATATATATATATAAGTAGTAAACACTCCAGATGTAAAATCCAGGCACATCAAAAATAGTCTGATAGTAGTTTATATATATATATATATATATATATATATATATATATATATAAGTAATAAATGCTCCAGATATAAATCCAGGCTCATCGAACAGATTTCGACCACAGTTTATATTTAAGTATATATATATATATATAAAATCAATAAACACTCCAGACGTGAGTCATGGCTCAATCGAGGTATAACTCAATAATGTTAGTCCATATATATATATATATATATATATATATATATATATATATATATATAAAACAAAAAAAACCACGAACCGAAGTCCGGGCATACACACGCAACACGACTCTCAACGTGAAGAACAATGTGTGTAAAATGTGGAGAAAAGGCTTTATAAGGTGTAAGAAGGCTTACAGTAGACTGCCAAAAAAGACTTCTATAGCTTTAAATGGATGAAAACTCGGTTCCCACCGGTAAAAATAAAGCAATATATGAGCTGATAAGTGTTTAAAATGAGAAAGCACTCAATTTATGGTGAGTACATGTGACGCCCCTAAAATAGGTATACATCACCCATCTTGGGTCACCAGAAATTATACTACTGACAACTCCATTTATACAACTGTCGTGCAAAATACGACAGCACATATACTGTGTGTTTCAATACAAATATTGTAGTGTATATAATACGACAATATTCATGCTCAATTTATTACAATGCCATATAAAGTACATAAACAAATATTTCAAGTCTTCATAGGAATATGAGAAGATTTATGTCATTCTCATTCTAATGGAGTGCATTTTTGACGCTTCCAAAATCGAGTTCGTATCGCTCTATTTAATTTACCAAATATAACAATTAAATGATGTATAAAATATGTCACACGCATTTTAAATTCTATGTACAATTAGTATGCCCCACCATTTCGTAAATTGATTAGGATTTTGACTAATTTGAAACACCACTTTGTATCCACGTCCTCTCTGCTAGTCCTAGCTACACTTTTATTTCCTGAAAGGGGTGGTGAAGTAAAAGGGTGAGCACTAATAGCCTATAAAAGAATATCATGACTTAAGATAATTAAATTATCAAAATAATTCAGATATTTAGAACATATGGTAGAAGATAAAAGTTTTCAACCATAATAGCAGTGGCATCAACAATCCATTAGAAGAGTCAAGTAGAACATAATGTCTACTATCTCCTCTAAATTAAAAGTCCATCGTTAATATTTTATTCATGTAATACTCATCAACAGTTCTTTGTTATACCCAAGACAAAGAGAACTCTCATCACCTATCTTCACCCGAACCACCACAGTTTATAATTAAATCACAATTCATATTTATAATCAGATAAATCAACAGTCCATCTTTGCAATACAAGCCTAAGACATACAACTATAAAATAAATAACGCTGACACTCAACTTAATAGTATCACGACCACGAATTATCCATGCACTACAGGCCAAGGATATTCTTGTTTTCACCAATGGTCATGATTATACCAAATAATCCCTGGTCATAATCATGCCAATCAACAGTCCATCTATGCACAACTGGCCAAAGATGACTTTTACCACATCATTTGTAACATTACGGTCATGATTATACCGAATAATCTCTGGTCTTAATCATACCAAGTCCATCTATGCACTACAGGCCAAATATGACTTTTACCACATCATTTGTAACATTACGGTCATGATTATACCGAATAATCCCTGGTCATAATCATACCAAGTCCATCTATGCACTACGGGCCAAAAATGACTTTTACCACATCATTTGTAACATTACGGTCATGATTATACCGAATAATCCATTGTCATAATTATACCAAGTTCATCTTTGCACTACGGGCCAAAGATGACTTTCAACACAATATAAGCATAACAATGATGAGAATGATATATAATGAATAAACATAAATAATTAGAATAATAAGATAACATAGATCTTAGTGATTTTCAACTTAATTATCCAGAGTCCATATTGCTAACATAATATTGAATTAAGCACAAGCTATTAAGGATATTCTAATCCTTTCAGGACTTTTCACCATTTAATGATATACTGAATAAACGAATAATAATATCTTACCATAATATGGAGTATGAAAGAAAATAGTATTCCCTTTACCATAAAAATGATACACTCTTACCACAATAATGATATCCATTACCTTAGCATGTGACTTGATTTTGCTTTCTGTGAAATTGATCAACTTAAATAATGTTTGCATTCCTTATCTACATTTGAAGTAACATTACACTCAATAGAAATACTCACAATATTATACTCACAATATTGAAGTAAAAGAATTTTTATATTTTTAGTGTAGTGATGGTGTGTGTTTAGTTACTCAACCGAGCAACCTATTTATACTAAAAAATAAAGTAAACAACTAGCACACCTGCTTTGACAAAATAACCAAATGAGGTACAAAATAATGGTAATTTAATTTATGGTCCCACAGAGAAAATTAAACCAACTTGTACACGTTTTAACAACATTTGTTCAATAACAGAGTTGTGGTCCATACTACTTTAGAAAAAGTAGAGTGTCGGCAAGTCCTGCCAAACTTAATTTTGTAAAAAGAAAATAATTGAACAAATAACTGTATATCATACTTATCTTTAATCAACACCTTTTATTCAACAATTATTAATACATTTTCAATCTTTCAACAATTATTCACAATTAGTAACATAGACTCACAATACTTCCAACTGGTATAATTATATCATATCAAATAATATGGGTCACTGTGCAACTACTGTGACAATTATTGAATGAAAGACTGAGCGACTTCTTACGTAATTAAGAATCAATAATATGAATCACTGTGCAATAATTACTGTGATAATTATTGAATTAAATACATGGTGACTTCTTACGTAAAAATCAAATCAATACCTTACTATAAACAATTTAAATTCTATTAAAAGTAGGGAGCAACACCAAATCATATTTATCTCGAATAACATATAAACCAACTAACAATTCATTATTCATTTAAGTTATCTTTATTTATTGCATAAAATCATTATTCATATTCCAAAACTTTAGAAGTGAATAATAAAACTTGAGAAATCTAAAACCTCATATATGACAATCCATTATTATGATATTATCACCATTTTTACTTTAAGAAAAATATTATTTTTGTTTTTATCAAAACTTATTCGTTACTTGTGGTTTTACATCCCGACATCTCATGAGCTTGCTAACACTTATAAAATATTTAAAATAGTAATCTGAACTTTCCAAACAACTTTCACATTTTTTAGATTATCCAACAATTTTCTATAATTATTTCTATTCATAAAAACTATCATTTAATAGCTTCAAAATAGAAATACTAACTCCACATATTTTTATATCTCTAAAACATCATCAATATAAATCTTACATTATTATAATATTTTTCAGCAAAATTAATAATTTTCCACCATTCATAGAATTTCAAATGAATTTCCACTATTTTTAAACTAACCATAAATAGCTTAAAAATACAATAAATATTTCTGCTATTCAATAATTTTCCAAAATTGTCCAGAAATTATAAAATAACATTATAATATTTTTCACCAAGTTTCATAATTTTTATTGATTCATAGAATTTTCTATGAATTTCGTCTATTTTTAAACTAACTATAAACAGTTTAAAATACAATAATTACTTCTGCTTTTCAATAATTCATCAAAAATTTATAAAAATTCTAAGATGGCATTATAAGCATTCTATAAAAATATTTCAACCCAAATAATTTTTCTGATAATTTAATTATAAATACCAATATTCAGAAACTTCAATAATTCATAATAATTAGCCCTTTTATCTGAAAATTATAGATCTTATGACCTTTCCATGTAAAATTTAATTCTCTACAACTTTGTAGAAGAAAGTTTTTCCAAATTCTGACTCTAACATAGAGAGATATTCTTACTGAAAAATTATGCTGCTTGAAAATTTCTGAACCAGTCATCTCATAAAATTAATAACAAATCATACGTTAATATTTAACGGTTCAAAATTTGTAGACATATACTCAACTTATATATGTATAACATATCCGAAAATCACAATGATCCAACGGTTGGATTAAAAATTTTAACTTACGCAATATAGCTTAATAAAACTTATTTTTTGGACTATAAGTCCTTCGAACCAGTTTCACTCAAACTGTCACCACGAAAAATGTACAAAGAATTTTTGGTTTAGCTTACTTCCAGGGCTTTCTTTTGATATATGGCTCATCTCTTAACTCATTTTACACAAAGAGTTATGAATTTTACAAAATCAAGTAGTAAACTATTTTTTCTGAAAATTTCCAAATTTCGTTCTTCTTTTAATTTCTAGATTTCTCTCATTTGATTCATGTTTATACAAGTTTAAATCATCCAATACATTAATATAAACATGCATGATATGTGTGTAATGTTAATGTGTGGAACAGTTATAGTAAAACAGTACAAAATCCTAGCATTACTGATAAACTACAGTACAGAGTCAACTATGAATATAAGGTTTGTTAAGTTATGTGTTATGTAATTAATGACTATTATTATGTTTAATGTTAATTAGGTAAACCCTAATTAATATTTAAAAACCCTAATTACTAAATCAAAACCCTAATTGCTAAGTTATAAACCTTAATTATTAATTTAGCAAGCTTATGGTGATTAATACATTATAAAGCCTAATTTACAAGTCCTAAGTGATTAGAAAACATAATTTAATTAGGGAACCCTAATTCATATTTGTAGAGACTATGATTTCTATTTTTGCCCTTAATACACAATCTTAGATAATGAGCTTAGAAAACCTTAGGGTTAAACCTTGAGGGTCAAACCCTAAATAGATAACTTGTATAGGTTGCCATAACTTTAGTTGGTAAACCAACTCAACCTAGCCATGTGCCTATAAACCATACAAATCAGCCACTTTTCACATCCAAGTGCATTGCATCTATGTCATTATATAAGATCAAGAGAGGGAAAAATTATTATTAACTCACTTTACTTACAAACACTCAACCAAAACCCTCTCAACTTCAAACATCTGAAATTTATTGTTGGACCAGTCCTCAATCAAGCCCCACTAACACTTATAGCAGATCAGAAGTCAGATTCAAGATCTTGTTCAAGAAAGGTAAACCCTAAGCCAAGAAAATTTAATCATGTATGATATGTTAGATTTGATGTATGAATGTTTAAATATGTTATATAAGGTGTGAATCAGTGATCTGGGTTGCTAGGTAGTGGATCCATAACATTTATATGCTCAAATTTAAGTTTTTACAAAATTTGGGAAATTTTCAAAAGTGGTCTGACAACCGAATGTCAGACCACGTAGATCTTTATCTGGTTATCATTTTTGTTGTATAAATGTTTAAACTTGTAGTATGACATGTGGTCTGTATTCTAGAATTTGATCTCAGATCGTGCACAGAATGAAAGTTATGGGTGGTAAAACCCCATTGACCGACCATGACTTTCGGTTTTCTAAGTAACCCAGATTTGCCCAGAAGCGTCTGACAATGACTTTGTGTCCTCGGATCTTGCTTGTTGTTGTTTCTTTATTATTTTTGTTGTATCTAAGTTGTAATCGGTTATGTGATCTACAATATCATGCCTTTAGATTACCTAAATGAATAACAGACAGAATGTGGTGACCGGTCAAAGTATCATGGTTGAGCATGATAACGGTTTTCTGGGTAACCCAGAAAACCTATGAGCACGGTTTCTGACATGCTTTGACCGGCGTAGATTTGCTTGCTATAATGTTGTTATATGTATATTATGTAATGAATCTCTTCACTTACGTGTTGTCTACACACTAGAACTTTTAGATCACAGAAAAGATACAATAACAATAAGTAGTGGAAGCCCAAAGTAGGCCTCACGAACTGTTCTTCATTTCTAGGTAACCCAGAAATGAATAACAGCTCTGACAACCACTTTGCATGCTTAGATCTCTTTTGTGTTATGCTATTTGGCCATGTTTGTTGTTGAATGATGTAGTGTTATATTAGTTCTACAAGCTGTGATCGATAGTTAGCCCAGAAACACATTACACAAAGAATGATCACTGGTCAAAGTAGGTCACTCGATAACTGCTTAAGCTTGTTCTTGAGCGTCAAGAACACCTAAGCCGACACTTATTGTCACCTAAAGGCTATAACGATAGACTTATTAATTTTAATTATATTAATTTCTAAAAATCATTTAAAAATAGTAAATAAATTTTAAAAATTATAAAATCAGTTTTAAAAATTATTTTAAGTTATAAAAATTAACTTTTAATAATTTGACACATTTTCCATAAATATTAGTAATTATTTGAATATTATTAATATTTAATTTATTTAAAAAATGCATTAAATAAATTATCTAAAAATGATTTTCTAATATTAAAAATCATTTTAAATAATAATAAGGTGTTTAATAATATTTTAAGTTATAAAATGTAACTTTCAATATTTGATGTAAATTTCGTTAATTATTTAATATTAATGATATTATATTTATTTAATAATTATATTAAATAAATTAGTTTAAAATGATTTTAATATTGTAAAAATCATTTTAAATTCAAATAAAGAGTTTAAGGATATTCTAAGTTATAAAATATTACTTTTAATATTTTAAGATAAATTTCATTAATTATCTAATATTAATGATATTAGATTTATTTAATAATAATATTAAATAAATAGATTAAAAATGATTTTTATTGATTTAAAAATCATTTAAAAAGGATATAAGTGGTTTAAAAATATTTTAAGTTATTATAAATGACTTTTAATATTTTAGTGAATAATACCTTAATATTTAAATATTAATGGTAATTGTTTAAAAAAGATTTTAAATATTTTAAAAATTATTTAAGGGTAATAATTAATATTTTAAAAATATTTTGAGTTATTATAAAATAACTTTGATATTTTGTCAAGGGTTGCATAAATATTTTAATATTATTTTAATATTAATGATAATAGAATTATTTAATATTTAATCTTTAATAATGATTCTAGAGTTTGAAAAATTATTATAAGTTATAGTAATTAATTATAAATTATTATAAGTCATTTATAAATAATATGATTGATATTTAATTATCCAGAATAATATTTAAGATACAAATTAGAGTTTTAAACTCTGAAATTACCAGATAAAACTGTCGGTACACCAAAATGCTACCGAATTTGATTCGAACCTATATAGTTTGACTGTATAAGTGTTTGTTTGTGTCTTAATGACTGATATAACTATGTGACAATGTGATTAGGTTGTGTATTAACTATAAATAATAGTGTGATGTGCTATGATATGTTATTCTAATAAATAGAACAATCTTATAAATGATAGGTCGTTGAATTAAGGATAGAATTAAGTTGTGTAAGCAGCAGACCAGGTAAGTATCTTTACCTTTGCATTTTCTTTATGCAATGGACATGAGTAATAAAGTTTCATAATTATATTATTATTGTACCAGATTATTAACCCTGTTGTTATATATGTTATATCCGATCATTGATTATCAACATGGTACTATATGGTAATTCAGATATATATTATATTTGTTAATGTCTAAATATGGTTATTCAAGTGTCCCCACTTGGATAATCATAGTATTTGATCACATGTTGATATATATATATATATATATATAAATATATATATATATATATATACCTATTGATCACCAGTATGTATACAATAAGTAAAAGCCGACTAAGCTATTTGACCAGCTAGACACAGATTTAGAAATATTGTTGAATATGATAAAACCTTTTTGTATCCAATCAAATTATTTTGGTTCAAATTCCCGACTAAGTATGAGCATCCTGAACATGGAAAAACTTTTATGCGCCCAAGACAGACAGAGTGAACGATAATATCGTTCTTGCATATAGTATTAATCAATACAGAGCATAACGGGCTGTTCACCCCCCGTGCCCGTAAGTTATGACGATTTGCGGATGACGTTCTGCTAAACCTATTTGAAAATTGAAAATAATGTTTATAGTATGTCATCTTAACCCTATTTATAGTCAGTACGTAGTTTCAAAAATTTGATAGAGAGTTGTTATGTTATTATTATTGGTTCAGATTACTTCACAACTTTTAATTTGTTGTAGAAGGGTAGTACAAAGAAAACATTTAATCCTTTCAGCTAATATTTATAATTGTTATTATTTGCTGGGCACTCAAATGCTCATTCTTGTTCAAATTAAATGTTTTCAGTTAAGTATGATCAACTAGAGGGCTCAGCCAGGAACAAAGGGAAAGGAAAGCTTTTAGAATAAATTTGTGTTATCTTATGTAATAACTAGACTTAAATAAGATGATCATATTTATTATCTATCATGTAATGAAATATTTTAAGGTTGCGTACCTGGGATTTAGACAACTCTGATATGTGAATTAAGTTTGATATTTATGACAAAATTATTATTATTCCGCTCAAAGAAATGGTATCGTGAAGCACTCAATTCGGGTTTCAAGTACCTGAATTTGGGGGCGTCACAAGATACATTAGGAACCTTGTATGTTCATTCATAACCTAATGTGTTATGTGATGTTATCATTACTGTAGAGACTTAAAGACTTAAACGAGAACGTGTTATTAACTGTAGCAGACGTTAAAGGCAAGTATTCTAAACCTTGTTCTAGTTTAATCTGGACAAGCTTTGTAGTTCATGTATTCTTACAGATGAAGTATTGTATGATGAAGTCCAAGTCAACTCTTTCGGCTAGACTTATATTATGTTTCTATCAAAGCATGGTCAATGTTTACCAAGTTATATTGGTGTGGTTTTAAAAAAAAGACTGAGTATGCTAAAAATGTTTTGTCGTCAAACGACAGTCACGTGAGGTTGCCACAACTTAAACATACATACGTTTAATGAATGTAGTGTTGATCAACATAGATTACTATAGGCTGATCAACTAGACGTGCTCGTAAGAAATGTCGAACTTAAAGACTTAGTGCAGGGCTTGAAACCTTGGCTCTATAACCATATTTCGGTGTTCTAAAGTACTTCATTTGGGACCATTTTAGAGAAGGCGATAATTGTTGAAGGTGGTAGTAAGGCTATGAGCCAATACCACAAGGATAAGAAGAACAAGGCGAAAGTGGATGGGGGAGTGAAAGTTGAAGGATATGCGGTAGTGGTAATGGAAAGAAGAGGAAGGTATTCAACTCTCGGAATACCGGAGTAAAGCAAGGGGACCCAAAGAGGAGGATGGAGGCATGCAAGACCTGTGGGAAGACTCACTTAGGAGTCTGTCTCAAGGGGAAGGCCGTATGTTACAACTATGGACAAGAAGGGCATATTTCGCCTAACTGTCCAAGTTCGAAGAAGAACCATGGATGCTTTGTGTGTGGGTCAACTGACCACATGGCAAAGAACTGCCCGAAGAAGGAGACGGACGGGAATAAGGGCATTAATAGTGGTAAGTTAGCTATTGGTGGTCAAGCGCAGCCGGGTAGGCCGATGGGCCGTACCTTTAACATGACAGTCCAAGATGTGGTTGCATCAGGGGACGTCATCGCATGTATTATTTCGATCAACGAAATCGATGCTTACATATTGTTTGATTCGGGTGCTACTTGTTCGTTTATAGCATGTGATTTTGCTAGACGATTAGGATTATTTCCCTAAAAAGTGCCTATACCTTTAAATATTAAGTTAGAAAATGAAGAAATAATTCCTGTTGAAGATTTTCATTGGAGTTATTGTGTAGATATATGGGGTTGTAAATTATCGGTAGATTTGATACCTATAAAGTTAGGAGAATTTGATGTAATTCTTGGAATGGATTGGTTAGTTAACCATGGGGCAATTATAGATTGTCAGAAGAAATGTGTGAACATTAAAATGTTAAGATAACCTCAGGTAGTATTTTATGGGAATAGATCGTCGGGACGTTTGTGTTGTCTAACCATGACACAAACTAGGAAATTTTTGAGGAAGGGGTGTGTAGGTTATCTGTGTCATGTTGTTGATACCCAGAGAGTGGTAGCAACCATGGAACAAATATCTATAGTTAGAGAATTCGCCGATGTATTTCCGAGTGAATTGTCGGGTCTTCTGCCTGATTAGGAGATAAAATTTTTAATAGACATCGTGCCAGGAGCGGCACCAGTTTCCAGGGCACCGTATCGTATGGAGCCAGTAGAGATGAAGTAGTTGATGGTGCAGTTACAAGAACTGTTGGATAGGAAGTACATTCAACCGAGTGTTTCGCCGTGGGGAGCGCCTGTACTGTTTGTCAAGAAGAAGGACAGATCCTTAAGACTTTGTATCGACTACCGAGAGTTAAACAAGTTGACGATAAAGAATAAATACCCATTGTCCAGGATCGATGATCTCTTTGATCAGTTGAAAGGGACTAAGTATTTTTCTAAAATAGATTTAAGAATGGGGTATCACCAGTTGAAGGTTAGGAAGGAGGATGTACGAAAGACAACAGTCAGAACTCGTTATGGTCATTACGAGTTTCTAGTGATGTCATTTGGGTTGACTAATGCACCAGCTGCATTAATGGATATGATGAACAGAGTGTTCAAACAATATTTGGACAAGTTTGTCGTGGTGTTTATCGATGATATTCTAGTCTATTCTAAGACGCCGGAAGATCATGTTGAACACCTAAGATTAGTTTTGGAAACACTAAGGAAGGAGAAGTTGTAATTGAAGTTCACTAAGTATGAATTTTGGTTGGAAAAAGTATAGTTTTTAGGTCATGCCTTTGACCATGAGGGGATTTCGGTATATCCAGTAAAGGTAGAGGTCGTGATGAATTGGGAACAACCAGAAACGCCGACTGAAGTGCGGAGTTTCCTAGGGTTAGCGGGTAACTATTGAAGCTTCATCCAGGATTTTTCGTAGATAGCTACTCCATTGACTAACTTGACAAGGAAGATAGTGAAATACGCGTGGACTGATAAGTGCGAGGACAATTTTGAAGAACTGAAGAAAAGATTGAGTGAAGCGCCTATTTTTTCATTGCCCAATGATAAAGGAAATTTCGTAGTTTATAGTGATGCTTCGCATATAGGACTTGGTTGCGTGCTTATACAGCATGGAAAGGTCATTGCCTATGCATCTAGGCAGTTGAAGGATTATGAGAAAGTTTACCCTACTCATGATCTAGAACTGGCCGCATTAGTTTTTGTTCTAAAGATATGGAGACATTATCTTTATAGAGAAAAATGTGAGATATACACGGACCACAAGAGTCTAAAGTATATCTTCACACAGAAGGAGTTGAATATGAGACAAAGGAGATGGCTGGAGTTGATAAAGGATTATGACTGTGACATCATGTATCACCTTGGAAAAGCCAATGTAGTTACTGACGCCTTAAGTAGGAAGGGTCGGGAAAATTTATCTTTCTTAACAGCTCAAACTAAGTTAATAACATAGATGGCTGGGATGGAATTAGAAGTGAAGTTACCAAGTGAAGCAGGACAAATACTGTTTGCAACGGAGATTTAATCTACCATCGTAGAGAGAGTTAAGGAGGTTCAACTCAAAACTAATGAGTGTGATTGGGTAAAGGAGCGGTTAACCAATGAAAAAGATACTAAGTACAATCTTGATAATGAGGGATTATTAATATTTGAAGGAAGCATTTGGGTTCCAAATGAGATGGAATTAAAGGAGCACGTATTATAAGAGGCTGACAGTTTGAGGTTTTCGATTCATCCTGGTAGTACTAAGATGTATCAAGACCTTCGACAGAGTTTTTGGTGGCCGAACATGAAGAGAAAAATAGCTGAGTATGTGAGTAGGTGCTTGACTTGCCAGAACGTAAGGCCAAACATCAACGACCAAGTGGCTTGTTACAGTCATTGGAAATTCCGGAATGGAAGTGAGAGCATATCACGATGGACTTTGTGGTGGGACTTCAGACTACAACGAAAGGGTATGATGCAATTTGGGTAATAGTGGACCGGTTGATGAAGTCAGCTCACTTTTTGCCAATTAGGGTTAAGTATAATTTAGACCAGTTAGCTAGACTTTATGTTAAGGAAATAATTTCCAGACATGGAGCACCTGTATCGATTGTGTCAGATCGTGATCCACGATTTTCATCAAACTTTTGGAGGAGTCTACAAGAGCAGTTAGGAATGAAGTTGAAGCCGAGTACGGCGTATCATCCACAAACTGATGGACAGAGCGAGAGAACAATCTAGACGTTAGAATATATGTTAAGATCTTGCTTCATGGATTTCAAGGATAGTTGGGATGATCATCTACCATTACTAGAGTTTATGTATAACAATAGTTATCATGCAAGCATAGGTATGCCACCTTATGAAGCTTTTTATGGGAGGAAGTGCATAACACCATTGTATTGGGATGAAGTGGGAGAACGCCGAATGCTAGGGCTAGAATTAGTGCAGCAAATAGCGGATATTGTCAAGTTGATACGAATGTGTCTCATAGAAGCTCAAGACAGACAAAAGAAGTATGCGAACTTGTATCGAGAAAATAGGGAGTTTGAAGTAGGCTCTTACGTATTCATCAATTTCCGCTCGGGAATTATTTTTGGACTTCCGAGAAATACGTAACGTTATAATATCGAGGTGAGATGGATTGTGTAATAATAATCTAAGTATGGAAAATGTAATATTTTGCATGTGGACTTAATTAGAGAACGTTAGAAATATTGAGTGTTAAGAAGAGATTATATTGATCGTATTATACGTAAGTATTGTACAAGGAATTGAATACAAGTATAATACGAAGTATTATGCGAGTATGTATGGAGAATAGAATAACATATATTACGAATTAGTATACGATTAGAATACAAGGATTATACTTATATGGTGCATACTAAAGATTGAAGCTAATTGTGAATGAATGTATGGTTTATGTATGATGTGTAAGTCCATTAGGAATTGGATGTGCAAGCCAAAGTGTTTGATAATCAAAAGTCCAAACTAGAGTAATGCAAGCCCAATAAGAATAAGATAAGTTAATTAACTTAAGCCCAATGTAATGATCCAATGGGTTAGCCATGATCAATGGAGATAACCAAGGTTAATATGGGTTAGACTTGGTGACCAAGTACTTTATGTAATGGCCAAGCATAGGATAAGTTTTGTGGTGGCCAAGTAATGTGAGTGATTAGCAAGTAATAAATAATAAGGAGGTGATTAAAGGAGGTGGGATGTTCTAATGACCATAATGCCCTAACCTTAGAGACTTCTATAAATAGTAAGCTCACAATTCATTTGTTGGTTGTTAATTTTCATCCAACATTAAATAACTTATTGGTTAGAGAGAATAAGGACTTTTAAGTTAAAACATCCTTTGCTAGATTTCCAAGAAGAAGAAGACTAGTTCATGAAGGGTAAGACTCTTGTCCCATATTCTTCTATCTCTACCATGATAGCTTGATAGAGAAGTTATGAGCATGTATGCTAAGAACATATACGACTTGAATAAGCAATGGACTTAAGCCGATTAAGTCATGAATAAGTAACTTGAACCTAAATAAGTTATAAACTTATGAGCAATTTATGAAGAACTTGTCATTTGTTTGTCATATGAAGTTAGTATGTTTGATAAGATATGAGAATGTTTATTAAAGGACTTAAATTTATAATAAGTCATAAGGAATGAAAATTTGTAGGTTATAAGTTGTTAAGTCATGAACTTATGAAGAATAAGTCAAAACCTAACTTGAAAATAAGTTGGTATAGTAAGTAGTTTAAAATGTTTGTATGATGGTTAAAATCCATTTAGAATAATGATCATATTATTAGTAATAAAGTTTTGCCGAAAATCACACGATTGGACGATAATCGTCGAATTCGTGAAATTCTCGGAATGGAAGTCTTATTTTGTGTCTGAACTCGAAAACATTGGTTTTCAATTGAGATAAGTCATATTTGGCATTATAGAGTTGCGAACTCAAAAATGACCAAATTCTGACTTTGAACAAAGAAACGAGCGTTGAACGTTCACGAACGTTTATCATTTTTGTTAAAAATGAACTAATACGTGAAATTTTAGCAAACGAAGTCAAATAAATAAAATTCTCACATGAACATGTAGAGTATGTAATTTTTGAACCGTAGGCTTTTGAACGAGCCAATTCAGACTTATAACAAAGAAGTTATGCGTCCGGGAAATTCGCAAAGTTAAAAGTTTGTCAAAATTTTCTGGTGCATCGAGTTAGCGCCGCGGCGCCAACCCAAGGTATATTGGTGGCACTGCAGTGCCATATACAGTGCAATGACATACTGCAGAGTCGCGCCACAGCGCGAACTTGAGTTTTGAGTGTGGCGCCACAGTGCCAAGGTCGGGCTCTGGCTACTGCTAACTTGCGCCGCAGCGCGAGATGAAATGCAATGACCGGCGCCGCAACGCCAATCCTAGGGTTTAGCCAGAGAAGAAAGTTTACATCTATAGCATGAATGGTAATGAACTAAGAAACTTAATAAAGCATTGTAAGGTATTGTTAAAACTTAATTATGTTGTCTAAAGATTGAAGATAAGTAATCAAACATGAGCGTAATGTGTATGTAAGAATGACTTAACGAAAAGCCGGAACAAATAAGAACAATTCTAAGTTATAATTAGATTGAGAAGAATGGTAAGATACATTAGGAACCTTGTATGTTCATTCATGACCTAATGTGTTATGTGATGTTATCATTACTGTAGAGACTTAAAGACTTAAACGAGAACGTGTTATTAACTGTAGCAGACGCTAAAGGCAAGTATTCTAAACCTTGTTCCAGTTTAATCTGGACAAGCTTTATAGTTCATGTATTCTTACAGATGAAGTATTGTATGATGAAGTCCAAGCCAACTCTTTCGGCTAGACTTATATTATGTTTCTATCAAAGCATGGTCAATGTTTACCAAGTTATATTGGTGTGGTTTTAAAACAAAGACTGAGTATGCTAAAAATGTTTTGTTGTCAAACGACAGGCACGTGAGGTTGCCACAACTTAAACATACATACGTTTAATGAATGTAGTGTTGATCAACATAAATTACTATAGGCTGATCAACTAGACGTGCTCGTAAGAAATGTCGGACTTAAAGACTTAGTGCCAGAATGTCTTTTTCAAAAGAACTTATGAAATGCTCAAGGTCTTGGGCTGGAATTGATGTTTTACTGGATATTGTTGTTGTAAAATGTTTTGAAGGAAAATAAGTGCTATTTTGAATTATCGATAGTACTTCGTAATTATTATTCAGTTATTGAAGATATACGATTCCTATGTTTCAAGCATGTTGTTAATTAGAAATGTTATACTTGCTGAGCTAGTCGTGCTCACTCTTGCTTGAACCATATGAACACAACTAAGATTGAACGGACTGAAGGCTCCGGCAAGGATAAGGACAAAGCGAAGACGAACCTATAGAATACTTATGTAATAGTATAGGGTGAATGATTGTAATATATTTGATATTATGACAAGAACAATGTAATGGTTATAAAGAACCTGGGAATATGTTAATATTATTTTGAATATATAGAAGACATATTCGTTTCTTTGAGACTTTTCAATTGAATATATATGTGTGAATAGTAGTACCGTGTAGCACCATCTGTTGGGTTGGAAGATACCCGAATTTGGGGGCGTCACATGAGGACCAACAGAGGCAACTAGTGATACAGGAGATGGAGGTGGAGATTGCTCGCCGTAAGGAAGCAGGGATCCAGATGGGAGCTTTGTTTCACCAAGCGGTGGAAAGGAATGTTGAGGTGGCAGGAAAACTAGAGGAAATAGAGCAGAAGGTTTTGAGTGAGAGGGCGGAGAAGGAGGCTCTCCGAACTCAGCTAGAGATGGAGGTGATGGATAGGATTCACTTCGAAGAGAAGTGGGAGGAAGCCAATGATAGGACAGATGATCTAGAAGATGAGGTGGGATGCAAGAGGAGGAAGATGATCAAGATGGGCTATGCTCTACACACGACCATAGAGAGATTGATCGATGGGGTACATCATTACCTAGCTGAGAAAGGACAGACCTGGCATACCATAAGCCGAGACATGGTGGTACACATCACATAGAAGGAATATCAGAGCGCTGTAGAGCATGGGATATTAGATTGAGTCTAGAGGGAAAATCTCAGTAGTGTAGTACTTTTATTTATGTGTTATTAATATGTTGTTGGAAATTCAATCTTTTGTGTAAGATGTGAGAAAGTGGTAAACCCCTAAACTTCTGAAAAGTGTTAGAGGGGTAGTAAGTTAGTATTTCCCCGTCTTTTAGGATATTAGGGGATATATGTTATCAATTAAAGCATTATGCTAGAAAAGAACATGTAATGTAACCATTTGGCATATGAATATAAATGATCTTATTTCAAAAAAGTGTTATAAACCTGTAGTTCTTTTCTATTAAGAAATGTCTAAGTATTATAATTAGATAATAAAATGAAAAATTTTATGATGCAGAAAATGCCGCCCAGACGTAGAATAACTGTCCCAAAAGAGTCAGTTAATGATGAGAGAGGTCCTGTAGATCCGATACAGAGACTGGAAGATTTATTGGAGAAGCTCTGAGGGGAAGAAACGAACCTGTACCGCCCGTTCCCCAAGCTGACCCAGTAACAACCTTCAAACATTTTAAGAGCGTAGGACCCCTGGAATTCGCGGGAACCACTGACCCCATAGTTGCGCAAACCTGGATCAAGGAGATCGAGAAGGCCTTCACTATAGCTCAAATGGGTGTATACCAGAAGACAGTATTTGCTGCATACATGATGAGGGGAGAAGCAAACTATTGGTGGGAAACTAATCAGCAGAGAGCAGGGGAAGGAATGATAACATGGGAGCGGTTTACGATGCTGTTTTTTGAAAAATATTTTCTGAAAAGTATGAAGAGTAGGATGGAAGTAAAATTCCTAGAGTTGAAACAAGGTGATATGACAGTGGCACAATACGCAGCTAAGTTTAATGAACTAGCACAATTTACAGAGCACCAAGTTGTGGATGAAGAAAGGAAGGCAAAACGTTTTGAGCAAGGGTTGAAGCCGTGGTTGTATAATAAGGTATCGGTCTTCCAGATTCATTCCTTTACAACATTGTTGGAGAAGGCAATCATTGCGGAAGGTGGCAGTGAGGCCTTGAGTCTATATCATAAGGAGAAGAAGAATAAGAACGCTGGTAGTGAGCATCGTGGAAGGAGCAGAAGCGGAGGAAGTAACTCCAGAAAAAGGAAATGGGAAAATAATAACAACAACAGAAACAATAACTAGTCACCAAGGAAACTTCAAGAAGAGGACCGAAGCTTGCAACAAATGTGGAAGAAGTCATCAGGGAGAATGCTGGAAGAGGAAAAACACTTGCTATAACTGCGGCCAAGAGGGGAACATATCGCCAAATTGCCTAAAGCCGAAGAAGATCAAAGGATGTTTTACTTGTGGATCAACAGAGCACCAGATAAAGGATTGCCCGAAGAAAGGAAGCGGTGGAGCTGGCAGAAGCCAAGGAGGAGGAAGTAAGTTGATGATTGGTGGACCTGCGCAACCAAACTGATCAACCGCTCGAACCTTTAACATGACTGTCCAAGACACTGTAGCTGCAAAAGACGTGGTGTCAGGTATAATCCTAATCAATAATATAAATGCTTATGTATTATTTAATTCGGGTGCCACCTGTTCATTTATATCTGAATAATTTACTAGTAAACTTAGTACACCCCGAGAACAATTAGAAGATCCTTTAAACATAGAAGTTGTGAATAAGGAAATAATCCTTAAAGAATACGTTTATCGAAATTTTCGCACAAACATTAGAGAACATGAATTGAGCATTGACCTGATTCCTATTAGATTAGGAGAATTCGACGTAATACTAGGGATGGATTAGTTATATAACCATACAACAATGATTGACTGTCAGAACAAATGTGTGAACCTTCAGACTCTGAGTAAGTCTAAGGTAGTGTTGTATGGTAGCTCATCGCTTAAGCAATCGTGTATCATTACGATGATGCAGGCCAAGAAATTATTAAAAAAGGATGTGTAGGTTATTTAGTTTACATCATGGATACTCAAAAAAGGGAGTAGAGATTAAAGAGATACCCGTAGTGAGTGAATTTCAGGATGTGTTTCTGGACGATCTGCCTGGCCTTCCGCCAGACAAAGAAATCAAATTCGTAATAGACTTAGCACCGGGAACGGCACCGATTTCAAAAGCTCCATATCGTATGGCGCCAGTAGAAATAAAGGAATTAATGATACAACTTCAAGAGTTATTGGATAAGGGTTACATTCGATCGAGTGTGTCTCCTTGGGGAGCACCAGTGTTATTCGCTAAGAAAAAGGACAAATTGATGAGGTTCTGTATCGATTATCAAGAATTTAACTGAGTAACGATCAAGAACAGATATCCATTACCAAGGATAGTTGACTTATTTGATCAACTGAAGGGAGTGATGTGTTTCTCGAAGATCGACCTATGGACATGATATCATCAACTGAAGGTGCAGGATGAAGATATACCAAAGACTGTGTTTAGTACCCGTTATGGACATTATGAGTTTTTGGTAATGTCGTTCGATTTAACTAATGCTTCGGCAGCATTCATGGACTTGATGAATTGAGTTTTCAAGCCATACTTGGATAAATTCGTAGTAGTTTTCATTGACGACATTTTGATCTACTCGAAGATGGAGGAAGAACACGTCGAACATTTGAGGATTGTTTTGGAGGCACTACGAAAGGAGAAGATGTATGTGAAGTTTTCTAAGTCCGAATTTTGGATGAAGAAGGTTCAATTCTTAGGCCACATGGTGGATGAGAATGGATTCTTAGTAGACCCAGAAAAGGTCAAAGCGATAAGTAATTGGGAACAACCGAGAGCTCCGACGGAGGTGAGAAGCTTCTTAGGGTTAGCTGGGTAATATCGAAGATTTATCCAGGATTTTTCTAAGATAGCGACCCCGTTAACTAATTTGACGAGGACGACAGTGAAATTTTTATGGACCGATAAATGCAAAGAGAGCTTTCAAGAGTTGAAGAAGAGATTAAGCGAGGAGCCTATATTATCATTACCAGATGATACGGGAGGATTTGTGGTGTACAGTGATACGTCGCATAGAGGACTTGGTTTTGTGCTTATGTAACACGAAAAAGTTATTGCGTATGCGTCACAACAATTGAAGGATTACAAAAAGTGATACCCTACTCATGACTTAGAGTTAGCGGCCGTAGTTTTTGCGTTAAAGATATGGAGACATTATTTTTATGAAGAGAAATGTGAGATATACACGGACCACAAAAGTCTGAAATATATCTTCACACAGAAGGAGTTGAATATGCGTCAGAGAAGGTGGTTAGAATTGATCAAAGATTATGACTATGACATTCTATATTACCCGGGGAAAGCAAACCTAGTTGCCGACGCTCTGAGCAAGAAAGGAAGGGAGAAATTGTTTCAACTGACAACTCAGGCGGAGTTAATAAGAGATATGGAGAATTTGGAAATAGAGGTGAAGGGACCTGAGAGTTCTGAGGAGAAATTATTTGTAATGGAAGCTTGTCCGACATTATTGGATAGAGTAAAGGAAGCCCAGGAGAAAGATGGAGAGTGTGAGAAAATCAGGAGAATGATCAAGGAAAGTGAAGTAGAAAAATTTTGAATATATAAAGACGGTATCTTAAGATTCGAAGGTATAGTGTGGGTACCGGTAGTGGCCGAGTTAAGAGAGGAGATTTTGTACGAGGCTCATAATACGACATATTCCGTTCATCCGGGAGGCACAAAGATGTACCGGGATCTAAAGCAACATTTTTGGTGGCCAAATTTGAAACGAGAAATCGCGGAGTACGTTCGTAGATGTATTACGTGTCAACGTGTAAAAGCAGAGCATCAACGACCGAGTGGTTTATTACAACCGTTGGAAATACTAGAGTGGAAATGGGAGCATATTATGATGGATTTCGTGGTAGGACTTCCAGTCATGCAGAAAGGTTTGGATGCCATTTGGGTTATCGTAGATTGACTTACGAAGACCGTACATTTTCTACCTATCAAGATCCGCTACAGTTTGAATTAATTAACGAGTCTGTACGTAAAGGAAATTGTTTCGCGGCATGGAGTGCTTGTATCGATTGTTTCTGACTGAGACCCACGTTTCACGTCAAAATTCTAGAAAAGCTTGCAAGAGAGGATGGGAACACAGTTACGGTTAAGTATTGCTTATCATCCTTAGACAGATGGATAGAGTGAGCGAACAATACAAACACTAGAGGACATGCTTAGGACTTGCGTGATGGACTTCAAGGGAAATTGAGACGACCACCTACCCTTAGTCAAATTTGCGTATAATAATAGTTACCATGCGAGTATTGGCATGCCACCGTATGAAGCTCTTTATGGAAGGAAGTGCAGAACGCCATTATGTTGGGACGATGTCGGCGAACGACGAATACTCAGACTAGAGTTAGTATAACAAACCACAGACATGGTTGTAGTAATAACAGCCAGACTAGTATCAGCTTAAGATCGCCAGAAAAAGTATGCGGATTTACATCGGCATGACCGAGACTTTGAAGTCGGCAATTTTGTATTTTTAAAAGGATCTTCGTGGAAGGGAAAAATCCATTTCGACAATAAAGGAAAACTGAGTCCAAGATTCATAGGACCGTTCAAGATACTAAAGTGAGTGGGCGAAGTAGCATATAAAGTTACACTACCACCTGAGTTGGAGCACATCCATAACGTGTTTCACATATCCGTGTTGCGTCCGTACAAGCCCGACTACAAACACATGATTTCTTACGAACCCATTCAAGTGGAGAAGAATTTAGCATACGAAGAAATTCTTGTCCAAATTCTTGATAGGAAAGAGCAAACCTTAAGGAATAAAGTTATTTCTTCTATAAAAGTACTTTGGCGTAACCACGATATAGAGGAGGCAACGTGGGAGTTAGAAGAAAGGATGATGAGGGATTATCCCCATCTGTTTGTGTAACCTTGTAGCAATTTCGGGATGGAATTTTTATAAGGGGGGAGGATGTAATACCCGAGAATTTCCCCATATTATTAAATGAATATATTAATGGAAATAAAATTTTTGTGAATATAAGTGTTATTATTTGTGAATTGATTAATTCAAATTGATTCGTATTAGACCAATGCATATTAAGTAATGTGAAGTGGCAATGAGAATTGTGAAATGCCTTGTGTGGCATAATGCGAGATGAGGAAATCCGTTTAGCAAATTAAACAAGAGTTAAGAAGATTAATCGTGTTGATCAAGTGATTTCATATAAGTAATCAATACACTCGTAGACTTGTAGTAATACTCTTGTGGACATTAATTCATGTCGTGTAAGACGAGTATGACAATAGGGATTGACCCTGGCTTAAGATAAACCAGTCTTGGCACTGTCAAAGCACGACGCAGCTGCACCGTTCCAGCAGTACAAACTGGCGCAGCTGCGCCAGTGGTCAGTTGGAGAAAAATTAATTTTTCTACTTTGAAAATTAAATGAAGCAATTATGTGATTTGTGTGACATTGATGAACCATGAAATAAAGTGAACAATTTAGTAATATTAATTGTTAATTGTTATATTAATTCATTGTTAACGGATGTGGTAAAATATTGAATTCTTAATAATTAACTAATAATGTTTGATTACTATTATTTGCAATATATTATAAAGATGAATAATGATTATGGAAATCCATAAATACATTAATCAATGGTTGGATTAATTAAAAATTGTGTTAATTAATTAAGGAAATGTATGATTTATTTATTTAACATAAATAAGTAAGTTAGTAATATAATAATATTATATTGACAATTGTGTGCATATACAGCTATACTATATAGTGTAGTGTGACATTTACATGACTTTATATTAAGTCTTATAAAACTATGTTGTATGAGGCAATGTGAGTAAACATATTGGAACTATATGTTATAAATACATTATCAATGTGACAATATGTATGAGGGTATATATTAAAATAATATACCATGAGCATATTGTAAACTATTGTTTTTATAAAGTGTACCAGTGTAATAAAATGTACATAGATTATATGTATGTTGCATAACATCTACTACCTTGAAATGTTAAATCATATTGTGACATTTAGTTAATGTATGGTTGATATAACATTAAGAATAAGGGTTGTGCATAAGTATAGTCTAAGTGTTGCTAGAATGCTGAGCATTTGAATTGTCCCAAATTGAGTGTCCCATTTTCTCCTTCCTCAGTCACGTGTAGAACAAAAAGGCTAAGCCTACTCCTTATTTCAACTTTTTAGTTGATGATTATGGTAGCGAGTGGTGATTATGATGAGTTTCAACCACCATCTAATAACTCCTCCATAACCTTCATGCTATCCTATAATCCATGGGTTTGATTCAATGGAAAATTGCTATGTCTGTGTAAGAATTTTTCTATAAATAGTAGACATATTTTATCAGTTGGTGTTGCTTGAGTTGTCTGATATTTGCTAAGTGAAAGTTGAGAGCATACAAATATTCTAAGAGTTTGAGAGTTCAGTTGGAGCAAGTTCATTACACCTTACGAAGGTATAATTCCATTCCTTGATTTCCATTTCCGTTTCTGTTAAACATAGTTTTTGAATTCTTAAAATTCACATTCTTGATTATGTGGAAATAGATGTTAATGAGGATGGGTATGTGTTATATAGATGTTATATGATCATATAAGCATGTTGCAATTGATATATGAGTGTTTAAGAATGAATTCGTGTGTAATTTTGTGTTTTGCCTGAACAGTTACTGAGGTTTAATGTTCCTGGCTCGAACCAGGTACGGCGCAGCTGCGCCAGTTTAACACTAAGGCGCAGCGCAGCTGCGCTGGTCCCTGTTTTCAGTTGGATGTTCTATTTGTAAATCTGATCAATGGTAGTCACTCATTATGACATGTACTAGCTTATAGGCATGTGTAAGGGGAATATACCAGTTTATTGACTTGATGTGAGCATGTGTTAATAGATTAGTATTCATGAATGTGACAACCCGAATTTTCATAAGTTATTAAAATAAGAATTTAATAATTAAGATTTTTATTATGAGGTGTATATATTTTGAATTATGTGATTTGGTGTGAAGAGAATTATATATTCAAATGTTGGAGAATGTGAGATTTAATAGTTAATTAAACTATTAAAAAAATTAAATAATATTAGTTAATTGAATTAAGTTGAAATTATATTATGAGATAATATAATTTTAATTGGTATGCCTTGTGGGCAATGGAAATTATTATGAGTTAAATTTCATAAATAGTGTGAATAATTCACTTAATTAAAATAGTGAATTAATACAAGTATAATTGATTTAATAAAGTGAGAAGGTAATAAATTGCATGAAAATGTAAGTGTTAGTATAATTCGAGTAAAATATTTATTAAGTACATTAAATATTTTAGTTGGTAACTTTATGAAATAAATTGAATATTTATGGTATTAAATAAATATTTGATGAAAATTGTTATGGGATAGTTTATTTAAGTGTGATAAAATATATGAGATTTATACGTATTTTATTACGCGAGTATAATGGTGATATTCTAATTTAATTAAAGAATTAAATTAGATGAGTGAGAATTTGTTAAATAATGTTATGATTATAATGGTTGAATAGAAATTATAATTTTACTGATAATATTACTTTTATTTCTTAAGGAATTAAAGGTACATAATCTAATTTATATTTCTAGTTTATGTGTTCTTGAGTTTCTTTTAAAATTGGGGTTTTGGTTAATAAATTTGTGGGTTATGATGTTATATATGTTATTAGATTTTGTAGACACTCGAATGTTTCTACATGCCTATTACTAACATTACAAGAGGGCATATTCATCTTTCGGAGATAACCCTGGAAGACAACTTACATCCATTCCGGATACTACCAGAAGTGTAGTTCCAACCCGGAACACAAATCGGGAACATCAGTTCCAACCTGGAACACAAACCGAGAACTTCATCTCAAACCCGGAATACACAACAGGAATGTCATTTCCAATCTCAGAGATAACCCCGAGGTTTGCAAGATCAAAAGACCGGCAACAACACTGGAGAGGACAGTTCTGTCTGGGCGATAACACCGCGACGTTCAGTTCCAGTCCCAGAAACAGTACTGGGAGTAGCAACTCCATCCTTGGTGATAGCCCCAAGGGATGCTTTTGCAGTTCCGGCAATAACTCCGAAATTGTTTGTTTCAAACACATGCGATCAGCTTCAAGCTCAGACCTCCTATTGAGGCAATCATACCTCAGACCCGGAGCTAACAACGGGAAGATAGGTTCTTTCACAGATGACCTTGCGGTATTCAAACACTTACAGCAGTCCAATCTCAGATGTAACCCTGAGCAACGTCTGTTTTTCGCTCAAACCGGCGATAACCCCGGTAAGGAGTCAAAAGCGTCATCTTACCGCCTCAACAAGATAATATCGTGGCATACCAACAAGTAGTCCAATCTCAGATATAACCCTGAGCAGCGTCTACTTTCAACTCAAACCGGCAATAACCCCGGTGAGGAGTCAAACATCATCTTGTCTCTTCAACACCTGTGCGTCGTCTCGACACTTCTTACATACATACAATAATGTCCTATAAGAACTGAGGAGTAACAATCCCGAGTGACTATTACGCATGGCAGTACTCTGGATAGAATTTGAAGCTTGAAGACCATGGGCATAGACCTCTCTTCCTGACTTCGTACAATTTTTAATCCATGTCATTGCGTAACTTTTGACACAAGCGGTCCGAAGAAGGTC
The DNA here is from genome assembly GCA_020205505.1 of Panax japonicus. NCBI lineage: Eukaryota > Viridiplantae > Streptophyta > Magnoliopsida > Apiales > Araliaceae > Panax > Panax japonicus. Next base: position 48,461,781 of record CM035099.1, read on the forward strand.
AGATATACCTCGTTCGGATGCTCGGATTAAAGTTCTGCAAGTTCAAGCAGACATTACAGTGCACAAGTGCACGTACTACGAGACGACAGGACCCGCGAGGCTCGGATGCACCACGACCAGCCGCAGGTACAAGCCTTGGGGTCTATATATACAAGCCTTGGGGTCAGCCATTTGAAGAGGAGGAGAGAGAGAGAAAAGGCGAGGAAGCCCTGTCCATTTTACTCTTTATACACATCTTTTGAGTGTTTCCTCACTTTTAAACACTTGTTAGCTCACATATAGATATCTTTTATCCTGTGGGAGCTGAGTGTTTATTCATTTAAAGTCATAGAAGTCTACTTTGGCAGCCCACTGTAAGCCTTCTCACATTATATAAAGTCTTCTTCTCATATTAGCACACACTGTTGTACACGTTGAGAATCGTGTGAGTGTGTTTGCCCAAACTTCGGTCCGTGATTTTTATTTCTATCTATATATATACTTATATATATATATATGTATATATTTTATATATGGACTAACATTATCGAGTTATGCCTAGATTGAGCATAGACTTCGGTCTGGAGCGTTTATTGCTTTTATATATATATATATATATATATATATATATATATATATATATATATATATATATATATATACACTTATAAATATAATTGTTGTCGGACATATCCGATGAGCCTGGATTCACATCCGGTGCGTTTACTGCTTTTATATATATTTACATTTCTGTCAGACGTGGAGTTCATTTCGTGGCCTTTTACAACTTTATTTACCTTTCGTCCTGCATGGAGTTTACTTCATGGCAGTTGATCACTTTTACAGCTTTATTTACATTTCGTCCCACCTGGAGTTTACTTCGTGGTGGTTGATCATGTCCATATATATATATATATATTTACCGATTCTATATATTTACATTTCTGATCTCCCCTGGAGTTGTTTCGTGGTGGTTGATCATGTCTGTATATATATATTTACAGCTTTTATATGTATAACTGCTTACTGCTTTCTATACAAATTGCAGTGTCATGTGAGCCTAGGAATCATGTGATCACAGATTTAGTCTACTGAATCTAGATTCGGTTCCCATGATGGACATATTTTTCAGCTGTAAGCAACTTGTACGTTATTTTATAGTTTCTGAATTTCCTTTGATGGTTGTCATGCCCATGAGGAGTTCGGCACTGCTATATATTATTTTCTCGAGAATGCTTCGCATCTCGAAAATAAAAGCAAACAAGCCGAACATTTAATAATAAAATGGAAGTATGAAAAGGTCTCAATTCCTATTGAGCACAGGGTTTGAAAAACCTCTTTTACAAAACTTCATTGATATATCTTGGTTAAAACTGAATTTTTCTATAAAATTCAAACCTTGTGTATATAGGTGCGAACGAGGCCTCGCACTACTTTCAAATAACTGCACATTGATCCACACACACAAACACAAACACACATTCACATTGTTATATGCTTGTGTTTGAATGTTGCATTTACATTTATGATGAATGTGTACGAATGCATCTTAATTACTACACTGTTAAATATCTATCTGTGATATTAGTGCTTCGCACATGTCATCATTTTGCATAAACGGTGAGACACGTTGTATGTGAATGTATGTTTTGTGGTCCCTCCACCAGGAGGCTATCCTATCGGTGTTTGATTACTGGACTCGTGGGAAGAATAATTCCCTGGGGCTCAGGAAAGGTACCACTCAGATTCGCTCCAGTTGAATGACCGGATTAACTTCCCGTCAAGTAGATTGCGATGATCTGGGAACCTTCATACCAAAAAACCGCGAGAGTAACCCTAAGATAGGCCTGCCTCTGATAAACAAAATGTGGAGGAAAGTCTCTTCATACTTTCCATTTTCAATTACTTGTAAAAGCATTTACTTGTAATTTTATTCCATGTTCATCCATATATAATGGAAAATATGAAGAATATTTGTACATGCATGACATGTTATCAATTAACAACCGGTTTTGTAGGACAAAATTCCTAAACGGACATGTTATGATAACATTTACATTACCCTAAGACTAAACTACGTATGTCTTTTGTAGGGAAGAAACTGGGCCTATTACCAATCATGTCTTCTTCTGACCAGTCTAATGTTGTCCCCCGAGAAGAATTTGACGGATTGAGTAAACAAATTGCAGACTTGGTCGTTCTACTGAAAGAATTGCACCAGTCTACTCAGGGTACGAAGATACCTACACATACAGAATCCCGTAAACAAGGAGGAGTTCAAGGTCTGGAAAAAATAATTTTGGAACCTCAGTTGGATACAACCAACAAAGACCCTGAAAACACCCATCTCAAAGGAGATCTAGACAACGGTGATATCAGGAAGAAGGTCCTTCAAATAAAGGAAACTATTCGTGTTCTCAAATGGATTGGAACACATGGCAGTGTTTCATATACAGACCTTTGCATATTTCCTGGTGTTCATTATCTAGAGAAATTCTAGACCCCTAATTTTGAGAAATATGACGGATTAGGGGATCCTTATACACATTTAAAAGTGTTCATTGAAGAACTTGGGTCTTACGCGGAAAATGAAAAGCTCAGAATGCAGCTATTTCAGAAAAGTCTGACTAGAGAAGCCCGTTCATGGTATACCAAATTAGAAAACTCAAAGATCCATAGTTGGGAAGAGTTGGCTTATGCCTTCCTTACTCAATACAGTTTTCAATCTCAGATGGCTCCTGACCGGTACCAAATTACCAAGGTCAAGAAACAGTCTAATGAGTCATTTAAAGAGTACGCTTAAAGGTGGAGGCGCCTTGCTGCTCAAGTTATTCCTTCCATGACGGAATCAGAAATGGTCATGACTTTTATAGATGTACAGGAAGCTCCTTTCTATGAAAGAGTTATAGCTGGTATTGGCAAACCATTCTCTGAAATGATCAAGCGCGAAGAAATGGCTGAGATGGTATTGAAGTTCGGTAAAATTCAAGACCTAGCCGCTCTTAAAGCTGTTGCTGAGCACATCCAGTCCGGATCTTATGGAAACAACCCCCTGAGGGTCCATAAAAAGAAAGAAGAGGATGTTTCCTTGATACTACAATGATAAAAAGGCAATCAAAGCATGCCTATGGAGAGGAGAAACTACTCCCCTTTTCCAGCACAATCTTCAAACCCTCCATTGTCTAAAAGTGGAAAAGTAAAGCGGCCTCGAACGTTTACACCATTAGGGGACTCGCTCGAGAATGTTCTTGCTCTTCTGACTGCTCAGAAGAAAATTACACATCTTCTTCCACCAGTCAACCCTAATGGGAGGGGTTTTAATGCTACTCGGAAGTGTGCTTATCATGCCGGAGCACCTGGACATGATACTCAAGATTGTTGGGCCTTGAATCATAAGATTTAAGATCTAATAGACAATGGTGAGATCGTGGTCACCAAACTAGATCAACCTCATGTGCAAGACAACCTTCTTCCTCAACACAAAGAAGAAGAGGTCAACATGATCAGTTGGAGCACTGTACAAGGTTCCAATTCTAACGGCGAATCATCCCAACCCATCAAAGACGGTGTTGACAAATGGGATTATGCAAAGTTCCAGTTTACAATGGAACGAAAGATGAAAGCTCTTTCTAAACAAATTGAGCAACTGACAGGACTGGTGACCCACCAGCATCAAGTCACACGCCAATTAATCAGGCAGGAGCATGCCTATCTCCTTCCTTTTGTTATGAATGCCTCCTCACCATCTTCAGAAAGCGAAGCTATGGAGGATAAGGTTGCGAAGAGAGCAAATGCTAAAGCCCGTCGGGATTTTTCCAATCAGAGGGAATTCACCTATTTGGGCCAATCTATGGAGGAGATATTACAGATGTTGATCAACGAAGGAAGAATTACCTTCCTTCTCCCCCCCAATCATTCCCTGTTCAGGACGGTTCAATCCTAATAAAAAGTGTCAATATCATTCACATTCTCGCGGTCATAGCATAGAAGAATGTTGGACACTCCGCCATCTCATTTAGAATCTTATTGATAACGGTGTCCTGCAAATAGCAAATGATTACACTGTACAACTCAAGGGTGGGAATGCATGTACTACCAAATGGAAGGGATCAGTAGCAGTTATATCTGAAGTGGATGATGAGACTGTCAAAGTATTTCCCATACAACCAATTCAACTCAAAGGAGCTGACAATCCTTTAAAAGTGGCCGCACCAAAGATAATTTCTTTATCTTGCAGACCACAATATCCTGTTGTCAGCTTACACAACGTTCTATGGAATTATGGAGAAGTTGAAGGATCCACGTCTCATACTACTACTACAGTGTCGAAGGAAAATCCATTGTATCTTCCTCAACGGGTTATTAAACCTACTTGCGAAGCAAAGGGGAAGTTGCCCATAGAGAAGATTGAAAAATTCCTCCGCACTATGGGCCACAATGAAGCCAAAGTGGTTTTAAGCTTGCGAGAAGCTCCACACCAGATTTCAATACTGGACTTGGTTTTTTCTTCTGAGGATCATCGAAAGATCTTACTGAAGGCTTTAGAAGAAGCCTATTTGCCAAAATCAGTGGACGTGGAAAAATTTCAACATTTGGTTGATCACATTTTCAATAACAATGTGATATCCTTCACTGATGATGACATACCTCCCGAAAGGACCGGTCATTGCAAGCCATTGCATATTACAGTTTTGTCTTCCAGGTACATGCTAGCTGGAGTTTTGATAGATGGAAGCTCATCTCTAAATATCTGTCCTTATGCCACCTTGGTGAAGATGAATGTCAATCTCAGGCGGATCCAAAGCAGCCATACGGTTATCAGAGCTTTTGATGGATCCTGACGAAATGCCGTCGGAATGATTGAATTGCCAATTGAGATTGGTCCAAATACATTCAATGTATCCTTCCACGGTCTCAACATAGACTCATGATACAACCTGCTATTAGGGAGACCATGGATACACATGGCTGGAGCCGTTCCCTCCACGCTACATCAACAACTCAAATACATTATGAATAGCAGTCTAGTCACTATCAACGATGAGCCGGATTGTCCTGAACAAGGAACTCTACCAATCATCAACTTTAATTCAGAAGTTGAACCGGCCAGTTTCCATACTTTGGAAGTGGGTAACACGCAATACCATTCTATTGGAGCGCCACTTCCCATACCTAAGATTTCTGCTGAGGTTATGTCGGCAACTCAAGAAATGATGTCATTGGGTCATCAACTGTGACAACCCAAAAATTTCTAAAATCTTGAATGATTAGAATAAAGGTTAAAGAATAAAACCTAGATGAGAATTTGAGGATTTGTTTAAATTTTTCAAGTAAAACCTATATGGTTTGATATTCGAATGTGAATAGAGAAAATATGGGTTACAAAATCTCTAAACCCTATAAATGAATTAATATGTACTTGAAGAAATATTAAGGATAAGGTATTACGATACCTGTAAATTTGATGTGAACTGAATAGTCTAAGAAATATTTTATAAGTACATATGGAAATTTTATTATTGGAGATAAAATTTCACATGAAGAGGTGCTATGAGGTTAAACGAAGATGAGTATATATATAGAAATATATATACTTAGTAAGGTGCTATATATTTTAGCAAGAGGAATGATGAATTAAGTTAATGATTTAATGATCAAGATAAAACTATGTTAGTAATTAACATAGCTTGAGTGTTGGCCTTGACTGACAAATAAGAATTTGAATAAGAATAAAGTCGTTAGTTAATACGATTAGTAATAAGATGCGAGTAATTTAAACTCAAAATTTGAGTTAGAGATAGAATTTTGAAGCATGGACTGCTCGGTTGCGTCCGGAACGTCAAGTTTAGTCGGAATGGACAGTAAACACAAAATGTGTAAAGGTTGACTTTTGGTTAAAGTCAACAGTTGACTTTTTATGGACAAAAGTCAAAATTAGTGTGAGAAGTGAAATATGATATGATTATGTGAATTATTAGTATGATTAAATAAATATACATTATATAATGTGAATACATTTATTTTGTATATAGAAGTGAATCAAGAATTAAGTTATGTAACCTAATATATATATATATTAGGTGTGATAATTAAATAACCTGAGAGGTTATAATATGGGAGAATATTAGTATATAAATATATATACTGACATTAAGAGATTTATTTTATATATATCTCAAATAATTAATTTTATAACCAAGTCTAGTTGTGTTATGAAATTTAATAAGGGATAAGTAAGGAATTTATTTTCTAGTGTAAGAGGAAATGAAAACCCTAATTTAATGATAAGGGTATAATGGAATAGAATTAAAAGCAATGAGCTATAATAATATCATAGCCCAATAATTTATTTAGAGTCCAAAAGAATTTGACTTAATAGACTTAAGGAGGTTATATTATTTAAACAAGTCCAATTAATTTATTTAAGCATGTGACTTGTAGATAATATGGTTTAAGGGCGATTAAATTAATAATCTAGCCTAGTATATTATGTGTAGGACAAGAATTATAATGGCCCAATTTAATTTGTAGAGGAAGGCTAATGTTATTTTGTTAGTAAGCAAAATAAAATAATAAGTCCAATGAAATTAATTAAAAGCCTAAGCTTAGCTCATTTGTGATGGACATGTAATAAAGTAGTTAATTAAAGGATAAATTACATATTCTATTACATTTTTAAGAATAATTACAACAATAGTTCCCTCATAAAATTTTTCTACAACTAATACACTTCCATATTTATTTACAATACTAGTGCAATTATGATTCCTTAATTTAAGGAATTAGTATTCAATTAGAATTCCTTAATTTAGAGATTAGTTATGCTTTTTCTCTCTCTCCTCATTATAACAACTGCATTCAACTGAATCTAAAATACTGGATGATGGCATATACTGCGACAGCTGGAGATTCAGCGTGGAGACAAATGACGCTGGAAAGTGGAGTGGAATTCCAAAGAGTTGCATACACTACGTGAAGGAGTACATGACCGGCGATGGGTTCCGGTCAGATTCCGAGATGGTCGCCGATAATTCGGTGGAGTTTGCAAAGACGGTGAATGTGGTCGGCACTTGGAATGATGCTTGGGTTTTGATATTGATGAGAATCTGCTATCCAATGTGCCTTACTATGCGGCTCCCGGTTACGGGTGAGTTATTCAAATCCTTCGGCTCATTGTCATTGGCTTAGTTGAATAATCAGAAATGAAGTTTAGAAAATACTCTTTGTATTCTAGAGAGAAAGATGAGAATTTATATTTCATGTTAATCTCTAAAATAATTGTTACGTTTATAGTGATGAATTGCTAACCAAACTTTCATATCAAGGTAACCAAACTGTCATATCAAAGTAACCAATCATCCTACCCACTTTCAATTTTTTCTTAGTGCAGTTGGTAACCAAACCTTCAGATCAAGGTAAGCAAACCTTCATACCAAGGTAACCAACTGCACCAAGACAACTGCAGTTTTTTCATAGTGCAGTTGGTAGCCAAACCATCAAACCAAGGTAACCAATTCAATTTTATTAAGTTACCAATTTCGTTGAATGTGATGCAGTTGGTAGCCAACCATTCATACAAAGGTAACCATTTTATTATTTGTGTAACAAACTAGTTATAAAAAAAATTCAGATCATTAATAGTTACATCAATTTATTTTTAAACTTTTTGTAGGGCGAATCTTTTTCTTATTCTCATTGGCAACGGAGATTCGCAGCGGTGTAGCGGCAGAGTATGTGAGATGTAGCGGCGGTGTAGCGGCGGACTATTATTTCAAAGTGTATGTGAGGGAGATGAAGATTTGAATTTGAATTATTATTTTGAATTTGAATTTGTTTTTGTTGTTAGATCCAAATATTTGAATTTGAATTATTAATTATGGCAATTATTTGTCCTTGATTTTAGGTTTCCTTATTAATGTGAATTGTATTATTTTTGTAATAATTAAATTCTTTTTGTAATTATTTGGTTGATACACTTTTTTTGTAATTACTTTCTATTTGTTGTATATTTATATAAAGGACCCTTATTTTTATTTTATTTTTAGTTAAGCTATACAATAAGGAACTCCACAAACTCAACTACAGAGAAAATAGACTAAAATCTAGTGAGATAACAAGCCCATATATAATGAGGAATCAAATCATACGTGGTGGAATAACATGCCCACTTGAATAATGTTATGGTGGCAAAATATGAATTTAAAAAGATGCGTAAAATGAATAATGTTATGGTGGCAAAATATAAATTTAAAAAGATGCGTAAAATAGTAATTAATTGATATATTTTTACATAATTTTTTAATATTTTCACATGAAAAATATCGCTATAAATGTATAGTGACGATAAAAATTATGTTAAAATATCAATTTCTTATATAAATAAATCTAATGGTTATAACCAACCACAATCATACATAATTTTATATCTCGCTTTTGTATCCATTTTTGTTTTGTCACACAAAGCACTACTAATGGAAGAAATGTCCACACGTTGGCTTAATGTTTGAAAATGAAAAATGAAGACACAAATTCCATTATGCCACTGCAAGTATGTTTACAAGTACACTAAAGTTTCTCATTTCTCAAGATGGAATGTAAAGCTAGTGTTTACACCCTCTAATAACATGCAATATAAGAAGGAAAAATATATATACACAACTGTATAGTACATAGTCGTCTATAGCGACAGTTTTTTAAGCTATAGCGACGATTCTCCCATCCCTATTGCTACTCTGATCTATAACAACAAGTAAATCGTCGTTATAGCCCCAAAAAATCGTCACCATAGGTGAATGTGTATTACACAACTGTGTATATACATATAGCCCATATAAGAAATTTAGGAGATTATGAAGGGATTTAAATTGTATTAACAGCTTTTACATTTATTATTTACGATGTTTAATTAATCAATCTTTTGATTTTCTCCAAAATTCTCTACATGGCATTTTGTTATTAGATGGTGTAAAACACTAATTTTACATAACATCCTTGTATATAATTTATTCTCAACTCAATAATGCCAACCTCGGGGACAGTCAGCACGTTATACAATCAGCTTCTTTGAAATGAGCGTGCTGGCTCTCATATGATCAGGCATTAATCTATTATAGCTCTCCAGGAATTCTAAATATCTTCCTGGTAACTTTACAGTATCCTGCTAAAGGACGACACATCAAAAAAAAAACCATGTTTGGTCCGTCTTTTAATTCTATGGAATTGCAAATGCATTTCCAATTCCTGTTCCAAAACTTGGAGTTGGATGCCAAACACAGCATAGATGAAATTACAAGTGTAATAAGACCAAAAACAGACTTCCCATTAAAAATAATGCTTTAGGGTATGTTCGGCTAGCAGCTTCTTGGACGTTGGGCTTGTCCATTTGGGTGGCTTATTTGGACTAAATGAAGTGCACCATTTTTGGTGTGTTTGTGTTTCGACCAAATAAGCTGCATTTATAATAAGTTGCATCTAGACGAACAAAATTGTGTTATTGGGAGTCCAAAAGCCCCAAAAGCCACTAGACAAAAAATAACTTTGTCCAGAATGCAAATTTTCTAAAATTGGTACAGCAAGAAAATGGGAATGACAGAGCTAGATACCCATTTTTTCCCCAGAAGTGTACGTCCAACCAGTAACCACATACTTGCAGGGGGCATGCTGTTGAATTTATGTTTCTTAACTCTATTAGTGGATGTCTCCAAAGTTATTACCATAACTTCTATCAGCTTTTCAAAGGATGAAACTGCAAATAAAGTCGCATACCATCCCCTGAGCAAATCTCAAAGTCTTGCTTCAAATTATATGCTATATTTCTATATTTCTCAGTCCGCAATATAAAAAGTATGTCTTATTATAATTACTCTGGAACAATGGGTAGCTCCTCAGCAAATGCTATAACCCCCACACCCAAATGGAAATAAAAAGAGAGAGAAAGAGAAACGCCAATTTCAATAGTATTCAGGGACACCTTATAGTTGAAGTTTGTTAAGCTCAGAACTCGCTGCCAACATGCCCTCTTGTCCGGTAGTTTTCTTCTCCGAATCTGACGACTGCCCCTCGTGACTAGAACTTGGCATCTTTCTTGCAGGCGGAGCAGAGCAGACAGGTACAACAGATCTAATTTGAACAGCAGGAGCCATGAAACGAGAAGGTATACCAAATTCCATTCTAGGTCTAGCTGAGTATGGACGAACACCAGGTCTAAATTTTGGTCGTACAGCAGTCTGGTTTGCAAAATTCTGCGGTCTTGGTTCCATAAATGATGCAGGACTCGCGGTCCTGATCCTTATTGGAGATGCAGTCGAGAAAGGTGGTTCAGAAACTTCATGGAAACTTCCTCTCTGAGAAAAATGACCCCTAAGATCTGATGGAGAATATTCTCGAGTGTTTTGTAGTTTAAACTCAATAGCCTGAAATCCAGAATCTACATGAGTATTATAATCAGGAAAAAGTGTAGCTTGTCTTGATGGGTTCCGCTCTGGATGACCAGCGTCTTCAGGTTTTGCATGTGTACCACCGCTCTCCTGTTTGTCATCCTCCTGACCTTTTCCCGGGTTTACTGATTCCTTCTTACGGTCACCAAGGACAGTGGATTTAGAAATTTCAGATGGACAAAACGTAGATGATCCTTCTGAGTTCTCCTCCTGTATCTCCTGAATAGTCACCATGGACCTAACCCTAGTTGGAGCAGGAATTGAATGGTTTGATAAATGAAATGATGGGCTTGAGGCAGTAAACGTAACAGCAGGTCCCACAGGAATTCTCGCTTGCCCCCTTGCCATAAAATATAGATGATTAGGTTGGATCATGGAGTGCATAAATGGTAGAACCTGCGGATTGGGCAGTGGAGCTGGTAGAGCTGGCAGCGGCAACACACGACCCTGCAGCTGCGGCAATTGTGCTTGTTGCCACATTCGGTACATTTCCATTTCTGTTGAGAAACCTGAGTAAGCCCAGGTTTCGTACTGCAAAGGATATAAGCTTGACGCTTGTGGAATTGGACCCATGCTGTTACAAGTGAATCTCTCTGCTCCACCTTGACTGTCACTTTGCATGGATTTGTTGGATTCCTCTGGACATAAACTAGCAAGAAGGCGTGCAATAACAACTTGTTCCTGTTCTTCACTGACTTCAGATTCCAATGGAGAGGAAGGTGATGTAGAAGAAGATGTGCCACATTGGGATACTGCATGAGCAAATATGACAATAAAATAAGGTTGGTGAAAAAACTACTTAGTTATTAAAATGAATTATCAGAAAATGCAGTAGTAATTATTAAGAAAAAGAGAACTTGGGAATTGTTTGTGAAGAACAAAAGTATAAATCAACATAGCACTTAAGATATATGTGAAGAACAATGACTTCTCGCCATATCTAATAAAAATTATATACATAGAGACTTATATTTTCTAACATAAATCCCAACTATTATCGAGCACTATTAAAAACAACTACAATAACTAACATGTGTCTGAGTAATATGACAAAGGCTTATCCTAGTAAGAGCAGAATGTAAAAAGTATACTTCTCCATAAAAATATAAAATACATAGCTGACATAATCTCATGATTGGTGCTGTCTAGATACTTCATACTTGAGTACATAACATTTCAAGAAAAGGGATAGCTCAGCTAACTTATATGGCTAAAGTACGATCTTATCATGATCAACATCACAATAATTTCAGAGTATAAAGTGGACAAGAAAAGAACACTTGGTTTTCCTTCACAAAGAATTATACACTAAAAGAGAGCAGGAGCAGCCCAGCAGGGCAAACTTTGATCATGGGATTATTCTTGATATTCTAGAGGATTCTAGATATTATTCTGAAGGTATGATTTGGGGATTGTATAATTAGGAGATTGCATAATTAAGGGATAATGATTGATTTACTTTTCAAATGTACTGCAACTCTAAGCCTATATAAAGACTCTCTACTATACATTGTAATACACAAATAATAAACGTCTTCTCCCTTCTTTCTTTGTTCACATGGTGTCAGAGCTAGGGTTCCGCATTCCTGCGGTATTTTAATTATTTCTCTTCTTTATCCAAAAAAAAATATATTGCGACAGAAACACTGTTTATCAGTACTGTAGCAGAAACATTGTTCATCGGCACTGTAGCAAAAACACTGTTCATCAACACTGTAGCAGAAACATTGTTCATCGATACTATATCAAAGTTATTTTCATCGCTAGTGTCAATAAGTTTGTTTTTCAATTGCAGTCTTGTTAAATGATTTAGAAGGTGGATTAGAGTCTTTTAATGAAGTTTTTTTGAGTTGATGGAGGTTGACAATTGGTTGTTGTAAAAATTGAGAAGTTTATTTCATTAAAGTTATCTTTATCTATTACATAGATTAATATATATACATAAAACAACCTAATTACATTTATGGTAATTCCTAAATTACAGTAATACGTACACACTGCTTAAAGAAGCTACAATTATGGTATATCCTGTCATATCTTCTAATACTCTCCCTCAAGTTAGTGTATAGATGTCTCGCATACCCAACTTGAAACATAGTGGATAAAACATCTTACTACTAAGACCCTAGCTTGGTCAAAATATCAGCAAGTTCATTTTCTTTTTTGACAAAAGGTAAGCAAATAAGACCACTAGTTAACTTTTCTTTGATGAAGTGTCTGTCAATCTCAATGTGTTTCGTTCTATCGTGTTGTACTGGGTCGTTCGCAATACTAATGGCTGCCTTATTATCACAAAATAACTACATAGGCCTATTAGTTGTAACACCCAAATCATCTAACAAGGTTCGAAGCCACATTAGTTCACATATACCCAAGGCAATAGCTCGATATTCCGCTTTAGCACTAGATCTTGCTACCACGGATTGTTTCTTACTATGCCAAGTAACAAGATTACCTCCAACAAATGAACAATAACCTGATGTATAACGAAGATCCTCTTTAGAGCTTTCCCAATCTGAGTCGAAAAAAGCTTCAACTCTCATATGACCATGTGGTGCGAACAATAACCCTTTTTCCGGGAGCAGACTTGAGATACCTCAAAATTCTGTAAACATTTTCCATGTTACAATGTCGAGTATCATGCATATACTGACTCACTATTCCCACAGCATAAGATATATCAGGTCTAGTATGAGAAAGATATATCAATCGTCCCACCAAACGTTGATATCTTTCTTTATCAACCGTAGGTCCTGTGCCACCTATTATATGATGATTAACTTCAATAGGAGAATCATCAGGCTTACAAACCATCATGCCAATTTCTGTTAAAAGACAAAGGACATACTTTCTTTGAGATAAAAAAATCCCACTGGTAGATCTTGCAACTTCAATACCAAAATAATATTTCAAAGGACCAAAATCTTTGATCTCAAATTCTTTGGCCAAACTTTCTTTGAGATTCACTATCTCTTCTATATTATCCCCTGTCACCTGTGTTACTCGGACTCGGGTGCGGGTGTCGGGTGCGAGTACGAATCTAAGTGTCGGACACGTGAAGTCAAAAAATAGAGGATACGCGGATATGAATTCAAATTTGGACACGGGTGCAGGGATACGATATGTTATGATTTTTTAATAATTATGTTTATACTGTCCAAATTCTTATAGACATGCATTTATCATGAAACTTCAGGGGTTGAAGTTCAAAAATATAAAGAAACAGGGGCATAATTGAAATTACTGAAACTTTAGGGGCTAAAATGAAAGAAAACAAAAGTATAGGGACTGATAAGTAATTTTCCAAGCGCAATTTTGAACTTTCAGAAAACCTGAGGGACTAACTTAAAAAATTATAAAAACTATGGGATACCTAACTGTAATTTTTCAAGGATATTTTTAATCCCTCGTTGGAGAAGATCGCGCAGACAAACTCGTTGGAGAAGAAGAAGAAAAAGGCGACGATGGCAAGTTTCTCACTCTTTTTTCTTCGGTCTTTCCTCTTTCTTCTACCTCCTTCCTCGTCTCTTCTTCTTCTCCGATGAACAGCCGTATCCGGATTCTGTGGCCGAATCCCGTACGGATCCCGCACCCGTACCAGTGTCGTGTCGTGTCGACACGGGTACTCAGCCAAAAAAGGCGAGTCCGAGTAACACAGCCTGTCACCACAATGTCATCAACATAAACAATAAGAATGGTAGTCTTACCGTTTATCTGTTTGACAAATAGGGTATGATCCGCTCTACTCTGCTTGTATCCAAATCTTATCATTGTTTTATGGAATCTACCAAACCAAGCTCTGGGAGATTACTTCAACCCATATAAAGCCTTTCACAGTTTACAAACCTTGCCCTTGGTGGTAGATGAATCAAAACCAGAGGGTATTTCTATATATACTTCCTCCTCTAAGTCACCATGAAGGAATGCATTTTTCACATCCAACTGTTGAATATCACAGCTGAAGTTTGTTGCACATGAGATTATGGTACGAACAAAGTTCATCTTTGCCACATGAGCAAATGTCTCCTGGTAATCAATCCCATGAGTTTGAGTGTACCCTTTTACAACTAATCTGACTTTGAAACTAATCGACTAACTCGTACCAGCGAAAGAAACTTTCTAAAATAAGAATCCAATCCTTCGGGGCTACGGTCACTATTAAAGTCTCCAATGTCTAATTTCGCTCCTCTATACACATCATTCAGCCTAGGGTCTGGTACATGAACATTAATATGTGGATTGGAGCCATGTTGTAAGGGTACCACATAATTAGGATCAGGAGGTAGACATTCAGAATGTTCATCAGTAACTTCTTTTCCTTTATCTGTGCGTTCCATAAATACATCAATTTTGTGTCAAGTCCTGTAATGGATGCTTAAACATGTGATGTGAGTATTGCAACTTTAATTCTTTTACGAAGCTCGTCACGTTATAACATATAAGCATCAGGTTTGCATTGACTTCACCGATTTACCATTATTTTTGCAAGTCAAATAAAGACTTTTTTCTTTTTTCGAGACTCCTTTTTTTAAAAAAAAAATTGGGTCTATAAAAACATAGAAATAATAAAAAGCTAGATAACAACAAACAAGGTTCTGAGGGCATTTTAACAAAATTACAAGGGTGATTTTGTAAACATAACAAACTGGGGACTGGATCTAAAGTTTAAGCTAATTCTAGGGTGCAAAGTTTGCCAAAATATCTTCAACCAAAACATGGTTACCTCTTCTCACAAGCTAGTTACCTGCTCATGTTTCCAACAAAAATAGAGAGAGATCAGGATGATGATGAGAGATCTTGAAGGCGGCTCATGTGGCGACTGAACAAATCAACGACGCTATAATTTAGTAAGGTGGCAGTGACAACGGCGACGATAAAGGCACAATGGAGGTAAGATCTTTGCCTTCTCCTTATCTCTTTTTTAATATTTTCTTCCTCTTTTTCTAGTGTCAGCAACTGCTCCTTTTTCTTTCTTTCTTTTTAAATTTTCCTCGGACGAGTTTTGAGAGTTGGTAGGCTAATTTTTTTCCCCGATTGAAAGTGAACGCAAGTTACCAAAGTCGTTAGGGTCCATGAAGGGTTTGATTTTTCTGTGTGGTTTGTTTTTTGCATGAGTGAAATTAGGGGCTAGGGTTAAGGTTTTGATTGGGGATCACAATTAGGGTTTTATATGGTCAACGATTATGGATTAGGGTTTGAGTTAGTAGAGGGTTAGAGTTGGCAATGAGGTTTAGCAGCGGTGGTTTGAAGATGTTAGTGTGGCGTTGATGGTATTACGGCGAGACTGGTGGTGTTGGTAAAGTGACTAGGTAATTTGAGCGGCGGCTGAATGAATTTGGACTTGATTTAGGACAATTGTTAGGGTTATGATTTGGCAATGGCAGAGGTGGGACGATGATAGGGTGACAGAGAAACGTGGCTCTGATACCAAATAATGGAAATTGAGGGGATTTGAGACGAATGTAATTTTCACACAACATAATTCTCACAAATCTCAACTAATTCTTATAATTCACTATATCTAAAATAATAAAGTACATCCCTATTTATAATACTTCTAAATAACTTTTCTAGTTAAAGATAGATTCTAACAAGATAACTACCAAAATTATAAATAAATTAAATACAACCTCCATAATTCTTTTATTTCCATGGGGGCTAGTCCTACGTCTTTTATGTGTGCATCAAGTAGTATACAAAGATATTTTCCACAATAATAACAAAAAATATTCTTGCTAAAAAAATTTGTTGCCAGTAATTATATAATAGAGGGTTAACTGAAGCACAATCCAAGGCAAGGTACGATATACGACTATTTTAGGATCATGATAGTGTTTTATTCTGCTAAATTCATATTTTGTTTCAGCTTTGACACGGTAACAAAGCAGTTGAACCTATATTAATTTTATAGAAGCGGTTGCAACAAATTTATTTAATAGAAAGGTTAACGTACACATACGTTGCTTCAGGGTAGACCAAGCAGCTAGTGCTGCATTCTTCTGAGCCTGTTTCTTGGTTTTTGCATGTTCACCAGTAAAGCTAAGTCCTGCAAGCTCGACTGTACATGAGAAAACAGGTACATGGCCAGGTCCAGATCTAACAGTGGTATAAAAAGGAAGGTTTAACCCAGCTCTGTGAGCTGTCTCTTGAAGTAAATTCTTGTACACTCCAGTTTCATCCTGTATAAGTACAACAATATCATCTGTTTGCCAGTTTCAGATTATGAAATGATGTAATGGAGTGTCTGAATAATCTATTGGTGATGACAATTTAAGATTTTAAGTACTTCTGAAAAAACAAAGCCTGTATTTTAAGCAGTTACAACTCAGAGTTCATTTTGCCATTTACTGCTAAAGAGAAATTCAATTAGATGATAATTATAAATACACAGTTCAGCGTCTGCAACTACCAAGGACCACAAGCATAAGTATCCCTATAAATCTGGACAGGTGGAGCACAATTAGAATGCCAAAACAAAAAAAATGAACTGTGCATGAACTTCTGAACCAGGAAACAGGCATCATTTTACGAACAAGACATTTCTAAAGTAAAATTTCACTCACCTCCCTTATTGCATATAAACATAAAACAACTCTATGATAGAAAAAGTGGAACAAAATTGCTTATTTGCTCGCGTCAGAATTTAGTACATCATCATTCTGAGAATATGATTTCTGCTAAGTTTTGTGGTAGTTCGGTTAAAGGTGAGATATAAGAGACAATCCACCTGTTTTTTACAAAGTGAAATTCCTTATTTTAGAAAGTTAAGTAAATAATCCAATGCTGAAATGTTGCCTTCGTATCTTTAAAAAAAAGGAAAATACAAAATAAAAGTAAGCGAACAACCAACTTTCATCACCTTGTTTCCTTGTAAAATTTGATTTGTCTACTTGACAGAGACATTTGGGAAAACTGCACCTAGCTCTTAAGGATCTCATTGTGTATCTCCTGTTTTCTCATTAAATAAATTATTGAAGTGAAAAGACAAAAAAAACAAAGACAAATGAGAAAAAATTGGATTATAAGTTGATGCATCAAGCACATGCATACTAGCATCATATATAGCCAACAAGTTGGTGAATTGTGATCATTTCTCATGTGATTATTGTACAATGAGGGGAAGGGGGCAGAGCAAGTTGGTGAAGAACCTATATTTTCAATATGGATCATCAAATAGTTGCTCATTTGTGCCATTGGATAATGCATTTTATCTTAGGGACCCACGCTTCAGCCAAAAGTTATTTCAACAATAACTGGATTCTTCAGAATTTTGTCTTAAGAAATTAGCCAAACTATGGAGCATGTTTTGCCTTGTTTTTCAGCATTACTTTTGTGATTTTTCCATATATGTGCCTATTCTATGATAGGTTATGTCAAGCCCAGACTACTTTGAGTAAATCAAGTTAGTACCCTCTAGAAATGGCATGACCCATGTGAGTAGTTAGTCAGTTAGGAAGGGTGTAGCCGTGTAGGATAAATTGGTGCAAGTTAATAGAAATCAATCGAAGGAATCTCATATAAATATCTAGTGAAGTTACATATTGTATATGAATTTTTTACGAATGAAATCTGAGAATTGAGCTCTCATTGAGAGGCTCCTTTCCGTTATTTTGCCAATTCTCTTCTCATTTCTGCCCATTTCTCTCTCCCTCCTACTCTAATTCTGAAATTTGTTTACAAGGAC
Source organism: Panax japonicus (assembly GCA_020205505.1). Taxonomy (NCBI): domain Eukaryota; kingdom Viridiplantae; phylum Streptophyta; class Magnoliopsida; order Apiales; family Araliaceae; genus Panax; species Panax japonicus. The sequence continues at coordinate 48,479,880 of CM035099.1, forward strand.
TGTTCTAAAGCAGTTAAGAAACCCTAGGGTCAAGCTGGAAGGAAGGAATAAAGGGGATTAAAAAACAAAAGATAATTAAGCGAAAAAGCCACAAGCACAAAGCTTAAAATTCAGTAATATCATTCAATTCAACATATACTAAAATGATGGGTAATATCACTTAATATAGGACAAAAAGAAAACCCTAAACTTAACAACCAAGTAAAATCTAATTTGAAAAGAAAATAAAATCTCTGCTGATTATTTACTATTATTCTAGAATAATCTATTGATATATATCTACAAAATTAACCTAATTACAATTAATTCATTCATAACTAATAAAATATAGTAACTAACAAATAATATTTTAATTCTCCTATTCCCATCCTCATCAGGTTCGAACAACACTTTTCATGAGAATTGGCTACTTTCCTAGTATCAAAGCATTAACTTTGTAAGTTCTTAGATTCAAGTTTCTGTAGCACAATTGATCAGCACCCAATTTGTTCAAATTTTCCCTTAAAAGTTAGCCTGACATACGATCAAGAATCTCATTACTGCAAGGGTCTGAGAACAATTGATATTGCTAATCCCATTCCAAACAACTTCCTTAGATTAGTTAGTGCTTTTTTGCTTTACGAAGTGTAAACAACAATACTGACATAGCTCACCATAACAATTTTAAGTTACATTAAATCTTTATTACTGGGTTCACAGTGCCTAAGAGACAAAACTATATCTAAGGCATCAATAGTTCGTCGACAAAAATACATGGTCTAGTTTTGGTAAAATATGAAAAACTAGTGATTGCAGTACAAGCTCATGAGTGCCAAAGTCTATTTGTCCACTTAAGACAGGCCTTGATATTAGGAACATATTAAGCCCAAAAAAGACCATATTACTTTTTCAAATTTCACGGTTGATTTTAATGGAAAAGTAATCACCACTCAACAGTAAAAACAATTACAATCTTGTCAAAAGAATAAGAATTTTGGGGGCTTTCCATATCATTTATACCCCAGAGTCTCTACTAGTTTTGTCACTCGATTATACTGTAGCAAACTTCCACCAGGTAAAGTGTTGGGCGGGAGAAACTTTTCTGCTCCTTTGTTTTTCTTGGATTATTCTTTTTCTTTTGTTTGTTTGGTCTAAACTTTTTGTTTAAGTTGATATATAGTTAATTTTCAATAAAACGCTCTAGGCAATGGTTATACAAACCTTCCAAACCAAAATTAGCAAAATTAACAGCACATATCCAGACAATTATATGGCTGAAACATATAGAAGCTAATTAATCATAGTTGAAGGCTTACCAGAACTCTTGCAGCCAGTGCTCTTGAAGGGCCTCTGTTTGCAAGTGTGCTCAAAGCTACCTCAGCTGCTGCATGTTCTGCCTGTCTAAGAGTAGAGCAGAACGTAGGGCTTTCAAAAGTCTCTCCATTGAAGTTCACCGTGGATTTGAAGCGGGGGGCATGATCTGGTCCTTCCCGGATACATGAATAAGATGGCAGGTTGAAGCAGCTTCGTTGAGCCAATTCTTGCAATTGGTTTTTATACATGCCTACATATGGAAAATGCTTGAATTAATAGATCAACTAAAGTTGCCTCTGTAGATGTTGCCTTATATTAAAATACTTCCGCCAAGGCACCAACATTGAAAGAAAATTATCATAGAAGTAAAAACAATTTAGATCCTAACACCAACGTAGAAGGATGCAAAATAAAAACATTCAGACAGGAGGTTGAACAAAAACAAACATACATTTTTCCAACTAGCAAATTCAGTTCCACTAATTTATCGTACAATTGTGAGTTCGGATGCAGGTTCAGAATAACCTCAAGAAAATAGCATAGGAAATCCCCTCGTTGAACATTAAAAATTTGTGAAGTACCTTCCCGGAGAAATTAAAGAATAGTCAGGGAAAGTTTTAAGTCTGTTCATAAGAGGCTCAATACAAAGTTATACCAACTTGGTTTAAAATATAAGGACAACAAAATAATATAAAACATAATCAATTGCAGTTCAAGCTAATGTAGTATACTATCATCATACTGTAAATCTAAGCACTTTCAAGTAATAACATTCAGCCCAAACAGAACCAAATCTGATTGAGGCCAGGAAATGACACATTTTCTCATAACCCAAACAACTCCAACCCAGGAAAAAGAACACAGTAAATTAACAACACAAAAGACAACGAATGAAACTCCCTCTGCATTGCCCAAGGAAAGAACTTGCAATTTTTAATTTTCTTTTTGGATAAGTATGACACTCAATTCAGCCAAGCGGCACAGTAGGTATGCATTATCCTCAATTGAGCACAAAAAATCAAGAATTAAAGTATATTATCTTTTTCTGCTCTTATAATTTTCTCTTACCTGCATTTCCGCAGGAATCAAACAGAGCTAAGATTTAGTCAATACCCACAAACCAATATCCAAAACCCACTAAAAAATCTTAAAACCCACCTCGATCAACAGAGCCAATTAACCAACAATAAATCAAAACCCCATTGGAATACCCAACAAAACAAACACACCCAGATGAAAATCCAGCATAATAAACACATCAGAAAAGACAATTGTTAGGATCTTATCTTGAAAAGCAGAACAGAAACGGACTTACCTTTGAAATGGGTGATCCGAAAAGGGCAAAACTAGTGAATATATGTATAGGTTGAGTTTTCAAGCCTTTATTCCTTTTTTCTCACTATTTTCTACTTTAAGGAATTGTTACTGTTGATTTAAGGATAAAGAAAAAAAAGGGAGGCAACGGAAGTAAGACTGTAAATTCAGCAAACTAGCAAACTAGCAAACTGTTCAATTAAAAATTTGATTCCATCGATTCAAAATATAAAAAAGTCAAATAAGAGCAAATAATTTTCTATTGATACTAACGGCATATTCATTTTAAAAATTCAAATTTCTTGAGCTCGATTTAAAATCGTACTCGACTCGATAGCATTAAATTTTATTTTTATACTTATAAAATTTTATAAATTAAATCTGAACAACTCAATACTCAATTGTTATATTTACACTGTTAAATGGAAGTATGCCCTATTGTTGAATTCAGAGCTCTGCCATTTATTGCGTTTTGAAAGTTTGTGCAATTATTTTGCCACGCCACAAATTTAGGTACTTAGAAGGTTGGGGAGAGAAAGAACAAGTTATTTGCTATAGGAAATGGAAGTAGTTACCATAAAGTTTATTTTTAGGTAAATTTGTTAATTGGTCAATAAAGTACTGACACGCAGACGAGACTCTATATGTGTCAGCATTCTATTGACCAACTTATTAAAAAAAAAACTCCATGCTAACCGTATCCATAGTAAAGTACTTGTCTTTCTCTTTTCCTCTTTGGGCCTTTTTATTTTTATTTTTATTTTTATTTTTATCAACGATTTAAAAGACAAAAAAATATTAAAATTATACTATGTTATACAAAAATCAAAAGATTATAATAAAATAATTAAATAATAATTCTTCCAAATAAATTAATCGATAATCAAAAAAAAGTCGATCGTAATAGCAACACTAATGAGCACCATATAAATTTCAAAAAGACAGTCATATTCCGAAAATTATTAATAAATTACGTAGACCTGATCGTTTTTTAACACGAACAACAAACCGAACGCCATATCCAAATATGAACAATCTATCTTTAATAATAATGCACAAAAAAAATATCACGAATGAAAAAACAATTATCTCAAAACAGAAAAAGAAAAAAAAAATTTCCCAAGAGATGATAATAAAAAATTTCACAAAAGAGAGAAATAAGTTATCTCATTGAGAAAATAAGTCCAACAAAAGAAGAAAACATATTCCACAATAAAATAAAATAATTTATTAGAGCAAAATGAGAGAGATCTAAGGGAGGGTATCTCCAAAAAGAGATCCTTCCATATATCTAAGATGAAGTCTTTATATTATTTTTGTTGGTAAATTATTGCCTAATACTCTCTAATTGAAACTTTTTTACTCTCTTTCTTTTATTTTTATTTTTGTTAGTATGTGTGCAAATTATACTTTGCTCATCTTTTTAAGGGCAGAGTGAGTATATTGCAATTCAGTGTTACCATAAGGGGAAATTTTACAGTTTGTCCTTTAACTTTAGATAATACAATTGTAAAAACTAAAAATTACCTAAAGAAAATACAACTAGTTATAAATTCAATTATTTTCAAAAATTAAATAAATCACAATAATTTTGAGTTCAACAAAATTTAATAGTAACATAAAAAAAATTAAGTTTGATCTCATATTTTAGAAAAAGAAGTTGCATTCTTAAGTAAACCATTATCCTTTGGGCCAGATTGGTAGGACTTTTGGGGTTGTGGTGGTTCGGCCCGAGCTAGATAAGTTCAAGAGAGGTTGGAAGTAGACCTGGCAATTTAGGTTCAGCCCGGTCCGTCCGTAGAAACATGTGTCATGGGCCGCAATATTACAGCCCAGGAAAATATGGGACATTTTGGCCCGACCCCGCCCGTGGCCAGCTACTTATTTTTTTTTAAAACAAAATATTGCTACTTGTGGGTTATTAAGCTTGAACACAAGACTTGTAAATAAATAAATAAGAGTTCAAACCAACTGAGCTACAACAACTATTTATTTTTAATGCAATGTTCAATATATTATTTCTATACTTTTGTTTCTTCAATATATATACTTATTTTATTTATTGCTTAATAACGTAGTGGAAGGTGCTGAATGAATTAAGACCCCAGTTCCTGTACATCCAACATCCCACATTCCTCACCAAAAAGCCTGCTTTGGGGCCAAAATAGGATCTTCAAACAATCAACACCTTTAATAATGTTTATATGTCATCCCCCCCTCTCCCCTCACCCCTCACCCCTCAAATCAAAACTTAGTGAATGCCAGGAACTAAACTCCAGATTGTATTGCAGTCAGTGTAACTCTTTTCATATTTTTATTTTTAAAGTTAGGTTTATAATTTTCTAGTTAATAATTTCAAAGTTCCTGACTTTTATTATACTAACGGTGTGCTTTATTTTATGGGTTTGATGTGAGCTATTTTGTTTTCTTTTCAGCTTCAGATATAGTTAATAAACTCTTTATTATTTTTTGTATACATGACTTTGCAAAATCAGTAATATTAGCTAAAATATGAAAGAATGAATGGAAGACTTCTTAGTGCTATAGTCAATAACTTTGTTTAATTAATACAAAATTTGATTTACACATGCATTCATTGAACTGGTTTAGCTAGAATTTGCAAAAAAAAAAAAAGAAGCTTGCGGGCCCGGCCCGAGCCACGGGCCTCACAATATCAGCACATCAAAACTCGGGACATTTTGGCCTTGCCTGCCCGTTTGACAAGTCTAATTGGAAGGAGACCTAACTCAACACATGCCCCTCGAGCTCAAGGTTAGGACTGATTGATTCAATTTTTTTTTTAAAGAAAAAAAAGTAAATAATGGTTAATTCTCTATTTTTAAATAGCAACTACTACAATGTAAGGTTGTCAATGAGTTAGATTAGATCAAATCAAATCAAATCATACTTTGATCCAATATATTTCACTAGTTTGATAATAAATTAACGATTTGATTCATCATATAATGGATCAATTATTTGCTCCATAATCCACTTGATCCAACAATACATATTATATTCTAAATCGATCCATTTAAAAAACTTTTTTAAAAATTACATTAAAATGTTAAAATTATGTTCAATAATGAAAGAATTTCACTAATATCTATATTATAACTTCCTAATTTCTCACCCTAATTTTTTTGAACTTTCTCTCATTTAATTTATTCTCTTACAATTATCATTCTTTCTAAAAATTTCATTTAAAATAAATACAACAGATCTATATAAATTGACGAGATGCTAGAGTTAGTAAATCACTTTATTTCGAGCATTCTTCTTAATTCTTATTATTTACTTACGGGCGAGGACATGACTAGCTCAAGTGTGGATGGAAATCACAGAGGACAAACTTTGTCAGATCCACTTAAAGTTCTTGTTGGTCCGGTGACGAGGTCATGAGCTAAACGACTAAAAGAAGAGCTTTGTGGTGCCCCAAATTCGGGTATCTGTTACCTCAGACTTGGTACGTTACGAAACAACTTTCATCTAATTATTTATAACTTCCATTCATAAATTAATGAATACAACTTAGCTTTGATGCCAATTAATATATTAATTCCTTCTCATTTCTAAGATCTATGAATCGATCCCAAAACCTTAATAAGTCAATTCTCAATCTTGTCATTAAACATTCCTGTCTTTACATCATAATCGATGTTATGCTTAATAAGATGCGGAATAATTAATTTTTTTTTGAATTATGCATTCATTTCCCTGAATCACAACCTTCATCATTTACATATCTTTGAATCTAATTTATTCTACGATTTGATTTATCAGAGTTACATTATAAAATTGTATAACTTAATTCGATATCCTTTATATATCGAATAGTACGACTTTGCAACTGTGACGCCCCCAAAATAGCTATACATCACCCATTCTGAGTCGCCAAATACATGATACAGAAACAACTACAACTTTATTAATACAATTATCGTGCAAAATACGACAACACATAAACTGTGAGTTTAAATACAAATATTGTCTTCTAGACAATATCCACACTCAGATAAAGTCCTTATTACAATTATTGATACACTATTTTACAAAATAGTGATGAATGCTAAAATAACTGTCTAGGATCATCACTCTATACCCTGACTGGTTCCTGCTATATTCTCACTTCCTGAGAAGAAAAATGGAACAAAAAGAACAAGGGTGAGCTCAACTAGCCCAGTAAAGAATATTATGACTAAGATAATATACAACAAATTATCCTTAGTCATCAACAAGGAAAAATCTGATAGAATATAATAGACAACAAGTTTTAGATCAACAAATGCAGCGAAAACAACAATTCATTAGAAGAATGAAGTAGAGAATGAAATCTACTATCATCTAAGAATTTAAAAGTCTGTCAGTAATAAGCATGTGAATGATATTCCTACTTACATATGATTTAATTATGATATATATATATATATATATATATATATATATATATATATATATATATATATATGAATGAGTATGCAAGTATGATTGCATTAAGAAAAGCTGTAAAGTCCTTTGATAGATAATAGAAACACATGTACAAGGACTTAGAATGAATTGATCAAATGTGTTAGGTTGATCCTACATAAGCAAAACAGCTCGGTAAAGTTCTTAAAAAGAAATGATGTACAAGGACTATAAATATAGAAAGATCAAGCATGTTAGGTTGATATTCTGATGTAATAGATAGGCTTGTCTGATCGTTGAGCATTACACCAGAAATTGTAGTCTGCCAGGAGAGTCAAGGAAAACTCGAGAGCTATCAAGGCAGAATCGTAGTCTGCAAGATAGTAGATCTCGGAGTTCGTAGACTTCCAGGAGAGACGAGGAAGGATCGTAGTGTGTCGAGGAGAACTTCCTCAGGGCCGTAGTCTGTTGAGGAAGTCATGTTTAGAATCGTAGAGACAGCCTGCCTACGAGCCGACCGAGCATGCCAAAGTCAGTCAAGAATCGTAGACTACACTAAGAGTCGTAGAGTCTACTAATCATACCAGAGGCAGAGATCGTAGTCGAGCAAGATCAGATGAAGACAACAAGCACAACGATAGAAATCATAGAGTGTCAAGATCTGATCTCGGAGTCGTAGTGTCTGCACAGCCAAAGCTGGATCGTAGAGTACAAAACTAAGACCTCAACAGATGTGCTCACAATGCCAAAGCACAATCGTAGAGCAAATACGATTCTCAACGAACAAGCACTCCCTGAATATCCATAGGAATGAAGCCTCTGGTTGGCACTGCATAGATACGTCCCACCTGAAGGGAACCAGAGAGAACTCAACGAATGGCATGCAAGCTAAAAGAAGACCTAAGCATCGACCCAATCAACATCAAGATTGAGTTATGAAGCCATTTGAGATGAAGTCTTCCACAAGGAGATCAGAGGAAGACTTCTGTAACTGACTAAGGAAAGTCAGCAAGTGCAGTAGCTGTCAAGAAGAAAGATGACAACGATCTTGGAAGTAACCAAGATCGTAGTGTTTGCCAAACAAAGAAGGAACTGATAGAGTACACACTAAGATACTGGTCAGCCTCTAAATAATAAGGCTAAAGTAATTAAGCATTGGGTCAGTCCATTGATGATAAGTGAACGGGAGATCACAAGGAGAAAGCGAGCTGGACACGCCACAAATTTGAAGTTTCTTATTATTCAGAAGTGGCCAGAGCAAGGAATCAAGCCATCAGTATCTGAGAACAGTCGAGGCAAATAGAAGTAATGAAGTACTGCACAAAAATAGGAAAAGGTGTTCTACACTAAAGATCAAGTGAACACTCCTCAAGATCATAGTGTTGTTTCTACCAGTCAACAAGACACTACTTTCAGGTCCATGAAGACATGCATCATAAATGTAGAGTTCGAATAGCTGAAGACTAAAGCATTGGCAACGGTTCAATCTAAAGGGTAATATTCGGACAAGAGCTTATTGAGAGCATCGATGCAAGGACAACCTCTGATCGAGAAATCAGAAGGGTGAAATAAAGTCGTCGACCTGCCCAAGATATCAAAGTGACATATCTGACAGGGTTGGTGAAATAGCAGACTGCAGTGTCATGAAGTCAGAAAAAGATGTCATGTCACATCTGCAGTCTGCACCAAATAACTCGAGATCTGCAAAGTAATTTGAATAGCTTGCAACTGCTACTTTCCAACGGGAAGATTGGGAAGTAGTATAAATTAACAGAACTTCAAAGATCAAAGGGTTGATAATTGTGAAGTTGCAGAATCGTTGAGTTGGTGAATACTATAGTTGACTCTACGAGTTCCACCAAAGATCAACAGAACAAGTCTCAGTGACAGTGAGACTACCAAGGTGGAAGTGAAGAAGCTTTGAAGAAGAACTCAAATAGGTCAAAGCTTCACTCAACAAAGATGAGAATGCCACTAAAGATGGCAGCCAAGCAGAGAGCTGAGAAGGCCAAGAAGATAGCATTCATAAAAGTGGCTTAGTGCAAAGAAGATCAAGAGAGCCACTCTAAGAATCACCATGAACTGAAAGCTGAAATTGAACAAGTATAAAACCATGTCTGCAAAGTATTCAAGAAGGGTTCAGGGATTGCTAAGTGCCAGACAAAGTCTACTAAAAGCATAGAGACTTAGCAAACCCAGATGGTGATGGTGCAAAGCTGATACCAGATGAAGATGAGCAGAAAAGAATGAAGACCAGCTGTACCAAAGAAGATGTGGTCCAGACTCAAAGCAAAATGCATAGAGGACCACACCAAGCTGCTAAGTACAAAAGATGTTCAGAACTTAATGACATCTTAGCAGCTCAGCACCAACTCCAACAAACAAACAAACAACTCAACAACAAGAAGCCAGGGCCTGAGGGGTCCTTGTCAGGAGGGACTAAATGAGATTCCAAGCCTGTTGGGCTTGAAGAGTTCCTAGGGAACTAGAGAAGTTCCATGGCTGCTAGCCTTGAAGAGTTCTTAGTGAACTAAAGTCCCATGGCTGCTGGCCTTGAATGAATCTTAGTGATTCAGGGTGCTGCCCTTCCTTAGTGGAAATCTTGCTAGTTGAAAGCAGAAGAGTGGATTAGGAGCTTAAGTCTCTGAACCACTTAAAATTCCTTGTGTCTTTTAATTTATGTCATTTACATTATGTACATTAACTGCTATAACTACTATGTATGTTTTAACTGCTTACTACTAAAGTAACTCTATGAACAATATATGTCTGATTATGAATATATCAATGAAGGGGATCTTTTACTTATTTCGCTGTGCTTGAAAAGATTCTTATGTTTGTCATGTGCTACTTAATGAGAAATAAAAATTAATAGAGAAAAAGTATTTTGAAATTCTAAGGATATATTCAACCCCCCCTTCTAGATCTATATTGTGCATATTGAGAACTAACTATTGGTATTAGAGCAGGTTCTCATGCTATATTCAAAAGCAAATCGTTTTGAGTCTGATCCTAGGCTCAAACATTGTTCTAAAACTTAGTTAAGTTGTAAGTCACTTGTTATATGCAGATGAGCTCACACGTTGAAAATATTGTATTCAGGTAAATGTGTATATACACCTGAAGCTGCTCAGATTGGTCCACTACTCTCGATTGTCATATCAACAAGACCAATCCTTGCTCGCAGTCAATCTTGTTGTCTGAAGACCAGGCTAGAAATCTCAAGTGACATCAACAGAAAAGAGTCAAACATCCACCAGCCTGAAGAGATAAAAAGGCCATACATGCTAAGAAATGTTTTATTCAGAAAAGAAAGAAGAATCTCTCAAACATGTATCTGGTCAACCAGCAGCTGGATGTAAACCTTGTGAACTCAAGGATGTCAAAGAATTAAAGATTCTGACACTCTCTTAGCTTGCATCTTCAAGACCACGACTGATTGACTGAAGATCAACTGGAGCAATTGGCTATTAGAAGAAAATGAGAAAGCATGCACATCAATGCCTAAAATCAGTATATCTAAGATAAATGACTGTTAAGAAACTAACAGCAAAAAGTTACGGTTCCTCGCTAACATAGATATGAACATCAGATTTGCACCTTACTCATGAACTATAACAACTTTCCTTCAAGTACTCATAATCTATCTAAAAAGGTGAAGAGAGAAAGTACACTGATGATAGAAACTCAAATGTCTATAAACTTTCTCTCCATCCAAGTTTTAGGTTGAAGATGATAACTTGAAAGAGACCTGAAATGGTTTTGAGAGTCTCACAGGTCGATTGAATGTGAAGAAATCCTTGCTGATGGGATAATGTGCTTTGTACATCCTATGGTCTAAGTGTTTAATGATACACAGAGTATGATCAGATCTACAAAAGAATCTTGGAGATTCATAGAAATTGACCACCTCCATGAATCAACCAGATTCTAATAAATCTTAGAGCTAATTCTCACTTTGTGAACATTTAAACTCTGTGATCATAACTTAGCATATGATGATACCATCAAGGAAAAGAGTGTTTTATTAAAATGACAGATTTCTCTCACACTCACCACCATGCATCTCAAAATATATTATCTAAATGAATTATATGCATGAATACGATTGATGGTGGTCAACATGATGATTATTCAAATATGAGGAACAAGGGTTTGGTAACCTAACCTAGCAGGACCCATTTGACCATGGGTACCAAAAATTAGAAATGAATAACCTGCAGGTACTTGGTCTATTTGACCATACTAAGGAATGCTAAAGAAAAAGACTTTAGTCAAGAAGAGTCAACCAGCAGAAGGCTTAGGACTGTTTAGAAATAATTCCGACAAAATTTCTACATGTCAAAGCTTGTCCTTGAAGACCTGCTGAGCTAATCTAAATAAAGCTCAAATGGCTGCAAACCTTTATATGAAAGCAGGTCACTCAACCAGAGATGAAAAAGTGTCTTAGATGCTCAAGCATGCAAAACTTGTTCTCAAGGAAGCTCACATCAAAGGACTATCGAGCATCAAACATTAGGAACTTAGTACGGGAGCAGAACTCCACGAGCACAAACTGATAAGGAAGACTACGTTCGTAGTACTATCAAAGGATCGTAGAATGATCAATCCTGAAGATACTTATTTTTACGATTTAATGACTTCAGTCAGAAGTAGATATGCAGGGATGCTTCCTTATGTACATAAGGAAAAAGGAATCACATCTCGCTGAAAAGACAACAGCAACCATGGGGCAGTAGTGATCTGTTAAGGAACAACAATACTGAAATATTTTATTAAGCAATGTACCAGCTACAGAGTCCCAAAACTTTGTGGCTGATGAACCAAATGAAGATCCATAGTCAGTAGGAATGTCTCAAAACGTACTATTGATAACCTATCAGCCACCCAATTCAAAATCGTGGAGTGCCTACAATCAAACATATGATCGTGGTGTAAAAGCAAGAAGACACCATGATCACAACAAATGCAATTGTCTAAATTTGATAAAGGGCCTCCTCACCAGAAAAGGTCAAAAGAGATATTGGTGCAAATTACTCCTAAAGCAAATTCATCTGGAAAGCGCCTCAGGGACAAACCTGACCTTTAGCTCACTCTAAGAGGTTGGCTCTTCCTGAGCTACCTTATCCCAGAAGAATTGCTTAATCCAGTTCATCTCAAGGACCAAAACAGTCAACGATCATAGAGTAAAGGTAAAAGTAAACTCAACGCTCGTGGAGCAACCTCAACAATCGTAGAAGCGTACTCGACGATCGCAGTCTTACAAGAGGATACTCTAGCTCATGAGGAGCTTGGAAGAATGAGACAATTGTTCAACCATTCAAATTATAAGGAGATAAGTTTGAAGGCTGGTTAGAAAGAGGTACTGCTGAAGAAAAATGCCCAAAGCTTCATAAAGCACAACAGTAGATGAGCCATGGAGGTTCAAAATGAGAAGTAACGTCAAAACCATCCACTGTAACATCTTTTAGAGATTTGATCGTTGAGTCAACAAAGGAAAACATAGAGTCAATAGATGTTCTATCATGCTACTCTACGAACTCAAGAGGTCAAAGGTCAATCCACGTCAATCAAACGTCCACTCTTCTAAAAGAGACAGCTAACTGATAAGTTGGTTTTATACCTACTTATCCGGCATCTATTACTTGAATTATTTGTTTAATCTCATGTTTCTTAGTGACTTTTCATGCATTTTGTTTCTATTTTGTAGATTATATGCTTGGAAGCGGCATGAGCGACTATTGGTATAAAATTTGCAAGGAAAAGCAATTCCGGTAAAAGTTCGGGTTTTCATATTTATTTTGTGTGCATTTCTTGTTTGTGGCGTGGAACTTGGATTATGTGAAGAGATTCTTTATTGGCAATTCTGGAACATCTCACATCATGTCAATTAGAAGCTCGGATGCGAGAGTATGGTTTCTAGCAACAAAGACAAAGTTTTGAGTTGTTTTGATTGTAGTTACACAGTAGCAGCTGCTTCCGATGCGATTTCGACAGTCATCTGTTTGTTATTTCTGAAAGATCAAAGAACGAAAGTTGTAGATCTCGTCGATAGCTTCGATTTGATAGGTCGCGGGCCCCGTAACTCCTCTCGGTGTAAAAGTTATGACAGATTTAGCAGAGGAGGTTCCGGCAGAAAACGTAGTTCGCAGATTAGTACCCAGCCGGGGCTGGGTCTTGTTAGGCTTTACCACCCATCCGGGGCTGGGTGTCTGGGCAACAAAAACAGAATGGTACCCAGCCGGGGCTGGGTAATGCAAGGGAAAATGTCCAGCTGGGGCTGGGTACTCGGAAATAAAGACTCCTAGTTGGTTTCTAGTGCTACAAGTGTGGAGTTTTAGAGATGGTAATGACTTGGGACTTGTATATGCATGGAATTATAGTCAAAATACAGGTGGTAGCATATATAGGGAGATAAAACTCTGAGATTAAGGGGATAGAAGGATCAATTACGAAGAAAAATCTCAGCTTTTCTAGCAAGCATAGGAGGAGTATTTCAAGGCGATTTTCAAGACGATTGCGATTCTAGGCTACGTGAGGGGTGTTTTTCAATATTCTTCATTTTAGTTTATTATTTGTAATTGAAAAGATGATTTCCATGATTTATTCAGTATTTATTTCGTTTATTATGAACTAAATCACTTTTTAGGCTTATGATGGATCTTTTAAGTGAATCTATGGTTTTGTAAACTTTGATTTCCAATTTAATAAGCTATTTCCAGTTTATCTATATTAATTTGTGCTTGAATCTATGAATTGCCTGATCAACAATTCTTTGTGGAGTTGGATGGAATCGAGAGAGGATATTCAAATCTAGACTTAGTTGATATAGCATGTGTTCAGGATTTTGTTAATAGCTTAAACTTGATGTATGTTAAGGTAGAGATATGCTTGACATCACATGTAATCGTATAGAGAACTTATTCTTCAACCTTCTTCAATTGTAATTCACATAGAGATATAGTGAGTTAGTTGCTTAAGGTGTTTAACGGATTTCTATCTTAATTGTGGATTGACGTTAATATGGTATTAGTGCATCGAGAGGTGGTTAATATTACGTTCGTGTTCTTGATTAATAAACTGGAATAGTGAGTTAAATTGGAATAAAAGTGTTAAAATCGGAGTGAAGCTTAGGGTGAAATCATAAGTCTAATTCTCCATTAATTGTTTGAAATTCTAGATTTTGATATTTGTGATTGGTTTGTGATAGTTTAATTACTTTTTAATTTAAAATAGTTATTTTTAATCATTGAATTTGATTTGTTTAATAAAATTAGGGTTAATAGAAGATTGGTAATTGTAAGTTGAGATTTTTGCTAATAAGTCTCTGTGGGAACGATACTCTACTCATCATTTTATTACTTGTTGACCACGTATACTTGCGTGTTGTGCGTAACTAGATTTTACCCAACAAGTTTTTGGCGCCGTTGCCGGGGATTATTTAGTATAAATCTTAATAGTTTTACAATATCAGTTTAATTAATCCAGTTTTACTTAGACATTTTTTTTTTTTGTTTTGTTTCTTCTTTTTCAGGTGTGAAAGCAGTTTATGCAAACTCGGTCTAAAAATCCAGATTTGCTACCGTTTGACGACGACATTGAGAAAAGGTTTCAGAGGTTGAGCAAGTGGATCAAGGAAACGAGGAAAGAATTCGAAATATCTGAAAAGGAAGAGGTAACAGTAATGGCAGCCGAAGATCGAAAAGCATTAAGGGATTTCGCAACACCCAAGGTGACTGAACTGCAGTCAAGCATCACTAGGCCAGCAATAGCAGCAAATACGTTCGAAATTAAGCCTGGGATGATACAAATGATTCAGAATTCAGTTCAGTTTGGGGGTTTTGCAAATGACGATCCGAATGAGCATCTGGTCAGCTTTCTGGAAATGTGCGACACCTTTCGGTTCAATGGGGTTTCGGATGATGCGGTGAGACTTCGATTGTTCCCATTCTCTTTACGGGACAAGGCGAAGAGTTGGTTGCATTCACTACCATCCGGTTCGATAACAACATGGGAGGATTTAGCTCAAAAATTCCTCGCAAAATTCTTTCCACCGGCAAAAACTGCAAAGATGAGGAACGAGATTACGATGTTTGAACAGCAACATGGGGAATCATTATATGAGGCTTGGGAGAGATACAAAGAACTGCTCAGAAAATGCCCGCATCATGGATTACCCCAGTGGCTACAAATGAACACCTTTTACAATGGACTACATGGGAATCTGAGGACGAGTATTGATGCAGCATCAGGCGGAGCATTCATGGCTAAGAGTTACGAGGAAGCATATGAGTTGATTGAAACCATGGCGGCTAATAACTACCAGTGGCCCACAGCAAGAATGACACAGGCAAAGGCAGCTGGGGTATTAGAAGTGGATAGCATGACAGCGATGCAAGCACAGATATCTGCACTTACAAAGATGTTGGAGTCGGTGAAAGCAACACAAGCACAACAAACACAGCAAGTACAACAAATGGCAATAATATGCGAGTTGTGCGCTGGAGAGCACCCGACGGAGCAATGTGCAATTAATCCAGCAGCTGTGCAGTTCATTAGCAATTACAATAGAATTCCACAAAATACATATCAGAATACATACAATCAAGGAAATAGAAATCATCCGAATTTCTCATGGAGCAACAACCAGCAAAATCAAGCTTCAAGACAATCATATCCACCAGGGTTTCAGAACCAGCAACAACCAACCCAATACCAAGAAAGGAAATCAGATCTAGAGGAGTTGGTGTCAAAATACATTACTAACAATGACGCGGCAATGAAAAATCAAGCAACGGCAATCAAGAATTTGGAGATTCAGATAGGACAAATGGCATTGGCAATGAATAATAGACCACAAGGGACATTACCAAGTGACACCGAGAGAAATCCGAAGGGTAATCATGAACAGTGTCAAGCAGTCACATTGCGGAGTGGGAAACAGCTTGAGGGCACTAACGCAGAAAATTCAGTGACTCCGAATGAAAAAGTTGATGATAGCAGAAAAATTGAAGTAAGTAAGGGTGAAGATAAACAAAGTGAGGAAACAAGTATGAACAATAAGCCAATTGTTTATCCACCACCACCATTTCAACAAAGAGTCCAAAAACAGAAATTAGACAAGCAATTTTCAAAATTTTTGGAAATTTTCAAGAAACTTCAAATCAATATACCATTTGCAGAGGCCCTAGAGCAAATGCCGAGCTACGCGAAATTTATGAAAGGGATTCTGTCAAGGAAAAAGAAATGGGAAGATTTCGAGACTGTTGCACTAACCGAGGAGTGTAGTGCGATATTACAACAGAAATTACCACCAAAACTCAAGGATCCGGGGAGCTTTACTATCCCATGCACGATTGGGAATATGCATTTCAACAAGTGTTTATGTGATTTGGGGGCAAGTGTAAACCTTATGCCATTGTCAGTATACTTAGAATTGGGTTTGCCTGCACCCAAGCCTACAAACATTTCTTTGCAATTGGCGGATAGGTCAGTCACATATCCGAGAGGTATAGTAGAGGACATTCTAGTGAAAGTGGATAAATTTATATTCCCCGCGGACTTCATCATTCTGGATTTTGAGGAGGACAAGAACATCCCAATTATCCTAGGGAGACCATTTTTGGCCACGGGCAGGACACTCATAGATGTACAAAAGGGAGAACTCACTATGAGGGTCCAAGATCAAGAAGTAAAATTCAATGTGTTTAAGGCCATGAAATTTCCCACGGATGAGGAAGAATGTTATCGAATGGATTTAATTGAGCAAATCATCGGTGAGGATATGAGCAAGAGTTTGGTTCACGATCCGTTAAAAATAATGTTATTGGGGGATGAAGAGGTCGATGATCCAGAATTGGTGGAGTACTTGCAAATACTAGACTCATTGCCACGAGTTTCCAGATTTAGAACACAGTTTGAACCATTGCACGTGGAGGAAGTAGCCGCAGAAAAACTGAAACCGTCATTGGAGGAACCACCAATTCTTGAGTTGAAACCACTCCCTAAACATCTCAGGTATGCGTATTTAGGTCAGTTAAATTCTTTACCTGTTATTATTTCTGCTGCACTAAACGAATTGCAGGAAGAAAAGCTGCTGCGAGTGCTTCGGGAACACAAATCGGCAATAGGATGGACAATAGCGGACATCAAAGGAATCAGTCCAACATTTTGCATGCACAAAATTTTGATGGAGGATGATGCTAAACCGGTCGTGGAACAACAGAGACGGCTCAATCCGATCATGAAAGAAGTAGTCAAGAAGGAAATTCTGAAGTGGTTAGATGCAGGTATCATCTACCCAATTTCAGATAGCAAGTGGGTTAGTCCAGTGCAATGTGTGCCGAAAAAGGGAGGAATGACTGTGGTTCAGAACGAAAACAATGAGCTGATTCCAACAAGAACAGTGACCGGGTGGAGGGTTTGCATGGATTACAGAAAATTGAACAAGGCAACTCGAAAAGATCACTTCCCTCTACCGTTTATCGATCAAATGTTAGACAGACTGGCGGGACATGCGTACTATTGCCTATTGGATGGATACTCGGGCTACAATCAAATCGTCATCTCTCCTGAGGATCAAGAGAAAACTACATTTACGTGCCCATATGGTACGTTCGCATTCAGGAGGATGTCATTCGGATTGTGTAATGCACCTGCTACTTTTCAGCGGTGCATGATGGCCATCTTCTCAGATATGGTGGAAAAGAATGTGGAAGTCTTCATGGACGATTTCTCTGTCTATGGAGATAATTTTGATGTGTGTTTGGAAAATTTGGTAATGGTTTTACAAAGATGTACCGATACAAATTTGGTCCTTAATTGGGAAAAATGCCACTTTATGGTGGAAGAAGGTATAATCTTGGGACACAAAGTTTCGGCACAAGGATTGGAGGTCGATAAAGCAAAGCTGGAAACAATTGAGAAGTTACCTCCACCAAGTTCAGTCAAAGGAATTAGAAGTTTTCTAGGACACGCTGGGTTTTATAGGAGATTCATAAAGGATTTTTCTAAAATGGCAAAACCCTTGTGCAGTCTTCTAGAGAAGGATTCGGTATTCAACTTTGATGAGGAGTGTAAGTTGGCCTTCGAGTTGTTGAAGAAAAAGCTGACTACAGCTCCTGTGATCGTCGCTCCGGATTGGAATATGCCGTTTGAATTAATGTGTGATGCAAGTGATTATGCAGTTGGGGCTGTTTTGGGTCAGCGCCGAGACAAGATATTTCACGCTATTTACTATGCAAGTAAAACACTCACAGAGACTCAATTGAACTACACAACTACAGAAAAAGAATTACTTGCAGTAGTGTATGCATTTGATAAATTCCGGGCCTATTTGATCGGAACAAAGGTTATAGTCTACACGGATCATGCGGCTATTCGATATTTGATAGCGAAAAAAGATGCTAAGCCACGCCTTATCCGATGGATTCTCCTACTTCAAGAGTTTGATCTGGAAATAAAAGACAGAAAAGGGACGGAGAATCAGGTAGCCGATCACTTATCCAGGCTGGAAAATCAAGGGAAATTGAAAGAGGACAAATGTGAAATCAATGAATCATTCCCGGATGAACAACTGTTTGGACTAAATGCAGAATTTCCTTGGTATGCAGATTATGCGAATTATCTTGTGAGCAACGTACTTCCACCTGATCTCACGAGACAACAGAAAAAGAAGTTTCTTCATGACGTGAAATGGTACATGTGGGATGATCCTTACTTGTTCAAACAGTGCGCCGACAAAATGATTAGAAGGTGTGTGCCTTACAGTGAAGTGAAGAACATCCTGCATGAGTGTCACTCATCTGCATATGGCGGACATTATGGAAGTGAGAGGACAGCTGCAAAGGTGTTGCAATCTGGGTTTTATTGGCCTACACTATTTAAGGATGCCCACCATTTTGTTAAAACATGTGATAGATGTCAAAGAGTGGGCAATATTTCAAAACGGAATGAGATGCCTCTACAAACGATTCTTGAAGTTGAAATTTTTGATGTATGGGGTATTGATTTCATGGGGCCATTCCCATCGTCTCTGAACAATCAGTACATTCTACTTGCAGTGGACTACGTATCAAAATGGGTTGAAGCTGCAGCTTTACCGACAAACGATGCCAAGGTGGTCCTCAAATTTCTACAAAAGAACATTTTCACAAGGTTTGGCACGCCTAGGGCAATTATCAGTGACGAAGGTAGTCACTTTTGCAACAAGTCGTTCACAGCTCTCTTGGCAAAGTATGGGGTCAACCATAAGGTAGCTACAGCTTATCATCCCCAAACTAGTGGACAAGCTGAAGTCTCGAACAGGGAAGTCAAGAGAATCTTGGAAAAAGTGGTGAATCCGAATCAGAAGGATTGGTCGCTCAGGTTGGACGACGCATTATGGGCATACCGGACTGCGTATAAAACACCGATCGGGATGTCACCATATCAACTCCTGTATGGAAAGGCTTGTCACTTACCAGTTGAATTACAACATAAAGCTTATTGGGCGATTCAGAAACTCAATTTCGATCAAACAGCCGTAGGTGAAAAGAGACTACTTCAGCTAAATGAACTTGACGAATTCCGTCTTCAAGCCTATGAGAACTCTAAGTTATATAAGGAAAAGGTGAAAAGATGGCACGACCAGAAAATTATGCAAAGAACGTTCGAGCCAGGGCAATCAGTCCTTTTGTTCAACTCACGGTTGAGATTATTCCCAGGCAAGCTTAAGTCAAGATGGTCAGGACCATTTACAATAAAAAGGGTGTTCTCACATGGCGCCGTTGAAATCTACAGTCGGAATCCTTTAGAAACTTTCAAGGTCAACGGTCACAGATTAAAGCACTATTGGGGTGGCGAGTCTAACACGGACGTCATAGCTATCACACTTGCAGACGCACCATAAACAGGGAGTAGTCAGGCTGAACGACTTAAAATCAAGCGCTCATTGGGAGGCAACCCAATTTTATTTCTACACTTATTTTTATTTCTTTCAATTTTCTTTTTCTTAAGTGATTTTATCCATGCTAGTGAAATGGTAGTTTAAAAACAAAAAAAAAAAAATAAATAAAACAACAAAAAATAATTGGTCTAGAATATAGTTATGTAGGATTTTAAATTATACTTGATTTTTAATTAATCTAAGCCCTATGCTTGACGTTACTCCAATTTTTTTTACTGATAGGTAACCATGACTCATAATATAGAAGCCGCTGAAAAAGGCTAGTGCGGAGCGTAGCGGAGCGGAGCGGAGCTCGTGCCGAAGGCACGAGCGGAGCGGAGCGGAGCGGAGCGACGCACTAGCCCATCAGGGTTGCCCCGAAGGTCGCGGGGGGGTGCGGGGGGCGAAGCCCCCGCGGTACGGTACATGTTGTTTATGTGTGCATGTGTGTTATCCTATATTCTAATGATGGGTACTCTTTCATGTGTTTAGGTATGCAAAGAAGAAGCCATGTGATGCACATATAGGTAACCATGACAGCAGAAACCATGCACAGCAGCTTTGAGCTTTAACAGATTACCCAGCCGGGGCTGGACATGTAAGGCACAAATCACCCAGCTGGGGCTGGCACCCATTCTGCTTTGGCAGAAGACAACCCAGCCGGGGCTGGACCATCATAGAGGAAATTGCCCAGCCGGGGCTGGAACCCATTCTGCTTTCGCAGAAGACAACCCAGCCGGGGCTGGACCTGCAAAGAACAAATCACCCAGCTGGGGCTGGGTACCCTTCTGTTTTCGTGGCAGATTGTCCAGCCGGGGCTGGCACCTTATAGCACTAAAAACCCAGCCGGGGCTGGATGTCCTGATTGTACACGGCAGTTGCTGACCAATTCCCAAGCACTTTGAACTTCCTACCATCCTCATCACATACGGCAGTTAGTGCAAGGTAGTTGCTGTCCAAATTCCATCATACTTCATCTTCATACCAGCCCACACCTTCATAACCTACACCCATGATCACCAATCCCACTCCTCCCACCTAGTCACCCACTACCCACTCACATAAATTCTTCTTCTTCAAACCACCCATTCACCACACAATCTAACAACCTAAATTCACACCAATTGGAAGTTCAAGGATAGGATTTGTACAATTCTCTACAAACAAATTCGACATATATTGAAAGTAAGAAGTTGGTTTGCTAATTCTTCATCTTCTATCACCACAATTCAAGCCAAATAACCAAGTTTGTGGGAATTTCAAATCTTGCACACCAAGTGTTCGACAAATCGCTTAAGTAAAGTTTGGGGAAAAAACTCTTCAATTCCAAATCAATGGCACCTAAACCGACATCAAAAAGGCAACGAGGAGAGAGTTCGGGGACCACAAAACCAACAAGAACCTTTGATAGGCGAAAATTCGTAAGTGCCGCCGCCGCCGACCGTTACAATTATATGGTAACAAAAGCACTCACACCTGAGCGGGGGTTGGCACCTGAGCCTGAGGATGGCGAAATGATGCAACAAATATATCAAAAAGGTTGGAATAAATTAACAGCAGAACCTGAACCCGCAGTTGTAAGTGTGGTCAAAGAATTCTACGCTAACGCCGAGGATAAAGCCCCCTACAATGCTTTTGTACGAGGTAGGTTAGTGCCTTTCAGTGCCGACGCCATCAACACGTACTATCAGTTACGAGTACCGAGACACTGCCAGTACCAAGACTTACGTGATAATGATCCAGATTATGAGGCTATTATGCAAGAGATGACAAAGCCAGGTACCTCATGGAAAAAATCAAATCATGGTGCCACTGGCTTTCGCAGTAAGGATCTCAGTCGGTATGGGAAAATATGGTACGCCTTCCTATGCGCTAAATTACTTCCATCTACACACACGTCAGACGTGTCTAAGGATAAGGCAGTGTTATTATATGCTATGGTACAAGATTTCATCATGGACATAGGGGCTGTAATTAACTTTTCAATCCGAAGATGCCTTCGAGGACCATTCTCTGGCGGATTGCCACACCCATCACTTATCTGTGGATTGTGTATACAAGCGGGAGTGCGTTGGTCAGATGATGAGATAACACAGATGCCACTGAAGACACTTGACTCAAAAATGATTGCAAGATATGCTGTGTGGCCAGGAGGTGAGTCGCACCCGAGAGGAGTCGGATTTGAATTTCCCTCAGCCTCGGAGGATGAGGCTGACGCTGAGGACACCTCAGATGACGATGAGTTTCAGGGGAATGAGGCGTTGGGAGGGACATCACAGCAGCCCGGAGTAATATCTAGCCCTCAATTCCTCAATCTTCAACGACAATTGGATGAACACACCAATGAAGCACGAAGAGAAATTCGGAGACTAGCAGCAAGGCAGGACCACATGTTTGAGGCCATGAATGTATCTTTTGCCTCATTGAACACTACGCTCCAGAGCTTCAATCCTACTGCTCAATTCCCTTACCAACAACCAGCACCACTGCCAAAGTTCCCACCCAGCGATTCCGATGAAGAACAACACCCATCACCAACCCAGACTTAGGCGATTACAGGGAAGTCCTCTCTTATTTATTGCTTTATCTATACAATGTGGACATTGTAATTTTCAAGTTTGGGGGATTTAGTCGCATGTTACATGTTGCATATTCATGGTTTATGTTTAGGATTGTTAAGTGTTGCATTCAAGTAATCATGTAGTTGCATAGTAGCTTAGGAATGTAAATAGTTTTATTCATCGTTGCAATCAATTTTTTGTTTAGCATATATATTTCAAAAAAGAAAAAAAAAAAAAAAAAAGAAAAAAAAGAAAAAAAAAGAAAAATACAAAAATAATAGTTAGTTATTACGTTCATCTTGCATGAGTCCAGCTGATTGATAGTTCAATTTATTTTGGCCAATGATGAGAATGGGATTGAGTAAACAAGTAGAATGCTGATTATTAGAGCTTTTGATGTGATTTCTTGTTATGAATTGGATCTTGTGCTTGTTTGAAACTGGTATAAAAAGGGTAGCACGTTAATAACACCTATGTTGACTGATTAGTTCAAATTGATACATAAGGAGTTTCATGAGGATAATGCTAGTGTAAATAAGAAAATGACAAGGATAGGCAGTAAAGACGAAGAATTAAGCAAGAACTAAGTTTGGGGGGATAAATGTGGGGTACATAAGCTTTATAAAAAAAAATATAATAATAATAAAAAAAAATGATTATATATCGTGACTAGTCTTGTTTCGGGGCCTTTGTTACTTGAGCAAGTACGCCCGTAGGGGTGTCTTAACACCTAGCGCCCTAAGGTCTTTTATGGTCTGGGAGTCGTTGGTTGAAAGCTCGCTAAGGGGTGGCACTGTTAGCCTAATGGAATGAGGCATTGCACAGTCATGTTAAAATATCTATAAAAAAAAAAAAAAAAAAAAAAAAAACGGGAAAAGAGCAAAAAGCCACCGTGATAGCAATGAAAGAAAAAAATAATAATATAAAGTATAAGTACCCTATGTGAACCCCTGAAAGTGGTAATTGTTTAGTTTTAGTTGGAACTCGTCTACTTTTGAATTTTTTTTTTTATGTTTGCCCTGTGTATTTCTTCCTAAGAGATTGATTATGTATTGAATTTGAATTTGTATCAATTAGCATGGATGTTGACCACACACACACTATACCAGTGATAACGGTTTAAGATTGGAGGATTGATAAGGAATTATTGAATAGTTTTTATATGAAGTGTTGTAGTGTTTGCTTGATTTCTCTGAGGCTGGAAAAATAATTTTGATTCTATGATATTGCTGGATTTGTAAGCATGTATATTAGTTGCATTCCATTCCATTCCATTGCATTGTGTTGCATCTTTATCTTTATTTTGTTTTTTTTTGCTTGAGGACAAGCAAATGTTTAAGTTTGGGGGTATTTGATAAGTTGGTTTTATACCTACTTATCCGGCATCTATTACTTGAATTATTTGTTTAATCTCATGTTTCTTAGTGACTTTTCATGCATTTTGTTTCTATTTTGTAGATTATATGCTTGGAAGCGGCATGAGCGACTATTGGTATAAAATTTGCAAGGAAAAGCAATTCCGGTAAAAGTTCGGGTTTTCATATTTATTTTGTGTGCATTTCTTGTTTGTGGCGTGGAACTTGGATTATGTGAAGAGATTCTTTATTGGCAATTCTGGAACATCTCACATCATGTCAATTAGAAGCTCGGATGCGAGAGTATGGTTTCTAGCAACAAAGACAAAGTTTTGAGTTGTTTTGATTGTAGTTACACAGTAGCAGCTGCTTCCGATGCGATTTCGACAGTCATCTGTTTGTTATTTCTGAAAGATCAAAGAACGAAAGTTGTAGATCTCGTCGATAGCTTCGATTTGATAGGTCGCGGGCCCCGTAACTCCTCTCGGTGTAAAAGTTATGACAGATTTAGCAGAGGAGGTTCCGGCAGAAAACGTAGTTCGCAGATTAGTACCCAGCCGGGGCTGGGTCTTGTTAGGCTTTACCACCCAGCCGGGGCTGGGTGTCTGGGCAACAAAAACAGAATGGTACCCAGCCGGGGCTGGGTAATGCAAGGGAAAATGTCCAGCTGGGGCTGGGTACTCGGAAATAAAGACTCCTAGTTGGTTTCTAGTGCTACAAGTGTGGAGTTTTAGAGATGGTAATGACTTGGGACTTGTATATGCATGGAATTATAGTCAAAATACAGGTGGTAGCATATATAGGGAGATAAAACTCTGAGATTAAGGGGATAGAAGGATCAATTACGAAGAAAAATCTCAGCTTTTCTAGCAAGCATAGGAGGAGTATTTCAAGGCGATTTTCAAGACGATTGCGATTCTAGGCTACGTGAGGGGTGTTTTTCAATATTCTTCATTTTAGTTTATTATTTGTAATTGAAAAGATGATTTCCATGATTTATTCAGTGTTTATTTCGTTTATTATGAACTAAATCACTTTTTAGGCTTATGATGGATCTTTTAAGTGAATCTATGGTTTTGTAAACTTTGATTTCCAATTTAATAAGCTATTTCCAGTTTATCTATATTAATTTGTGCTTGAATCTATGAATTGCCTGATCAACAATTCTTTGTGGAGTTGGATGGAATCGAGAGAGGATATTCAAATCTAGACTTAGTTGATATAGCATGTGTTCAGGATTTTGTTAATAGCTTAAACTTGATGTATGTTAAGGTAGAGATATGCTTGACATCACATGTAATCGTATAGAGAACTTATTCTTCAACCTTCTTCAATTGTAATTCACATAGAGATATAGTGAGTTAGTTGCTTAAGGTGTTTAACGGATTTCTATCTTAATTGTGGATTGACGTTAATATGGTATTAGTGCATCGAGAGGTGGTTAATATTACGTTCGTGTTCTTGATTAATAAACTGGAATAGTGAGTTAAATTGGAATAAAAGTGTTAAAATCGGAGTGAAGCTTAGGGTGAAATCATAAGTCTAATTCTCCATTAATTGTTTGAAATTCTAGATTTTGATATTTGTGATTGGTTTGTGATAGTTTAATTACTTTTTAATTTAAAATAGTTATTTTTAATCATTGAATTTGATTTGTTTAATAAAATTAGGGTTAATAGAAGATTGGTAATTGTAAGTTGAGATTTTTGCTAATAAGTCTCTGTGGGAACGATACTCTACTCATCATTTTATTACTTGTTGACCACGTATACTTGCGTGTTGTGCGTAACTAGATTTTACCCAACACTAACTGACAAGTTAATGGGGAATTACAGCTTGTTACTGGGTATCGTGCAACCAATGACTGGTTGACACATCACAAAGTATGCAGAGTCAGAAGAAACTACCATAAAGACAAATTCAAAATCTGCAAACAGCTACCCTAACCTATCTAATCTCTCTCCATCCCATTTTCAAACCCTAGAATTCTCCTTGAAGCCAAACCACTCAAATTTCTAGAATCCAAATCAAAATAAGCCAGACTCCATAAATCTCCCTGAATCAATATCCATATTCCTCAAATCATTCAAATGGAAGATTGGCGAGTAATCACTGGCATTCAACTCGGAACCAAGTTATTTGAGAAATCCAAAAAGAAGTTCAGAGACATTCTTGAACTTGTGAAGAAAGCTGGATTCTCAGAATGTCTTAAGGCAAACACTTGAGTATACACTGAACTGGTTAAGGAATTCTACTCAAATGCATCCATAAAAGCCGAGACTCTTTCAACCAAGGTTAAAGGTCAGTCTCTAAAACTGAAATCATCCGATATCAACCAATGCTTGGGTTTTCCTAACCTAGGACTGAAAAACCTTGATGAGATTGACATTGAGAAAACAAAGGAGATTATGAGGGTACCAAAGAAACCCTAGTCTGAAGGACATGAAGAAAAAGGAGTTTCCAGAGGAATTCGAGTTCCTTACTGAAATAGTAGGCAAATGTATACTATGCAAGGATACTGCACATGAAACTATGCTTGATCAATAATTGAAGATCATGTCTGCCATAGTTCTGAAAAAGAAAATCAACTTTGGAGTTATCTTGTTCAATCAAATCTCTAAATGGATAGAAAAGGCTGAGTTGAAGAATTCTACAGAAAAACCACTTACAAAGGTGTTTCATGGAAGACTGCTGAGTATTGTGATGAAGAAAAGGCTGGGAAGTAAGATCAAGGATGATGAGGGAGAACCCTTGAATGTTCACAAAGTAATATCTCCACAACTATTTGTGAATTGGTAGAAAAACCCAAAGGAGAACAGAAGGATAACTACAACAGGGGGCAGCAAAAAGAACTCTACTAAGAAAAGAAAGGTAAAAGAGTTAAAAAGTTTTGAATCTGATGACTCTGTACTAGTAGCAACCACACCAGCAAGGAAGAAATCCAAAAGTGTGCGGAAAACTGAGGCCTCATCAAGAAGTCTCTACACCAAAGATAAGGATGAAGATGAAAAAGTCTCAACTGCAAAGACCACAAAGAGAAGAAGTAACAGACTATCTCAAGGGCCATCCAAAAAGAAAGCTAAAGTGGTAAACAGACAAGTTCTAGTTTCCCAAGGAAGTACATCTGATAAAGAAAAGGACGTAGAGTCAAAGGAAGAGAAGGGAACTGATAATCTAAAGCCCGAGTCCCCGGAGAATGGATCCAATGATGAAGGTGGAGCTGAATCCATGAAAGAAGATGTAAATTCTGCTGATAAAGAAGAATATGTAAACCCTTGGCCAATTCTTATAGTACTCATTTTGAAGTTGAAGAAGAGCTGCAAGATAACTCATCTGAATCTCCAAATGCAAATGCTCCAGCAAGCTCTCATGATGGATCAAATGATTATAAGGTTGAAAAAGAAATATCTGCCCCTGTTAATGATGAACCTCAAGAAAGTTTGTCTGCTGACTCAAAGATCTCAGAGTCTGAAGAAGAAGAAGTATCTAATTCTCCTATAACTGAACCTCCATGAAGAAGAAGGAGTCACAGATTGATAGCTCAATTTGTCTCCAAAAAGAGAAGTGAGCACTCTAAAACAGTCATTGAATTAAGTGATGATAAATCTGCATCAGGGGAAGAGAATGCTAAAGATAGGACCAGCATTGAAGGAGATGATTTCAAGGAATAAGAATTCAGCAATAAGAATTTATTGATGAATCTGATGAAAGGAATCAACAAAACTCAAGCTCAAAAAGGGAAGAGATAGAGAAAGATTCTGATTCTGTACATCAGGAATCTAAGGAACTAGAATACTATCTTGTTTTCTCTCTGGCCAGAATTAGCAGAAGAATTGTAGTGGAAGTCTTTGATGAGCCACCAGCAGAACCACCAACAAGATGGATAAATCATGGAAATGAACAACTTCGAGTTGTAAGGATGACTACAGATGAAGTGCTTCATAACTGGAAAAATATGGAGTTAGATTGCATAACTATACTGTATAATTCTAAAGACCTTCTGATGAGGTGGTTCTTCCCATGGATGCCATGGTTAAAGGCACACACTGAGAGAGATGAAAGATACTTCAGCTGGTGCTACTCTCAGTTTCCAAATTTAGAACTGGTGTCACAAAACTTCCCCAGGGTTAAGAAGTTTGCAACCATGATGATCAACGACAAGCCCCACTACAAGATCTACTGACATGCTAAAAATCATTATATTCCATATGATCGTAGAGTGGACTCTGATGTAAAAAGGAATATGGCAAAGACGTTGATAGTAGAGTCTATTCACTCTACCACTGATGATGACCAAGTCCAGATTCAGATGTCTCTATCTGCCCAAGCACACCTATCTAACATTCCTGCATCCTCCCACGATTGGTATTCAACGATTTCTCAGATTATTAATACCTTCAAAAATCTGTCCAAGGATGAGAATCATAGAGTCCAATCTAGTGTTCCACAAGAGGCTGCCCAACCAGATGATCAAATTTCCATTTAGCAGGAATTATTAAAGAATTTTGATAACCTAATTGAGAAGATGTCTCAAATCAATGAAAAGTCAAAGATGCTGACAACAACAAAAGACAATTCAGTTCAAGACAGAATCCAAGCTACTGTGGCTAATGTATCTCTAAAAATCAAAGAGAGAGAGAGATAACATCTATTTGAGGTCCATAAATGATCAAAAACCAGAAGCCCTGCGTACATAGAAGGAAAATGAAGAGCAACTCCAAGCCGACTCTGACAAGATTGACCACCTAAATCAGTCCTTCTCTATGCAACTTGAGCTGAGCCAACAAGAACTCAAGTTTGAAGTTGCTAATTCCTCTTATCTAATGGAGCAGCTTATGTCCAACATGGAACAACTCTCTCAAGTGATTAATGACAAAAAGGGGGAGAAAAAGAGGCATAAAAAAGGCAAAGTAAGAGGCATTCACGAAAAGGCAAGGAGAGCAGGAGCAAACAAGAAAGGAAGGCAAAGAAGAAGAAAACTGGAAAAGAAAATGGTTCATCATCTGAGGGGGAGCCAAAGGATGATGGGCCTAAGGCTGAGGGGGAGCAAACAAAAGAAATGAAGTTGACGTTCCAAGGTGAGCAGGTGCAAGAAGATCAAACAGATGAATAGTTGATCAACAGACATTCTGGAAGCATATAGGAGCTAAAAAGGTACATCTCCAACTAGTTAGGTATGTTCTAAATCCAGGATGTAAAATATCAGTGTATTAAATTTCACAACATTTTAAATGACATTCATGATTATCTGTTTTAGAAATATAGCTGCTCACTGTATATAAGAATCATTCATAACATGTATATGCACTTATTATTTTTGTCATAATCAAATAAGGGGAGATTGTCAGGAATAAGCATGTGAATGATATTCCTACTTACATATGATTTGATTATGATGTATATATATATATATATATATATATATATATATATATATATATATATATATATATATATATATATATATATATATATATATATATATATATGAATAAGTATGCAAGTATGCTTGCATTAAGAAAAGCAGTAAAGTCCTTTAATAGATAATAGAAACACATGTACAAGGACTTAGAATGAATTGATCAAATGTGTTAGGTTCATCCTACATAAGAAAAATAGCTCTGTAAAGTTCTTAAAAAGAAATGATGTACAAGGACTATAAATATAGAAAGAACAAGCATGTTAGGTTGATCTTATGATGTAATAGATAGGCTTGTCTGATCGTCGAGCACTACACCAGAAATCGTAGTCTGCCAGGAGAGTCAAGGAAAACTAGAGAGCTATCAAGGCAGAATCGTAGCCTGTAAGATAGTAGATCTCGGAGTTAGTAGACTTCCAGGAGAGACGAGGAAGGATCATAGTGTGTCGAGGAGAACTTCCTCAGGGCCATAGTCTGCTGAGGAAGTCATGTTCAGAATCGTAGAGACAGCCTGCCTACGAGCCGACCGAGCATCTGCCAATGTTAGTCAAGAATCGTAGACTACACTCAGAGTCGTAGAGTCTAATAATCATACCAGAGGCAGAGATCGTAGTCGAGCAAGATCAGATGAAGACAACAAGCACAACGATAGAAATCTTAGAGTGCCAAGATCTAATCTCGGAGTTATAGTGTCTGCACAGCCAAAGCTGAATCGTAGAGTACAGAACTAAGACTTCAACAGATGTGCTCACAATGCCAAAATAGAATTGTAGAGCAAATACGATTCTCAACGAACAAGCACTCCCTGAATATGCATAGGAATGAAGCCTCTAGTTAGCACTGCATAGATATGTCCCACCTGAAGGGAACCAGAGAGCACTCAACGAATGGCATGCAAGCTAACAGAAGACCTAAGCACCGACCCAATCAACATCAAGATTGAGTTATGAAGCTATTTGAGATGAAGTCTTCCACAAGGAGATCAGAGGAAGACTTCTGTAACTGACTAAGGAAAGTCAGCAAGTGCAGTAGCTGTCAAGAAGAAAGATGACAACGATCTTGGAAGTAACCAAGATCTGATACCAGATGAAGATGAGCAGAAAAGAATGAAGACCAGCTGCACCAAAGAAGATGTGGTCCAGACTCAAAGTAGAATGCATAGAGGACCATACCAAGCTGCTAAGTACAAAAGATGTTCAGAACTTAATGACATCTTAGCAGCTCAACACCAACTCCAACAAACAAATAAACAACTCAACAACAAGAAGCCAGGGCCTGAGGGGTCCTTGTCCAGAGGGACTAAATGAGATTCCAAGCCTGCTGGGCTTGAAGCGTTCCTAGGGAACTAGAGATGTTTTAAGGCTGCTGGCCTTGAAGAGTTCTTAGTGAACTGAAGTCCCAAGGCTGCTGGCCTTGAAGGAATCTTAGTGATTCAGGGTGCTGCTCTTCCTTAGTGGAAATCCTGCTAGTTGAAAGCAGAAGAATGGATTAGGAGCTTGAGTCTCTAAACCACTTAAAATCCCTTGTCTTTTACTTTATGTCATTTACATTATGTACATTAACTACTATAACTGCTATGTAAGTTTTAACTGCTTACTACTAAAGTAATTCTATGAACAATGTATGTCTGATTATGAATATATCAATGAAGGGGGTCTTTTACTTATTCCCCTGTGCTTGAAAAGATTCTTAAGTTTGTCATGTGCTACTTAATTAGCAATAAAACTTAATAGAGAAAAAGTATTTTGAAATTCTAAGGATCTATTCAACCCCCCTTCTAGATCTATATTGTGCCTATTGGGAACTAATAAAGTCCATCATCAATATTTTATCTCCGTAACATCAATCAAGATATATCTTGCATAAAATATTCATCTTTGCACTACGGGCCAAAGATATTAATTTGTATCACCAGTTAGTCATGTTCATCTCAACATCTGTTCATCTTTGCACTACGGGTCAAAGATATTCATCAGGTAATCATTCATCTTTGCACTACAGGCCAAAGATATTCATCAAGTATCACCATTAAAGACTGGGGATGATGAAAAATATTTTAGAGAACGAATTCAGTGATATAAAAGGACAAAGATTAGAGACTCGTACTTTAGATAATTCAAGTTTCAAAATACTCTATAATAAACCATAATAGAGTAAAATTCAAGAATGAAGATCAAAATATGGATACAATTAAAGATAGTAACCATAATAGACATCTGGGACAAAAATAATTTTTTTTTTATTTTCAGTGAATAGTGTCGTATTCGTGAATAGTGTCGTATACGTGAATAGTATTATATACATGAATAGTAACTCCGACACAAAAAGGTATAAATTCCATAATAAAATTCATATAAATATTTCAGCATAATGATATTGAAGAAAATAATATCATTTACGAAGAAAATAACATCCCTTACCTCAAAAGAACAATATTTCTGAATGGAAAATCAGATATGATGCTGAAGAAAACTTGCACTGAATAAAAACTCTCAAAGTATCTTAATACTCACAAAATACGCTCAATACTATAGAGAGAGAAAAATTATTTTTGGTGTGATTTTTAATTCTAACTAAGCACCCTATTTATAGAAAAATGCTAGAACGCCAAAGGAGACTAAATTAATAAAATAATAATATTATTTATCTTCCTTCTATGCATGCCAAAACCAAGCTTAGCATGCCTTCTTTGAAAACCCACCACATTTGAAAATTAATTCAGCACATCTTTTCACAAAAACAAAACTGGGTCCCACCCATAATTTTAATAAAAAAATTTAATTTCTGAAACTTCAATAATTCATAATAAATAGCCCTTTTATTAGGAAAAATATGAATTTTATGTCCATTACATAGGAAATCGAATTCTCTACAATAGCTTTAAGTTTTTCCAAATTCCAAATGAAAAATGCCCGAAATCCACATACGAAAGATTTTTAATACATCCATTCTGACAAAATACTGATAAAATACCTCAACATTAATTTCTTCATTTATAATCATATAAAATAAATATTTTCCTATCCTTCATTTATATCCACATAAAATAAATATTTCCTTATTATATAAATCAATAATTAATTATTCACAAATAATATTATAGAATCACAATTATGACAACCAGATCGTTCCAAGGAAAGAGGGGGCTTTTCGATAAGGATTTTTCTTTACTGGCGTGCAATTAGGTGACCAAACCCCTTTCCTAGACAGAACTTCCATAGACATTGCCAATAATGCTATCTAATAATATTATTCAAATAATATAAATTATTGATCTGATAATAGGAAATACTGTGCAATGACAATTATTGAAACAACAATAATATAAAATATTAATGCATCAATTATTGAATCAATAAAATAAAATATTGAATAGTAATTACTGTAATATTTATTGAGTAGTGCCTTTTTACGTAAGAATCAATAATTTGAAAATACTGTGCATTACCGTGTGCTACTGTACTACCACGCATATTACTTTATTTTAACCACCGGGTATTCCAACAATGTTAACGATAATTACTATGCCGTTATTTATAAAAACTCAAACTTGTCATTTTCTACATTCGACAGTTATTCTGTTATGGGGCCCACAAATGGTTGCGTCGTCGTACGAATATTCCCTGATAACAAGAATATTCCACAACCAAATGAATATTCCCCGATAAAAACGAATATTTTATAACCACTTGCTTATTTTACAAAATTTGCACATTTCACCCATAACCAAAGCATTATATCAAATTAACTCCTTATTATTTCAAGATAATGAATAGAGGAAATTCAATTTTATTTATAATAAGTTGGGGTCTTACAACCTCCAATCCTTATGAAATTTCGTCCTCGAAATTGACGTACGTACCTAGTGTTTCGAAAAGGTGAGGGTACCTCGCTTTCATTTTCGATTTCAACTCCCATGTCATTTCCTCCATAGCATGGGTCCTCCACAAAATCTTGACTTATGGTATTACCTTTGTTCGTAGGACATGCTATTTACTATCCAAGATCTTTACAGGTACCTCATTGTACGTTAAATCTTCGACTATCTCGTCTGGTTCTAACGTAATAATGTGGTTTGGGTCTTTTACATATTTACGAAGCATAGATATATGAAAAATATTATGAACACGAGACATGGTTGGAGGTAATGCGAGTCTATAGGCCACGTTTCCTATTCAGTTAGGAATCTCAAATTGACCAATAAATCGTGGAGCAATACGTAACAGTACATGATCTCCAATATTAAATTCAACGTCCTTTCGATGAAGATCATCATAACTCTTTTGTAGATCTTGTGAGGTCTTTATACGTTGCTGGATCATTTGAACCTTTTTTTGTAGTCATGTGTACTAATTTTGGTCCCAACAACGTTGCTTCACCCACCTCGTCCCAACATACTGGAGAATGACACTTTCATCCATACAACGCCTCGAATGGAGCCATGCCTATACTTGTCTAACAACTGTTGTTGTACGAGAATTCCACCAATGACAAGTACTTATCCCAACTTCCTCTGAAATTTAGGACACAGTCTTAATAGATCTTCAAGGGTTTGAATAGTCCTTTTTGATTGCCCATCCGTTTGAGGATGGTATGCTGAAATGAATCGTAAATCCGTGCCCATAGCTTTCCACAATCTAACCAAAAATCGTGAAGTTAATCTTGGGTCACGATCTGAAACTATGGATACTGGCATGCCATGCAATCTCACAATCTCATTTACGTACATACGAGCAAGAATTTCAAGGGAATAAGTCTCACATATAGACAAGAAATGAGAAGACTTGGTTAATCTATCAACAATAACCCAAATTGCATCTATACCTTGAGAAACCTTAGGAAGGCCCGTAACGAAATCCATGGTAATGTGTTCCCACCTCCATTTTAGAATCTCAAGTGGTTGCAATGGACCCTTTGGTACTTGATGCTCTGTCTTTACACGTTGACAGGTTAAACACCTTGAGATAAACTCTGCGATCTCTCTCTTCATATTGCTCCACAAAAATGTATGTCGAAGATCATGATACATTTTGGTACTCCCAGGATGGATTGCAAATGTTGTGTTGTGTACCTCCATCATGATTCTATGCTTCAAGTCAGAATTATTAGGAATGCAAAGTCTGGAGTTGACTCGAAGAATTCCTTCTTCATCGATTCTTGCCTCTGGAATAACACCTTCTTGTACTTTTTTCTTCATACGTATCATCTTTGGGTCTGTGGCTTGAGCAGCTTTAACTTTATTAATTAAAGTCAGTTCTACTCGTATGTTTGATATCATCACATGGGTACTTGGAGCCTTTACCTCTATCTCCATCCTTTGCAAGTTATACAAAATGGGCCTTTGTGTTAACAACATTGCACTCGTACCTGTATACGATCTTCTACTCAATGCGTCAGCTACAATGTTTGCTTTTATAGAATGATATTGAATGCTATGATCGTAATCTTTCAACAGCTCGAGCCAACGTCGTTGCCGCATGTTGAGTTCCTTTTGAGTGAAGAAATATTTGAGGCTTTTATGATCCATATAAATCTTCACTTTCTTCCCATATAGGTAGTCCAGATTTTCAACGCAAAAACGACTGCTGCCAACTCCAAATCATGAGTAGGATAATTCCTCTCATATTCTTTGTGTTGCCACGAGGCATAGGCTATGACCTTCCCATGTTGCATGAGAACACATCCTAACCCTTTACCTGAAGCATCACTATAGATAACAAATCCATCTGAACCAGATGGTATTGTTAGAACGGGTGCCAAAATGAGTCTTCTCTTGAGCTCTTGGAAACTCTTCTCGCATTCCTCGCTCCATATGAATTTTGTATATTTTTGATTTAGCTGAGTTAACGGAGTAGCGATTCGAGATAATCCTTCTATGAATCTCAGATAATAACCAGCTAAGCCCAGAAAGCTACGTACTTCAGTCACTGACTTCGGCTGCTCCCAACTTTGTATTGCTTCAATCTTCGTTGGGTCAACAGATACTCCATGTTTTGAAACCACGTGCCCAAGGAATGCTACTTCCTTAAGACAAAACTCGCATTTTTTTAGCTTGGCATATAGCTTGTTGTCACGAAGTCTTTGAAGTACCAGCTTCAAATGGTGCTCATGATCTTCACAGCTTTTGGAATAGATGAGGATGTCATCAATAAAGACAATAATGAACTAATACAAATATTCCTTGAATACATGGTTCATCATATCCGTGAAAGCTGCAGGAGCATTAGTCAATCCAAAAGACATGACTAGGAATTCATAATACCTGTACCGAGTTCTGAAGGTAGTCTTTGGAATATCCTCTGTTTTAATATTCAGCTGATGATATCCAGAATGAAGATCGATCTTTGAAAAGAATTGTGCTCTTTGCAACTGGTCGAACAGGTCATTAATGCGAGGTAGCGAATACCTATCCTTGATGGTGACATGGTTTAATTCCTGGTAGTCAATACAAAGTCCCATACTTCCGTCTTTCTTCTTTACAAATAAAACAGGAGCACCCCAAGGAGATGTACTAGGACGAATGAAATCGATGTCTAACAATTCCTGTAGTTGGACTTTTAACTCCTGAAGTTCAATAGGAGCCATTCAATATAGGGTTTAAGAAATGGGCTTTATACCCAGTTCAAGATCAATAAAGAATTCAACTTCACGTTCTGGGGGTAGACCAGGAAGTTCTTCAGAAAATACGTCAGGAAATTCACTAACAACAAAAATATTATTCAAACCTGAAGTGCTTTTGTTCAAGTCCATAACATGGGCTAAGAAAGCATGACATCCGTTTTTTAATAAATGAATGGCTTTACGGCTTAATATGATAGTGATTGACTTTAGTGGTTTGGTTGCTTGAATTCGCATAACAGGTTGGTTAGGAATATGAAAACTAACAACCTTACGAAAACAATCAATTTTGGCATGATGAGTAGTTAACCAATCCCTAAAATCACATCAAATGCAAGTATCTTTAAAGAGATAAGATCAACAGGTAATGTGATTGTGCCAACTTGGATCAAACAAGATTTATAAACAGTGGATGTGATAAAAGTTTCTCCTAACGGAGTCTCCGCAGATAAGTCAAAGTCTAATTTCTCCGGAGTCAAGTTTAAACGTTGAGCACAAGTAGGAGAGATAAAAGAATGGGTAGAAATGGTATCTAGTAAGGTATATGTGAGGTCCCCGAATCCGGATACTTGAAACCCGAACTCGGTACTTCACGATATCATTTCTATGAGCGGAATAATACTAATGATAATAACAATAATATAGATTTATCAAATTTATTTTACATATTATCAGAGTTTCCCAAATCCCAAGTTCGAAACCTTTAACATTCATTACATGATAATAATAATATTTATCATCCATGTCCTAATAAAGTTAAACTATTACAAAAGATAGCATAAAAAGTCATTCAGCAACTCTCCCCTTCCCCTTGTTCTTGGCAGATCCTTCGGGTTGTTCATACTTAGTTGAAAACATTTAAATTAAGCAAGGATGAGCATTTGAGTGCCCAGCAAGTATTTATATATATATATATATATAAGCTAAAAGAATTTAAATATTTTCTTTATAATATTCTTCTATAACCAATCAATAGTTGTGAAGTAATCTGTACCAATAATAATAGCATAACAACTCTCTTTCAAATTTTTGAAAATACGTATTGACTATACATGGGGTTTCTGTGACATACTATGAATATTGTTTTCATTTTTGAAAAGGTTTAAACAGAAATTCATCTGTAAACCATCATGACTTACGGGCACGGAGGGTGATAAGCCCCGTTGTACCCTGTATTGATCAATACTACATATACAAGAACGAAGTTATCGTTCACTCTGTCCGCCTTGGGCGCATAAAAATTTTCCCATTATCGGGATGTTCATAACTGTTGGGTTTTCATAACAAAGGTCTTATCTTGTTCAACAATAATATATAATTCAACATATAAATATATCAAAGGTGTATCAACATGTGATTAAATACAATGATTAACCAAGTGGGGACACTTGTATAATCATTTATGAAAATTAACGAATAGAATATATAACTGAATTATCATATACTAACATGTTGATAATCAATGGGTGTATATAATATAGGTTTAACAATTTATACATTAATAATAATAATTCTGAACTTCTCACTTCTGTCCATTGCATAAAGAAAATGCAAAGTTAGGATACTTGCCTGATGCGCTGCTTACTAATCTCAACTTAGTTTTATCTTTTATGAGATCACCTATCATTAATCAGATCATTTTACTGATTAGTATAACATAACGTAACACATAACACTGTCTATTGCAGTCAGCACATTCCTAATCACATAGTCACATAACCTTAACAACCATTGAATCACAAATAAACAGTTAACTAACTAAATTATCTAAGTCCAGATCAATTTCTGAAACATGTCAGTCTACCGACAGCTTTATCAGGTAAATATTGAGTCTAAGACTCTATCCCCAAGTTCAATATCCAAATAGTTAACTTAAACATCAGTCGCACTATTTTTCATAGCCTTATAATAATTATTAAATAATTATTACCATTTACCATAATTTTTGAAATATCAGAATCATTATTAAATGATTTAAATATCAAACAATTCTATTATCATTAACATTTAATCAATATTAAACTATTAATGAAACCATTGCCAAAATATTAAAGTTATGTATAATAACTCAAAATATTCTTAACGTATTAATATTACCCTTAAATGATTTTTTAAACATTTAAAATCATCATTAAATAATTACCATTAATATTTAAATATTAATGAACTATTATCTAACTATGAAAAGTCATTAATTATAACTTAAAATATTTTTAATTCATTTATACCCTTTTTAAATGATTTTTAAATTAATAAAACCATTTTTAAACTATTTATTTAATATAATTATTAAATAAATTTAATATCATTAATATATCATTAATATTAAATTATTAATGAAATTATCCTTTAAACATTAAAATTTATATTTTATAACTTAAAATATCTTTAAATACTTTATGTTCATTTAAAATGATTATTATAATATTAAAATCATTTTTAAATTAAATTATTTAATATAATTATTAAATAAATTTAATATCATTAATAATAATTAATTAATGAAGTTTTCTTTTAAATATTAAAAGTTATATTTTATAACTTAAAATATTTTTAAATACCTTATTCTTATTTAAAATCATTTTTAATATAATAAAATTATTTTTAATTAATTTATTTAATTCATTTAGTAATTAACTTAATTATCATTAATATTAATCTATTAATGAAAATTATCAAATAATATTAAAAGTTATTAAAAATAACTTAAAATATTTTCTTATATCATAATATAATTTTAAATAATTTTTCAAATATTAATATCATTTTCTAAATAATTTATTTAATATTATAATTAAATAAATTAAATACTTTTAATATTCTAAAAATATTAAATATTTATGAAATATATTTAAAATAATTAAAAACTAATTTTTGAAATTTAAAATAATTTTTAATAATTTATTTTGTATTTTTAATAATTAAAAACTATTTTTTTCTATTTATTTATTAATTTTTAGAAAATAAAATACTGTCTGTCACTAAAGGTCACCTATAGTGACAAAACTGTCGCTATAGGTGTTCTTCATGTTCTTGAGTAAACCCAGAACTTCATACACAGTTACCGAGTAGCCTCATTTGACCACAATTTCTGATCGGTTCATGATGTTTCTGGACTATCTATTGCTCCAAACGTATAGAACTAATGTAGTTCTACATGATACAGTAACAATAAAAATCATATAATACATAACAAAGCAGATCTGATCGTCCAAAGTGGCTGTCAGAGCTGTTCTTCATTTTCTGGGTTACCCAGAAATGAAGAACAGTTCGACTGCTCATATTTGGGCTTTCACAACTTGTGATATAAATGATGTTTTAGCGATTTAAAAGATCTAGGTTTTATAACATATGTAGTACTACAGATCTATCACCAAACATTAACATAAAAACAACACGACATAAAGATACATGTTGGTCAAAGGCTGTCAGTCGTCATGTTCATCAGTTTTCTGGGTTACCCAGAAAACCGATGTCATGAACTTCTGCCCTCCTTTGACCAACCACAAAGTCCTGTATACTTGATATCTGAAGTCACTAAAAGCATGGATCGAGAGGTAAACTAACATACTATAACCTAGAATCAAGAATAATAACAAAACATCAAACAAACTGCCAGATCTAGCTGCTTGAACATGTTGTCAGACGCGGGAAATAACCTTCTGGGTTGCCCAGAAATTGTCCGGTCAATGTCGGTCAATGGTATTTGACCGTTAATAACTAACAATATACACATCAAATGACCACGATTCTTTTTGCAGATTAAAGACAACACTACAAACTACATATAACAACTTATAAACAACAAAAATCATAAACTATCAAGGATCTGTGGCCTCTGACAATCGTTGTCAGACCACAGAACCAAGTTTTTCCAGATTTTGCAAAAACTTAAATCCGAGCCTCTAGATGTTATGGATCTAACATCTAGCAACCCAGATCATCAATAGACACTACTAACAACATATTCTAACACTCAAACATAACATCTAACAACCAAAATTTGGACAGATTTTGAATTAGGGTTTAATACCTTCTTCGATCAATTTCTGATTCTGGACTACTGATTTGGTTATGAGTGATCGTGGGGCTTGAAAATGGGACTGATATGCTTGATAATTTCGGAGGTGTGAGGCTTGAGAGCATTTGTTTGAGTGTTGTACAAAAATGACCAACTAATGTTCATTTCTCTCTCTTCAATCTATTTATATATGATGTTTGATGCATGAATGACTGGAAAAGTGGCTTATTTGCTGTCATTTGAAGGTCAAAGGAGTTGTTGGTTTGGTAAACCACTACAAATTTTATCTAGATTTACAAGCAAACTCATTAAAGAATGCAAAAAGGGTATACTAATCATTTGCATTGTTATTTTAAGGGTATACTTGTCCATGGTGCTTGAATCTAGGTTTTAATCACTAGATTTTAAACCTTAAGATTTTCCAAATAATTTCTAGGGTTTGAACAATTAAGACTAAAGTTCAATAAAATTTTAATTATAACTTACTAATTAAAAATTAGGGTTTTAATAGAAAATTAGGGTTCTAGATTTTAGGGTTTTAATATCTCTAATTATAATTAATTGTGTTAATTTAGCGATTAGGGTTTATCCTTTTGGTAATTAGGGTTACCAAATTACAATTAGGATTTATAATTACTAATTTAGAGTTATAGTTTAGTAATTAGGGTTTAACAATTTAGGATTTTTATAATTAACAATTGTAATTCGAATACTTGTTAATTAATCAACTAATCACAATTACCAACAATTTCGAACTCTAATTTGAATTTCAAATAATATAAGATTATATTTTCATAGAAAATAATTAATAAAAACCTTTCGATCTTTAAATTAATTATTATAAGAATATACTTTATAATAGTCAATAATTAAAATAAAATTATTTGTAAACATTCATGAAATAAATATATTTTTATTTACCACATAAATACATATACATAATATCTTGTACAAATCCTCATCCTTAATATATAAAATAAAAAATAATAAAAAAATTTATACACAAAATTTCTTATTTATTTATATAGAAATAATCGGGTTGTCACATTCACCCTCCCTTATAAAGATTCCATCCCCGGTATCACCACTTTAAAACCTATACATACCAGGGTACATAGCGTACAAAATCTTCGCAGTAGATATCGATCACCTTTGATCGAACTGATATTTAACTATTTACTTAAAGCTTGTCTTTCTGATTAAACGAAAATTTGATTTCTAAGGAAACTCAAATTCCTCCTTCAAAATTTCTTTATAAAATAATTTACTATAAATAGGAAAATCATATAAATATGTAATTAAAAGTTATTCGAATATTACCTGGAACTGCATTGCCAGCTGCCACCGTGTCTTGAACCGTCATGTTGAAGACCCTTGATGTTGACTTTGTTGGTTTGTTCGATGATGTCGGTCCCGTGATTGCTAACGTTCCACTACCCTTACCAGTATTCTCCTTTCCTGCCTCCACCCTCCTGTTCGGACAATCCTTCACCCTGTGCTCCATTGATCCACAAATAAAACAACCACTGTTCATTCTAGGATTTGGGCAGTTGGGAGAGATATGACCCTCCTGCCCTCATTTGTAGCAGACAAATTTCCCTTTTAAACATTCTCCAGAGTGGTTCTTTCCACATGTCTTGCACTGAACCGCCTGCCTTTTCACTCCCTCTTGCTTCACATGCACGTTTCCAAAGTAGTTTCCCTTCCTTTTTTTATCAACACTCCTGCTTCCACTATTAATTCTCACCTTTTCAACTCCCTCAACCTTGCCCTTGTTTTTCCTCTCCTTGTTGTAGAGGTTCATATCCTCACTCCCTTCCTTAGCAATTATTGCCTTCTCCATGAGTGCTGCAAATGTTGGAATCTGCAACACTGCCACCTTATTATAGAGCTAGGGTTTTAATCTCAGCTCAAATCTCCTCGCTTTTCTAGCCTCCGTATCAACTTGATGCGGAGCAAACCTAGCTAACTCATTGAATTTCGCGACATATTCCACCACCGACATATCCCCTTGCTTCAACTCCAGAAATTTTACCTCCTTTCTAGACTGCATACTAACTGAAAAATAATTCTCAAAAAATAAAGTCTTAAATCTATCCCATGTTACCACACCTGCTCCTGCCCTCACCTGATTCGCTTCCCACCAGAAATTTGCCTCACCCTTCATCATGTAGGTGGTAAAATAGGTCTTTTGCCCCTCAGCTACCCTAGTTATTACAAACACCTTCTCAATTTTCTTAACCCAAGTTTGGGCTTCTATAGGGTCAGTCGTACCTTTAAATTCTGGTGGTCCTACAACCTTAAAGTCTTTGAAATTTGCCAAGTGATTATCTGGCTGGTTCCCTTGTTGCATAGCCTGGGCTACCATATTTGCGAACTGCTGCATTGGGTCCGCTTGTTGTTGTCCTTCAACGTTGTTGACAGACTCTTCTGCCCTCTGATTTCGAGTTTGACGTCTTGGCGGCATTATCTAGTTAAGTAAAACCATAAATTAACTTACATTCTAAACCTTATCATATAAGTTTAATGTATTAAACTTGTTTCATAACTCAAACTTTGATTCATATTCATTCATTGATTTCAAAATACTTTACATAACATAGCACATAGTGCTTTAAACATCAGTTATCCCTTTGTGACTGCAAAAGTCGGGATTTACTTCACCACTTGTACAAAAGTTTAGAATAATATATTACACAGACATACTAAGCACACATATTATATTAAACATGTCTACACAACAGAACCTATACTACCTATTTACTAAGCCTTCTTTCTTGGACAGCTTCTCGCCTGATGATCTTCCTTTCCACAAATAAAACATGCTCCCCGTTTATAGTCAGGACAATACAGAGTGGTATGCCCTTCATAACCGCAAAGATAACATATTTTTTTTCCATTTCTTCTTACCAGGTTTTCCTAAATCATGGTCTTCTACCTTCCTTTTTCCCTTATCTCTCGGAGCTGCACACGAAGTGTTGCTTGAGGCTCCCATCTGATTAATTTTGAGTTTAAGCTTATCCTGCTCTTCCATTGATTCTATTAACGCTTGACGCAACTGACTATTAAGCAGCTTTTCTATCTCCCACAACCCTTCTAGAGAAGAAACCTTGTTCCTCAAATCCTGTACCTCCATTGATGCTTGATCAGCTTCAGCTTTAGGGTCTGAATCACTATCTGTCAAATCCACTATTTCGGATCTGGTACTATGTTTTCCACGATAACCACCTCGTCCGAGTTGGTTTCATTGTGAGCTTCTATTTCCGCTATTGGCTTCGATATTAACTCCTTCTTTATGATCCGTGGGTATCCTAATCCTTTTTCACCTTACATCTACATACAGCAATTATCCTGATTAGCATATAATATATACACATAACACATAAAGGTTTTATATAAGTTATCTTTTAGTTTGTTTGACGATGAATTTATCTGATTCATCTATTTTAAACTCTATATGAGTTATTTATATTTTCAACTTTTCCCTCTGTTCTAAGGTTATAGCCTAAGGTCTAACCCACCTAAGGTTTCTAACCCTATAGCTCTGATACCATGATGTGAGGTCCCCGAATCCAGATACTTGAAACCCGAACTCGGTACTTCACGATACCATTTCTATGAGCGGAATAATACTAATGATAATAACAATAATATAGATTTATCAAATTTAATTTACATATTATCAGAGTTTCCCAAATCCCAAGTACGAAACCTTTAACATTCATTACATGATAATAATAATAATATTTATCATCCATGTCCTAATAAAGTTAGACTATTACAGAAGATAGCATAAAAAGTCATTCAGCAACTCTCCCCTTCCCCTTGTTCTTGGCAGATCCTTCGGGTTGTTCATACTTAGCTGAAAACATTTAAATTAAGCAAGGATGAGCATTTGAGTACCCAACAAGTATTTATATATATATAAGCTGAAAGAATTTAAATGTTTTCTTTATAATATTCTTCTATAACCAATCAAAAGTTGTGAAGTAATCTGTACCAATATTAATAGCATAACAACCCTCTTTCAAATTTTTGAAAATACGTATTGACTATACATGGGGTTTCTGTGACATACTATGAACATTGTTTTCATTTTTGAAAAGGTTTAAACAAAAATTGATCTGTAAACCGTCATGACTTATGGGCACGGAGGGTGATCAGCCCCGTTGTACCCTGTATTGATCAATACTACATGTACAAGAATGAAGTTATCGTTCACTCTGTCCGCCTTGGGCGCATAAAAATTTTCCCATTATCGGGATGTTCATACCTGTCGGGTTTTCATAACAAAGGTCTTATCTTGTTCAACAATAATATATAATTTAACATATAAATATATCAAAGGTGTATCAACATGTGATTAAATACAATGATTAACCAAGTGGGGACACTTGTATAATCATTTATGGAAA
Organism: Panax japonicus; assembly: GCA_020205505.1. NCBI lineage: Eukaryota > Viridiplantae > Streptophyta > Magnoliopsida > Apiales > Araliaceae > Panax > Panax japonicus. Next base: position 48,524,208 of record CM035099.1, read on the forward strand.
TTAACGAATAGAATATATAACTGAATTATCATATACTAACATGTTGATAATCAAATGGTGTATATAATATAGGTTTAACAATCTGTACATTAATAATAATAATTCTGAACTTCTCACTTCTGTCCATTGCATAAAGAAAATGCAAAGTTAGGATACTTGCCTGATGCGCTGCTTACTAATCTCAACTTAGTTTTATCTTTTATGAGATCACCTATCATTAATCAGATCATTTTACTGATTAGTATAACATAACGTAACACATAACACTGCCTATTGCAGTCAGCACATTCCTAATCACATAGTCACATAACCTTAACAACCATCGAATCACAAATAAACAGTTAACTAACTAAATTATCTAAGTCCAGATCAATTTCTGAAACATGTTAGTCTACCGACAGCTTTATCGGGTAAATATTGAGTCTAAGACTTTATCCCCAAGTTCAATATCCAAATAGTTAACTTAAACATCAGTCGCACTATTTTTCATAGCCTTATAATAATTATTAAATAATTATTACCATTTACCATAATTTTTGAAATATCAGAATCATTATTAAATGATTTAAATATCAAACAATTCTATTATCATTAACATTTAATCAATATTAAACTATTAATGAAACCATTGCCAAAATATTAAAGTTATGTATAATAACTCAAAATATTCTTAACGTATTAATATTACCCTTAAATGATTTTTAAAACATTTAAAATCATCATTAAATAATTACCATTAATATTTAAATATTAATGAACTATTATCTAAATATTAAAAGTCATTAATTATAACTTAAAATATTTTTAATTCATTTATACCCTTTTTAAATGATTTTTAAATTAATAAAACTATTTTTAAACTATTTATTTAATATAATTATTAAATAAATTTAATATCATTAATATATCATTAATATTAAATTATTAATGAAATTATCCTTTAAACATTAAAAGTTATATTTTATAACTTAAAATATCTTTAAATACTTTATTTTCATTTAAAATGATTATTATAATATTAAAATCATTTTAAAACTAAATTATTTAATATAATTATTAAATAAATTTAATATCATTAATAATAATTAATTAATGAAATTTTCCTTTAAATATTAAAAGTTATATTTTATAACTTAAAATATTTTTAATTACCTTATTCTTATTTAAAATTATTTTTAATATAATAAAATCATTTTTAATTAATTTATTTAATTCATTTAGTAAATAACTTAATTATCATTAATATTAATTTATTAATGAAAATTATCAAATAATATTAAAAGTTATTAAAAATAACTTAAAATATTTTCTTATATCATAATATAATTTTAAATGATTTTTTAAATATTAAAATCATTTTTAAATAATTTATTTAATATTATAATTAAATAAATTAAATACTTTTAATATTCCAAAAATATTAAATATTTATGAAATATATTAAAAATAATTAAAAACTAATTTTCAGAATTTAAAATAATTTTTAATAATTTATTTTGTATTTTTAATAATTAAAAACTATTTTTTTCTATTTATTTATTAATTTTCGGAAAATAAAATACCGTCTGTCACTAAAGTTCACCTATAGTGACAAAACTGTCGCTATAGGTGTTCTTCATGTTCTTGAGTAAACCCAGAACTTCATACATAGTTACCGAGTGGCCTCCTTTGACCACAATTTCTGATCGGTTCATGATGTTTCTGGACTATCTATTGCTCCAAACGTATAGAACTAATGTAGTTCTACATGATACAGCAACAATAAAAATTATATAATACATAACAAAGCAGATCTGATCGTCCAAAGTGGCTGTCAGAGCTGTTCTTTATTTTCTGGGTTACCCAGAAATGAATGAACAGTTCGACTGCTCATATTTGGGCTTTCACAACTTGTGATATAAATGATGTTTTAGCGATTTAAAAGATCTAGGTTTTAGAACATATGTAGTGCTACAGATCTATCACCAAACATTAACATAAAAACAACACGACATAAAGATACATGCTGGTCAAAGGCTGTCAGTCGTCATGTTCATCATTTTTCTGGGTTACCCAGAAAACCGATGTCATGAACTTCTGCCCTTCTTTGACCAACCACAAAGTCCTGTATACTTGATATCTGAAGTCACTAAAAGCATGGATCGAGAGGTAAACTAACATACTATAACCTAGAATCAAGAATAATAACAAAACATCAAACAAACTGTCAGATCTAGCTGCTTGAACATGTTGTCAGACGCTGGAAATAACCTTCTGGGTTGCCCAGAAATTGTCCGGTCAATGCCGGTCAATGGTATTTGACCGTTAATAACTAACAATATACACATCAAATGACCACGATTCTTTTTGCAGATTAAAGACAACACTACAAACTACATATAACAACTTATAAACAACAAAAATCATAAACTATCAAGGATCTGTGGCCTCTGACAATCGTTGTCAGACTACAGAACCAAGTTTTTCCAAATTTTGTAAAAACTTAAATCCGAGCCTCTAGATGTTATGGATCTAACATCTAGCAACCCAGATCATCAATAGACACTACTAACAATATATTCTAACACTCAAACATAACATCTAACAACCGAAATTTGGACAGATTTTGAATTAGGGTTTAATACCTTCTTCGATCGATTTCTGATTCTGGACTACTGATTTGTTTATGAGTGATCGTGGGGCTTGAAAATGGGACTGATATGCTTGATAATTTCGGAGGTGTGAGGCTTGAGAGCATTTGTTTGAGTGTTGTACAAAAATGACCAACTAATGTTCATTTCTCTCTTTTCAATCTATTTATATATGATGTTTGATGCATGAATGACTGGAAAAGTGGTTGATTTGCTGTCATTTGAAGGTCAAGGGAGTTGTTGGTTTGGTAAACCACTACAAATTTTATCTAGATTTACAAGCAAACTCATTAAAGAATGCAAAAAGGGTAAAATAGTCATTTGCATTGTTACTTTAAGGGTATACTTGTCCATGGTGCTTGAATCTGGGTTTTAATCACTAGATTTTAAACCTTAAGGTTTTCCAAATAATTTCTAGGGTTTGAACAATTAAGACTAAAGTTCAATAAAATTTTAATTATAACTTACTAATTAAAAATTAGGGTTTTAATAAAAAATAAGGGTTCTAGTTTTTAGGGTTTTAATATCTCTAATTATAATTAACTTTGCTAATTTAGCAATTAGGGTTTATCCTTTTGGTAATTAGGGTTACCAAATTACAATTAGGGTTTCTAATTACTAATTTAGGATTATAGTTTAGTAATTAGGGTTTAATAATTTAGGGTTTCTATAATTAACAATTGTAATTTGAATACTTGTTAATTAATCAACTAATCACAATTACCAACAATTTCGAACTCTAATTTGAATTTCAAATTGGGGTTTCTCATTTCCAAAAATTAGGGTTTTAGAAATATTAATTAGGGTTTATTCTACAAATTAGGGTTCCTAAATATCGGTTAGGGTTTCGATTGCGCAATTAGGGTTTTGCGACCATAATTAGGGCTTTCCTAATTAGCGATTATATTTATAATACCAGACATTAACCACATTATCGCAATTGTCCAATAACTTTAAACTCTAATTTGTATTTTAAATTAGGGTTTCACACAGTATTAATAAGGTTTAACACATAACACCATAATTGGCTAATCATTAACAATACATATATACAGTACATATTTATAGCACTGAAAATCAAAATATAATTAATATTATATTCTTATTCTCATACCTTGACAATAATCCAATTAAGATTTGGATTCCATATCTGATTTATCTTTCATATTTAACATTAATAATTAAGTTAAAATAATTAACTTAATATTCTGAACAAAATTCATATAATGAAATAATCATTATAATTATTCTAAAATCATTTCATATATTATTTAAATAATATAAGATTATATTTTCATAAAAAATAATTAATAAAAACATTTCGATCTTTAAATTAATTATTATAAGAATATACTTTATAATAATCAATAATTAAAATAAAATTATTTGTAAACATTCATGTAATAAATATATTTTTATTTACCACATAAATACATATACATAATATCTTGTACAAATCCTCATCCTTAATATATAAAACAAAAAAAAATTATACACAAAATTTCTTATTTATTTATATAGAAAATATCGGGTTGTCACAGTATAAACTTCGCAAGAGTTCAAGATTAGCTTACCCGTGATCACCTCGTTCGGGTTTCTCGTGTTTTGGATAGTCACAATAAACGCCCTCCCCTGAACCACCGACTTTGTTTTATCCGTAGTCGCCTTTGGTGCCACCGTCCTAGCTGGACTTGACTTTGTTACTGGACAAAACCGGGCTATATGACCATCTTTTCCACAACTGAAACACACCTTGGAAGGATGTGAACAGTTTGGACTTATGTGTCCCTCCTTTCCACATCTGTAGCATCTAACTGCCGGTCGTTCTCCTCCCCTAGAATTTGTTGTTGGTGCTGGTGCTGCTACTGATGTCTTCCTGTCATTGTTGAATCTCCTCTTTTTGAAATTTTCACTTGACTCACCTCTCCTATTATCATGACCACGATTACCACCTGAGTGGTTACTGCTTTTGTCCATATTTTTCCCTCCTCGCTAGTTATCATCGCTTCGATGACTGCTGTCACCGGTATGACCCTGGTTGTGGTCCCTCGGTTGAACATACTTATTATCTCGCTTTAATAATTGAGCCCGGTTGACAACATCTGAATATAAATAAAATTTGTGAGAGATAAGGTATTGTCGAATCTCAGGTTTTAGACCTCTCAAAAACATCCGTGTCATACGTTCCTCATTCTCTACCAAATAAGGTACAAACCTGGATAACTCCGTGAACTTCGCCTCGTACTGGGACACCGTCATATTGTTCTGTTCTAGTCTAATAAGCTCTACCTCCTTCATATGACGAATAATTTTAGGAAAGTACTTTTCATTGAACAGTTTTGAAATCTTTCCCAAGACATGTTGAGTGCGGCTGGATGGGTATGCTTCACAGATTCCCACCAGTAATCTGCCTCACCACGGAACATAAAGGTGGCGAATGGAACCTTCTGCTCTTCCGTGCATCCCAAGACATCGAATATCTTGGTAATTTGCTTGACCCACGTTTCTGCCTTAATCTTATCCTGTTTCCCCAGAAATCTGGTAGTCCCAACTCTTTGAATTGCTGGATGTGACAAACCGCGCGTTGCTATCATTTCCACCCGTATTTTGTACACGATTCTCCCTCGTCTGATTTTGCATGAACTGCAAAAAGCTTCTAAACATCCCATCATTCATCGTTTGTTCAATAGTGTTATTTACAGGAGGAATATTGCCTTCCTGTTGCACGTTCTCCTGGTTGGTGATTGAAGGTTGTTCCACGGTCTCATAAACTCCATTGTTAACGTTCTCAGCTGCCATTCTTAAATACTGCCAGAAAACAAGGGCTAATTAAACAAATTAACATATCACATAATATCCCTATATTATGACCGACCATCAAATAAGCTTAGGTAGGACACACTAGCGAAGGATATACTCGTCTCTCCCCTCCTAGTTCTATTCCCTGATCTCCGCCAGAGACCATATCCCTAAGCTTTGATACCAACTATGACTCCCCTAAAATAGGTATACATCACCCATTTTGAGTCGCCAAAAACATAGTACAGAAACAACTACAGCTTTATTAATACAATTGTCGTGTAAAATACGACAACACATAAACTGTGAGTTTAAATACAAATATTGTCTTCTAGACAATATCTACACTCAAATCAAGTCCTCATTAGAATTATTGATACACTATTTTACAAAATAGTGAGGACTGCTAAAACAACTGTCTAGGACCATCACTCTATACCCCGACTGGTTCCTACTATATTCTCGCTTCCTGAGAAGAAAAAAGGAACAAAAAGGAAAAAGGGTGAGCTCAACTAGCCCAGTAAAAAATATTATGACTAAGATAATGTACAACAAATTATCCTTAGTCCTCAACAGAGAAAATCTGATAGAATATAATAGACAACAAGTTTTAGATCAACAACTACAGCGGAAACAACAATTCATTAGAAGAATTAAGTAGAGAATGAAATCTACTATCGTCTAAGAATTTAAAAGTCCATCATCAATATTTTATTCATGTAACATCAATCAATATACATCTTGCATCAAATATTCATCTTTGCACTATGGGTCAAAGATATTCATTTGTATCACCAGTTGGTCATGTTCATCTCAACACATGTTCATCTTTGCACTATGGGCCAAAGATATTCATCAGGTAATCATTCATCTTTGCACTATAGGCCAAAGATATTCATCAAGTATCACCATTAAAGACTGAGGATGATGAAAAACATTTTAGAGAACGAATCCAGTGATATAAAAGGACAAAGATTAGATATTCGTACTTTAGATAATTCAAGTTTAAAAATACTCCATAATAAACCATAATGGAGTAAAATTCAAGAATGAAGATCAAAATATGGATACAATAAAAGATAGTAACCATAATAGACATGTGGGAAAAAGATGAGAAAATTTTATTTCTCGGTGAATAGTGCTGTATTCGTGAATAGTAACCCCGACACAAAAGGTAGAAATTCCACAATACAATTCATATCAATATTTCAGCATAATGATATTGAAGAAAATAATATCATTTACGAAGAAAATAACATCCCTTACCTCAAAAGAACAATATTTCTGAATGGAATATCAGATATGGTGCTGAAGGAAACTTGCACTGGATAGCAAATCTCAAAGTATCTAAATACTCACAAAATATGCTCGATAATATATAGAGAGAGAAAACTTGTTTCTGATGTGATTTTCAATTCTAACTAAGTACCCTATTTATAGAAAAATGCTAGAACGCCAAAGAAGACTAAATTAATAAAATAATAATATTATTTATCTTCCTTCTACGCATGCCAAGACCAAGCTTAACATGCCTTCTTTGAAAACCCACCACATTTGAAAATTAATTCAGCACATGATTTCACAAAAATAAAAGTGGATCCCACCCATAATTTTAATAAAAATATTTAATTTCTAAAACTTCAATAATTCATAATAAATAGTTCTTTTATCAGAAAAATACAAATTTTATGTCTATTACATAGGAAATCGAATTCTCTACAACTTTGTAGCTTTAAGTTTTTCCAAATTCCAAACAAAAAATACCCGAAATCCATATACGAATAATTTTTAATACCTCCATTCCGACAAAATACTGATAAAATATCTCAGCATTAATTCTTTCATTTATAATCACATAAAATAAATATTTTCCTATCATTCATTTATACCCACATAAAATAAATATTTCCTTATCATATAAATCAATAATTAATTATTCACAAATAATATTACAGAATCACAATTATGACAACCAGGTCGTTCCCAGGAAAGAGGGGCTTTCCGATTAGGATTTCTCTTTACTGGCATGCAATTAGGTGACCAAACCCCTTTCTTAGACAGAACTTCCATAGACATTGCCAATAATGCTATCTAATAATATTATTTAAATATTATAAATTATTGATCTGATAATGGGAAATACTGTGCAATGACAATTATTTAAACAACAATAATATAAATATCAATGCATTAATTATTGAATCAATAAAATAAAATATTGAATAGTAATTACTTTAACAATTATTGTGTAGTACCTTCTAACGTAAGAATCAATAATTCGTAAATATTGTGCAATATCGTGTGCTATTGTGCAACCACGCGTATTACTTTATTTTAACCATCGTGTATTCCAACAATGTTAACGGTAACAAGTACGCTGTTATTTATAAAAACTCAAACTTGTCATTTTCTTCATCCGACAGTTATTCTGTTATGGGGCCCACAAATGACTGCGCCGTCGTACGAATATTCCCCGACAACAAGAATATTCCACGACCAAACGAATATTTCCTGACAAAAATGAATATTTTATATCCACTTGCTTATTTTTCAAAATTTGCACATTTCACCCAGCATTATTTCAAATTAACTCCTTATTATTTCAAGATAATGAATAAAGGAAATTCAATTTTATTTATAATAAGTTGGGGCCTTACAGCAACTGTACATGAGTTAAACATCGTAAACAACTATCAAGTACAACATCTATAACCTCAAACATGGTTCAAAATCATAACTTCATCTAAACAAATCAATCTTCTTGTGATACCATTGAACTCTATCAATCAAGTAACACCTAACTTTACCATGAATCCTTAACCTGCAAAAGTGGTTATTTGCAAGAGTGAGCTCGACAGCTCAATAATTCTAACAGTTTTCATGCATCACATAACATATAATATCATGCTCAGCGTATATAATCATAATCATTTAAATACAACACGCATGTCGCTTCTCACATAATAAGTATAGCGATTAACATATAATCATAGATTGACTTTCAAATTTTATACGTAGCTCATATGCATTTCATATATATAATCAACATTCTCATAGCATAACATAATTTAACCAATAGTTATCAAATTCATAAATCAAATAGGAACTGAAAGACTTACCTGACTCGTAGATTATCAACTACAACTTAGCTGTTTATACTTATCTGCACTTTGTGTATTCCTACATAATTGTATAATCATGGATTCATACCCACCAGTTATACATATCCATACATTTTGAATGTAATAATATATGTCACATTGTTTCCTAACTTTGTTTTCAAAACCTTCATTCACTTCTTTATCATACTCTTAGGATAGCTATGTATGTATATGTATACTTTAGCCACACATACTTGACATCAACATTCATATACATTTATCACACACTTGCCTAGTTATATATTCGATACATATTTAAAACTCATAAATGCATAATCCACATTGTTCATGTGTTTTACAAACCTTAATAAAATTTGACAAATCTGGGTTCTATATAACCATTACATGCTCGTATACTTAAAACATCACTTAAGTCAAGCATTATAGCTTAATACCTTCATACACACATACGTTAAGGTTCAAATCACTATTAAAACACTCAGGCAACACTACCATGTGGCTCTAACTATGTAATCCTTAAAACATATCACGATGCTAAACAACCTTCAATACGCATGCTCACATGTATTCAACTCATTTACATATGGCTAGTATAGTTCATCCTTTGAAAACTAACTTTAAATCATACCTGAATAGTCTATATCATGTGTCACCACCGGGAAAAATCCTTCATGTTCCTAGGTGTTTGGTTTTTACCCTTTATGTTTTCTATGTGTTTTAATTTATCTTGCTTTAAAGGATGAGATTTTAGGAAGAGACCGATATACAATGTCTATGATTTGAAAAGTTTGATTTTAATTGATTGGGCCAAATTAGACAGAGCCGTCAGTTGGTATGAGTTAAATGGTTTTACCAACTCAACCGGAGTTTTGAAAGGTTTATAATATGGCCCAATATGTGACTCCATTTAATTGGTCTTGGAAACCGAGATTCATAGAATTCGGGAGTTTGCTTAAGCGAGGGGAAGGTGTTAGACACCCCCCGACTTTCATGAAACATGATTACTGTATCTTTTCATTCCCTATGCATTGATTGTGTGTGTGTGAAAGTGATACAAATAAAGGTTTTTGAAGTGCTTTATTTGAAAGTAGTGCTATGCCTCTTTTGCACCTATATACAAAGGGTTTGACTTATTGAAAAGTTCAATTTTAAGCAAAGATTATAAAAGTGATTGATGTTTTGAAAACAGGTTTTCAAATCCTTATGCTCAAATAGGAATTGATGCCTTTGATACTTCTATTTTATTCTGTATCCAATTCGGGATCCTAGACTTTCTTAAGTTACGGAATTTTTTTTTGTGTACAGACCTGTTTTGTTATATGTATCCAAATCACACCCAAAACACTGTATTATGTAAAAATTCCAGTTCCATAAAATATTAAACTTTTTTAGTTGTTTTAAAAAAAACAAAAAAAAGGTCCGGATTTTAAAAAAAAATCGGGATCCCGGACTGGATCCTGGTTGTGTGTGTGTGTATATATATATATATATATATATATATATATATATATATATATATATATATATATATATACATAAGTGTCGGACTTCTTATGGGCATGAGCACCATCGAAGTAAGCCCGAATACCACAACCATAGTTTTCACTATTTTAGGACCTTAAACTAGTATAACCATTTTAAGGCCCTGGATTTACAAGTACAAATATTTGCATGCTGGCTGTACAATCGAAAAAGGTCCATCACGGGAACCGGATCTAAATTCATTGATTGAATCATAGATCATGTAGCTCCTAGGCTCACAGGATACACATAATCAGTTTGCATAACGAATATACATTAATAAAATATATATTTATACTACACATCGATGGATGAAAGATTCATCAGTTAAATCCTCGTTAGCGAGTAACCCATAGCTTTCAGTTCCCTCTAGATACAGATCTAGGGTCATATGGTTGTTAAATACTTACAAAAACTAGAAAAAAAAATAGATTTTTACAGATCTTAGCCATTCTAGCTTTCAGGTTCAAGTTTTACAACTTTTGAACTAGTTGAAAGCTAGATCCAGTATAGATCTAGTCAATAAAGCTTAAATATTGACTATTTACAAGAAATAAATAGTTAAAAAGTCAGATCTAACGAATATAAGTTACTAGCTATATATATATATATATATATATACACACACACACATACATATATATATATAGCACTTATATACGTATTAGAGTAAGCGAAAGAAGCAGATTTGGCGAAATCTTACTGTATTACGCGAGAATGGCTATCGAATGGCTTTTAGTGCCTCAAAACATCATTTCCCTCATGTTAAAATTTGATATGTTGTAGTATATATGTATATGAGTGTTTACAAAGAAGTTTTACAAAAATCGGAGTAAGATAAAAGCTCTGTTTAGCTCTCCTAGCCTCTTTCTCTCTCATAAGCCCTCTCATTCTCTATTCTTTTTTTAGAATCAAAGGGGGAGGCTCTATTTATAGACCCGATCAGCTGCGGGTCTACCTTCGGTAGCCGTAGGTAGAGCTGCAACTGGGCTTGGTGGGTCCGGTCTAGTGGACCCTGCTGTCTTGAAGTACGTACACTCTAACCAATGCGTAGTCTGCTTGAACATTCATAACTTGCAATTCGAGAATCCGATGGAGGCGTGCCATACCTTTTCGGAAAGCTCTTTCCGTGAGCTACGTAATGACATGGGGCTTAAAGTTTTTTAAATCAAAGAAGATGAGTCCATGGCTAGATCTTCAAGTCTTTGCAGTCGGTTCATTGAGCTATCTATTGTAGTTTTCTCTAGGGATTGCTGTGATGGTTCTAAATGACATTAGTCATAGTAGTTTGATCAGTATTGATGTTGAATTAGCAAAATTATCCCTTTTACTCTTCCAAGGTTTTTTTCATGCTTGACGCAGTTGTAATTATCTTCCCTTAGGGTTATCTTCGGGGTTTGACTGCCATTGACTTTTATCTGTCCTCAAGGTTATCTCTGAGGTTTATTTGATGATTTCACGGGGCTGTCTCTAGGGGTCTGGTTTGATGATTTCGTGGGGCTGTCTCTGGGGTTTGGTTTGATGATATAGACTTCTAGGGTTGTGTCTGGAAGATAAAAGACGATTATACCCTCCTGTATGGTTAGTCCAAGAAAAGCAAAATTTCAAGTGTCTACAGATGCCCCTCTTTATCATATTTATGCAATGCAATGGAATAAGCATGATAAAGATTGCTAGACATTAGAAATATGATAAATGCAAATGTAATGCAATCCACGGTATGATATGCTATGAATGTTATATGCCTCTGTGGGGTTAACTACCACAGGTTGTGTAAATGATTATTCCTTATTCTTTGCCGGGGATGACTTTTAAGGCGGATACCATCGGACCTTCCCGAAATTCACATTGGAGTTATTATCAACGCTTTCTTTTCTAGATACACATTTTTATTTTACCTCCGCTGGGGATATTCTTCTTTTTACGAGTAACCTCATTGGGGATTCTCGATGCTTATCCTGATGATAGTTTACATCGATTTGCCTCATTGGATTGTCACCAATGGTTTGGATTTTTATCCAGTTTATGTCAGTGTTTCTGCTAGGGATAGAGCTTTACATGATCAATTATCACAGAATCCATCCGATGCCTACTTGAATGGTAGTTTACAAACGTCGATCATCATCGAACTTTCTTGATGCCTACTCGAACGGTAGTTTATAACGGTTGACCATCACCGAACCTTCTCAATGCCTACTCAAACAGTAGTTTATAATGGTTGATCATCACCGAACTCTCTCGATTCTACGTTGGGATGATGCAATAGTTTGCAATATCTGATAATCTGATCTTCGTTGAAGTAGTTTTTAAATGGCTTATATCATCGGACCCTTTCCGATGCTACGCTGGGGTTGTTGCCAACAGTTTGAATTACTGGATCCCTCTCCAAAGCTACAATGGAGCTGTCACCAATGGTTTACAAAAGATTTTCAGACTTCCAAAGTTTGACGTCCCGTTTCAGGGTTTCAGGCCCTTTCTGCTCAATTGCGTAAAATCTTTTTTCTTATTTGACTTTTTGGCTTAGGGGACCCTGCAATAACTCAAATTTGATCGAGCCAGATGGGGTGGGACCCACCCTGAGTTGCTGTAGGTCTACCTACGGTTTCCACAAAGAGACTCACGTTAGACCGCGGGTGGATTTAAACCCACTTGGCCCTTCAAAAGTCATTTTTAACTTGAAAGCCTCTAAAAAAATCTGAACCTTCTGTTGTCTCTTTTTCAGTTCTGATAAAAGAGCTCTAACTCATGCAAGTATATATGCGTCAACAAGTAATACAGAGTAAGTCGAGTATCGATCAACAGGGAATTAACTAATGAAGTTTATCAAGCATTAACCCATAACCATTTCAGTATTATTTAAACGAATGATAGTATATTTTATATTTAAACTATAAAATTAAAAAAATCTAAATATTCCTAGAGTGAGATTAGATAATGAAGACCTGAGATTACAATTTCATCTACTGAATAATTTAAATCCATACACTTCATGTTAAGCCAAACTAATTGTACCGGTTTGTTAGTCGAGAACACTAAAGTAAAGTATAGCCATCTTTCAATGTACCATACCCATATCACATATAATCCACAATTGATAGAATACACATGAACACCCACATTACCTAAATCACTATATGTCTATGTGATTTACAAATAATTAGGGTTTAAGCCCAAGTTCTCAATTGACTATGAGTGGCACTTTGGTATATGTCTATCTTAAGCACAAATCATACATCCCATCACAATGTAGAATATACAATCACAAGTTATCAAGATCAGATCTAAACCCATACTTCATATTTCAAGTTTATATGGGTTATCACAGTAATTGATGGCCAATCAACTAAGCAAATAAGAATAAATCTTAATAGACAATCCCATAGCAATCAATAAGGCTAACAATGAAATATATCAGATTAAACTAAGCCATAGAATCCATTGCAATCTTAGAATAGAATTTAAATCATAATTGAATTAATGCTATTATCCGCATATTGAAAACGCATCATGAGATACAATAAGCAATCAAAGAGAGAATAAGGGTAGAGAATTGTAGTGAAAATCTGTTCTCTTGAGCCAAGGTTGAATCTCTAATGATTTCCAATTGCTTCAAGTCTCCAATCCAATCAACTCTAGAAAATACCTACACTAATCTACTCTATTCTATTATTGAAATTATAGAGAGAAGACGAAAATAGCTATCTCTTCCCCCAAAGGGTGGAATCTCCTTTACATAATGTAAATACGTCTAATATATAAGCCCTAATTGAATCCCCATCTCAATTACGCTTCAATTGCCCTGTTTAGTGAAAAGTCAGCTTTAGTCAACATCAGACGGGGCTCGGCCGGGCAGGAATTGACCTGAAGTTGGGCACGCTCGCGCTCAAGTGTTAAATCGCGTCTTTTTGCTCCTGTAACTCGCGTGGCCGCGCAGGAAATGAACTACAAAGTCGCGCGCCCGCGAGGTTGATTTTCTGCTGCAGTCTGCTTTGGTAAAATGACCATAAATTTTGATCCAGGAAGAGTTACAGGGCTTGACACCTATCAAATCGAAGATATCGACAAGATCTACAACTTTCATTCTTTGATGATTGAGAAATTCTGGCCAGATGAAGGTTGAATTTGGGCTGGAAGGGACTGCTATGAAAATGGCTAACCAAAATAGCGAAGTTTGACGTCCGTTGGTACAACGATCATAACTCTTGCATCCGAACTCCGATTAGAACGATTCAAGATATTCCGGAAAGCTACGAAGACGCTCTACAATGTAGTCCAAGTTCCAAGCCAAGAACATAAAATGAACATGAAAGCCCAAATGATGTCTGGATTACTTTTCTTAAGGTTTTCCTACCAATTCTTTGCGATTTTCTTGCTTTTCCTTACCAATAATCGCTCACACTGCTCCCAAACATATAACCTACAAAATGAACACAAAATGCATGAAAAGTAACTAAAGCACATAAATATAAGCAACTAATTCAAGTAAAAGATACCGGATAAGTGTATATAAAATCCACTTATTACCTTCTAACTCAGATCTACTCAATTCGGGCTGCTTTTTACGAAATTCGTCGCTGTACAATCATTCTGCCCAACACTAGTAATGTTTACATCATTTTTTTTCAAGTTTTGACCATTAAAATGCTAGATTTCTTGCAGTATGGTTTTAAACGCAATGTATCAAATATGTATGCATAGATGACTCAATAAAAATGAACAGACTTAGTAAATACTTGTATTTTACCATGCTGGACATTTCGGTATGAAAAAAATTTCACTTTTGTGATAATCAATTTTCACCCTTTTGCCTGGTTTATTCATCCTATTTGAGAACAAATGAACATGAATTTTTCAAATAAAAATACACATGGTAATTTGGCTGCCATTATGAGTTTAATTTTAATGTTTTTCACCTATATGTAATGCTCATGTTTTTGGGTTGGTGTGCCACTGAATGGCTGAAAATAGTATGCACACAAATCAATCATGTTGATGATAAAGCATAAATATTGTAACAATCTTATTCGTTTATTAATAAAATTATTCATTTACTAAAGGATTTAATTTATCTACATGGTGATATTTTTATAATATGTGATAAACCCATAGTTTTAAGAAATGCTTTTAGAAATGAGATCATGATAATGAGATATAAATTCTTAGATAGCTTAAAAACTAAAATGTTCCCAATCGATGGATTATTAAAAAAGGGATTAGTGAATTCGGATAGATTGGTACATACGTTGCTTGCTCATTGGATGAGGATGATTGATCACATGATCATTTGTGTGGAGACACTAAAGCAAGTATGTAGGTGCATATTGGAAAATAAGTTCACTGAACGTGGCTCGCTAAGGAATATCTAATGGAGTTTTCCTTGTCTGTTCATAGGAATTCCAGTAGTGATAGTAGTACAAGTGATCCTTAGACTTGAGATCATCATAGTATCTTGTGTATGATAAGTTATACTTTAACTTATTCCTTAAGACCCTTAGGGTATATCAAAGGGTATGCTTGAGTATAATAAGTTGTACATGGATATAATGTATGATCAATAAATAATCTACCGATTCTAGTAAAAGAAGAGAAATGTCCTATGTGATTCGATAAATGATAACCCAGTAGTCCTTGGCCAAGGCAGAATGAAATTAGAAAAGATGTCACGCCGCAAAAGGAAAAATATTTATTTAAGAAGTAAATGGCATAATCGTAATAATAAGTTAAGTGTATTTAATTTAATCTATGATGATAGAATAAATTAAATAGCTTAATATTTATTATTTAATATTTTGGAAATATTAAATATAAATTAATAATAGGAGTCTTATTATTATTACTATTATTTAATTCCTAAAGGAGTTTGGGAATTAATTTAATATAAGTACTCTCATTTATTTCTAATAAGATTATGAGGCAAATTAATTAAAAGAGTTTAATTAAATATCCCTAATAAGATTAGGGAGCCTAATTAATTAAAGAAATTTAATTAATTAAATAATACCCTAATTTTTAATTAGATTTGAAAGATTAACTGATATCTTTATAAGAGGAGTCTTATATCAAATATTAGTGTGGAAATATATATGTGATTCCAAATAGTTGGGAGAATATGCCCTTTTTTCTATAGAGATAGAAATACTAGGTTTTGAGAAAAACACCCATCTTCTTGAATATTTGTTCTTCCTTGGTGGATCACCTCTAGAGGCCAAACACTCGGGTGGCTAACGTTGATCAAAGAAAGGAATCAAACCCAGTGGATTCAAGTTGAACGTGAAAAGGATTGGAGGTGAACTCGTACCTGAGGAAGCTAGTTTCTACAAGTGTATGAATATGTTCTCCACCTCTTTTCTATTGATTGATAATTATGCACATAGTATGATCTTGGTGATGGGTGTGACAACTCAGAAAATCTGATTGTCCAGAATTTAAGTTTAAAGAATTAGTTATTAATAAAATGAATTTTTATTAACAATATTATGTGCTATGTGTTTATTAATCGTTCTAGAATCTAGGATGATTATAATACAGGAGGATTATGGCTACGAGCTAAACTGAACGAGTAAGAATTTTCAAGACGAAAAGAAAAAATTTCTGGGAACAAAAATATTTTCGAGGAAAAGGACGAAATATGCACTATTCACCTGACAAAACCTTAAGGGTTAGGGTTTGAATAACCTAAGCCTTTTCAAGAGTTCGGTATGTCGAAATGACATTCCGTCGAAAGATTCGATGATAATATATCGTGAAAAGGTAAGTAATTCGATAAAAGTTTTTTTCGAAAAACATGCAAAAATCGGACGAAATGAAAACAACGAATAGTACTATTATGTACTTTTCATTCGTTTAACAACGTTAGAGGAAAACATGAAGGAAAATGCTTATCATCAAAAAGTGTTTTTCAGTTTTTCGGAGTTTCGAAGAATGTATAAAAGTTAAACTATAGAGGAAAGACGAAATATCCAAAAATATTTGGATTCCGAGAATCGCAGTTTTCGAACTTTCGGACTTATTTCGTAAGACGGAAGCACGAAGCTTCGTGAATAGTAAGGAGGTGTGAATAGTAGCTTTGGGGGCGAAATGACTATTTTGCCCCTAGCCTGGTTTTCTATAAAGGAGGGCCTTAGCTCATTTGTTGTTAATTTTGAAAATCACCAACACTTGATAGAGAGAGAGGGAGAGAGTTCGGATGAAGAGGAGAAGGAAGAGGAAAAGCTAGCCCGAGTGCAAACTTTGTCTAACGGAAGAAGATTAAAGAAGAAAGGTAATCCAAAACCTAGTCTAATATAAATTTTCTTTAAGTTTTATATGGAGTCATATAACTTAATGAGAATAGAAGTAAAAGATGTTAAGAATAATTTTCATATGGTTGAAATCATGAGAAAACAAAGAAATAAGAATTAAAAATTTAGTTTATAAATTTCTTAAGGAAGTATGAGTTTTGTAATGAATTTAAATGATTCGAATGAATCATATGAACGATTCGGTGAAATAAGTAAGGAATGGTGTCTTATAACACCTAATTCCAAGAAAAAGTGAAATCGTAATCAAAGTATGGATTAAAAATAAAGAACGATCGAAGAACACGGGAAAAATATTGTTTATGGACAAATTTAAAACAATCGTAGTATAAATTGTTGTTGATGGACAAGTTTAACACCATCGCATATAAGTTAGTTGCTTATTGCATGGTTAGGAATGATAGAAATATTCATGAAGAATGGATTAAACTTAGCTATAACGAAGTTATGACGAAAATTTTGTAAAAAACGAATGAAAATTAGAAAGTATATAAATGAACCCGAATGTGTAGGGTTTCATAAGAATGTAAGAGAACGTAGAAAACGTGAGTCGTGGACTCAAGAACGAATAAGTTTCAAGTTTGGATGACCGAATTACGGATGAACGAACGAAGAACGTTAATAGCGTAAAATGAACGAGTGATGAAGATTAAGCCAATCGAATGGCATGTTAACGGATTCAGAATGAATTTATGTCCAAGGAAAGTTGAAGTACATAGGATAAAGAAGAGAATGGCTTTGGAACGGCCTCATTCCAAGTTAGGACGAAGAAGTTATGAGATTTCAAGAATAGGCGTCTCAAACATATTCAACACTTATAAAAAAATTTAAGGTTTGATGCCTGGCGCCACAGCGCCAGTTAAGCATTGGGAGGCGGCACCACAACGCCAACCCAGGAAGTCCACTACTGCTTAGTTGCGCTGCAACACAAGAAGGAAGGAAGGAACCGGCGCCGCAGCACCGGTGCAGGGCAAGGCCCAGTGATGAGCTTTTAATTGCTCAACTCCTGGGGGAAGTATAAGGAAAGATAATGAACATATAATTAACCTAATGTAACACTTAATCAAGTGATTTAACCGTTAATAAAGGTTGAATGAAAAGATTGAATGAGATTAAAAGACAAAGAATATAAACACAACGTAGTTGCGATGAATGATCGGTCTTAGCATAAAACGAATCATATGGTTTCGACATTAAGAAAGAATAATGAACGTGGGGTTCATATAAGGGATAACGAATGAATGTAATTAAAACCTTAATTAGAGGTTGAATGAGAGATTAAAAGATGAACAACGTGAACGCAGAATACATAAACGATCTTCGTGAATCGTATTCGCATAGGGCGAACGTTCTAAGTATACATTGGTTGTATGAATTAGACGTTGATGAAGGTAGTATGATATGAATTATCATGAAAGCCGTAACGAATAGTAATAAGATTAATGAAAGTCGAATGTGAGTCAGATAGAGAATGTTATAATGAAATGTAAGCGTTAAACATTGTAGCTGATGTAAGGGTTGAGTGTACGCGAATATTAAACGGGTAGAACCTACACACCATGTATGGTTTGACCATAAGGTAATGAAGACCAATGATTAAACTGTGAACGGTGAAGAAATTGAATTAAAGATAATTACGTATATCGTTAAGAAGCTGAGTAATGATTATAACTTAGATGACATTCCGAGTTGAATGAACTGGACATTGTAAGATAAGAATAAGGTAACGTAAAATGCTTAACACTATGAATGCTTTTAAAGATTTTAACAATTTAATTTATCCAGAATTCAATAATAACCAAATTGTCAACATGATACTGTTTTGTGGAGTAAAATTCAAGAATAATATTATATCAAAAATGATTTGAACAGAAAATAATATTTCAACGAATAGTCAATGAAGATAATAACATTATTCATTATATTATAAACTCCATTTAATATTATTCATTATATAATAACATTAAATTCATTTAGTAATATTATTAATCATTAAATAATATTTAAATCAATGATTTCATAACACCTTAATCCAAATGTTATAAATCACTTAATAATCTCATAATCTAATATTATTAATATTATCACAAATTTAATTATTTCTTAAACTTATAAATAATTTATTTTAATTGTTTACACTTTACTAATTAATGCATTTAATCATCCTAAAATACCAAACTCATAAGATTTCATCACCAATAACCAAAACCCTCATCAAAAATCTGCATATACCTTATATAGGGTTCTTAAGCCATAAAATTCTATTTTTCAATTTTCTTTCTTCGGATAACATATTTAATTCATTTACTCCTAGCTAGTCCATTTTCATGGAAAATACCAAATCAGCCCCAGAAAATTTTCTTTTCTGGAATTTAGTAGAATATAGTCCCATATTGAACATATATTTTTTTCCAAATTTTTAAAATTCATTTACTATTTTTCATATGGCCAAAACTGTCGGATATTTAGACAATTATAATAAATTATACTTTTGTCCAAAAATTCTGAAATTTACAGAGTATACTGCTGGTATATACATGTACTCCCAATAAAAATTTCACAAATTTTGGAGTTAACCACAAGGAGTTATAAGGGTTTACTTTTAAAATAATCTTTTCCCATAAAATTCATAACTCTTAATTTATACATCCAAAAATCGTCATTTTTAGACACAATCTAGAAAACTCATCAAATTATCATTTTAAATTTTTCTAGAATTTTTGAGGGTAGGAAAAATTACGAAACTGAAAAACATAATAACCCTTACAATCTCTTACCTCAAAAGAGCAGTATTTCTGACTGGAATATCGGATATAAAGTCGAATGAAACTTGCACTGAATAGCAATTCTTAAAATATCTAAATACTCACAAAAATACGCTCGATAATATAGAGAGAGAAAACTTATGTTTCTGGTGTGATTTTCAATTCTAACCTAAGCACCTATTTATAGGAAAATGCTAGAACGTCAAAGGAGACTAAATTAATAAAATATTAATAAAACATTCTACGCATGTTATTTTGAATAAAACTCAGCCACCACAAGTGGGGCCCACCAAAAATCAGTCATCTTCCCCAACAACCAAAAGTGGGTCCCACCTTCTAGAAATCTCCACCCAAAATCATTTATAAAACTAATTTTCGAATCAGTCACCTCTTAAAATTCATAACAAATCATACGTTAATTTTTAACGGTTCAAAATTTGTGGACATATACTCAACTTATATATGTATAACATATCCAAAAATAACAACGATCCAACGGTCGGATTAAAAATTATAACTCACATAATATATCTCAAGAACACTAATTTTTCGGATTATGAGTCTTTCGGACCAGTTTCATTCAAACAGTCACCACGAAAAATTCACAATGAAATTTTGGGTGATTCCAATTTCTACGGTTAGCCTACTTCCAGGGCTTTCTTTTAATATATGGCTCATCTCCTAACTCATTATACACAAAGAGTTATAGATTTTACAAAATCAAGTAATAAATTAATTTTCTGAAAATTTTCAAATTTCGTTCCTCATTTCGATAAAATACTAATAAAACACCTCAGCATTAATTTCTTCATTTATAACCGTATAAAAATATATATTTCCTTATCATAAAAATCAATAATTAATTATTCACAAATAATATTACAGAATCATAATTACGACAACCACGTCGTTCCTAGGAAAGAGGGGGCTTTCCGATAAGGATTTCTTCTTACTGGCTCGCAATTAGGTAACCAAACCTCTCCTTGACAGAACTTTCTAGACATTGTCAATAATGCTATCTAATAATATTATTCAAATAATATAAATTATTGATCTGGTAATGGAAAATAATATGCAGTGATAATTATTGAAACAACAATAATATAAAATATCAACGCAGCAATTATTGAACTAATAAAATAAAATATTGAACAATAATTACTATAACAATTATTGAGTAGTGTCTTCTTACGTAAGAAACAATAATTCAAAAATATTATGCAATACAATGTGCTACTGTGCAACAACACGTATTACTTTACCCACTGGGTATTCCAACAGTTTTAATGGTAACAACTACGCCGTTATTTATAAAAAAACTCATACTTGTCGTTTTTTTTATTTGACAAGTATTCTGTTATGGGGTACACAAATGGTTGCGTCGTCGTACGAATATTCTCCGATAGCAAGAATATTCCACGACTAAACGAATATTCCCCGACAACAATGAGTATTTTATAGTCACTTGCTTATTTTGAAAAAAAAATAAATTCATATATCACCCTTAACTTTAACTTTTTATCAATTTAACCATTTACTGAATAAAAATTATAAGAAAAATTGAATACTTTTATTTCATAAAATTCAGGGTCTTACAACTTGACCATGAACCTTATTTTTATAGCCTAATAAAAATTAAATTTTATAGGCCTGGTCCATTTTTGGCCCAGTCCGTTTTGACCGGTCCAACCCATTTGTCAAGTTTATTTAAAGATGAAATCTTAAGCCTAATGACCTAATTGATAAATGATCTTTTTTGAATATATTTTTTTTTTCTGGTTACACAAAAAACTGACTATATAAAGTTATATTTTATCTTCAAGTTTGTCATTATTTTACTGAGAAATTATTAATCTCTTGAATAAATATGGTATAAAATACATTCTTAATATTTTTAAATTTTATATACTATTTGTATGAAACAAAAAAAAAGTAATACGTTGTTTTCTTATTCAAAATTAACGGTGAAAGGTATATACATTAACCTTATATAGTCCCTATGAAACTATGTAAGTAAGATCAATTCAATTCTCCAAAATTACGATCAATGAACTTTTAAAAAAGTGTTAACTTCAAAACAAGAAAAATAAATCGATAAATCGTATATGATTCTTCATTAGTGACTTGACTAGTGTTCCTGATTTGGGCATCAAAAGCCCCTGGTCCACCACTTTCCTCAATTTGAGAGGTCTCTTAAGAGAAGCTAATAAAATTTTTCTTATCCAAAATTTAAAGAATAATACTATGTGCACAAATTGTATATAAAAAAATTATATATAAAAAGAAAAAGTAAGATTAAGCATGACAAAATATGGTTATAGGTTGGTTTTAATTTATAAAATTTGGTTATGGTTCAATTTAAAAACTAAAATCATATTAACTATTTTTAATTGCTATGAAGTGTCACTTTCGCAAGGGGCAAGATAACAAAAATAATAATTCTCAGCCTAAGCCCCAAGCAAACTTGGTTGAATCCGATGATGTTATTGTAGTTGTTGTCTCGGAAGTAAACCTAGTTGACAACTTCACGGAATGGGTAGTAGATACCGGGGCCACTAGACACATTTGCGCGAATAGAGACGTAATTTTCAACTATGAAAATGTGACTAATGGAGAAAAGGTTTTTATGGGGGATTCTTGAGCCACCAATGTTGCGGGAAAAGGGAAGGTTTTACTAAAATTAATTTCTGGGAAAACAATTGCTTTACAAGATGTTCTTCATGTGCGCGATATTCGTAGAAATCTTATGTCTGGATCTTTGTTGAATAAAGCTGGGATTAAAATTGTGTTTGAATCTGATAAACTTGTACTTACTCGTAATGGAGAATTTGTTGGGAAAGGTTTTTTGTAATATGGATTTATTTGTACTTGATGCTTCTGCTGAATTGAATAATAAGAATGCTTCTTTTGCTTATATTGTTGAATCTTTGGATATGTGGCTTGCTAGATTAGGACATGTGAATGTAGCTTCTATTAAAAAAAATTGAAATAACTTGAACTTATACCTAATCTTGCAAATACCGAGTTTAATAAATGTGAAATTTGTGTAGAAGCAAAACATGCTAAGAAACCTTTTAAAAGTGTTGAAAGACAAACTGAACTACTTAAGTTAATTCACAGTGATCTAGCTGATTTTAAAAATACTACGAGTAGAGGTGGTAAGAAATATTATATTTCTTTTGTAGATGATATGATATACTCAAATTTATCTACTTTTCTCTAAAGATGAAGCAGAAGAAATATTTATTAAATATAAAGCGGAAGTTAAAAATCTGTTAGAAAGAAAAATTAAAAGACTTAGATATGATTGTGGAGGTGAATATGATTCAGGAAGTCTTAAAAAAATTTGTGAACTAAATGGAATTATACATGAAACTTATCCTCCTTATTCTCCATAGTCCAATGGAGTTGCAGAAAGGAAAAATAGAACACTCAAAGATATGATGAATGCTATGTTAATTAATTCTGGTTTACCTTCTAATATGTGGGGAGAAGCTTGCCTTTCTTCAAATCATATTTTAAATAGAGTTCCACATAAAAAGATAGAATCTACACCATATCATTTATGGAAGAAACATGCACCTAATTTGGGGTATCTTAAAGTGTGGGGGTGTCTAGCTAAAGTAGTTATACCAGAATTTAAAAGGAATAAAATTGGACCTAAAACAATGAATTGCATTTTTATTGGATATGCTTCTAATAGTGCTGCTTATAGATTTTTGGTAATTAAAGATGCAATTAATAATTATCAAAATAATTCAATTTTGGAAACAAAAGATGCAGAATTTTTTGAAAATATATTTCCAATGAAAATAAGAGATGAGGGCAATCCTTCTTCTAGTAAACATCTTAAAAGGAAAGATAAAGAACATGTACTTGCATCTACTAGAAGTAAAAGGCAACGTTTTGAAAAAACTTTTGGTCCATATTTTATAACTCCTTTCATAACAGAAGATGACCCTAAAACTTATGAAGAAGCAATGAAATCAATTGGTGCAAATTTTTGGAAAGATGCTATTAATAGTGAACTAGATTCTATTATGTCTAACTATACATGGGAACTGGTTAATTTGCCTAGAGGATGTAAATCTATTGGATGTAAATGGGTGTTTAAAAAGAAGTTAAAAGTTGATGGGTCTATTGATAAATTTAAGGCAAAACTTGTAGCAAAAGGGTTTACTCAAAAAAAAGGTTTTGATTATTTTGACACTTACTCACCAGTAACTAAATTAGCAACTATAAGAATTTTAATTGCTTTGACTTCTATTTATAAATTGATAACCCACCAAATGGACGTTAAAACTACCTTTTTGAATGGAGAGTTAAATAAAGAAATATATATGTGTCAACTTGAAGGGTTTGTTGTTCCGAGTGAAGAATAAAAAGTGTGTAGACTTGTAAAATCTTTGTATAGTTTGAAACAAGCGCCAAAACAATGGAATGACAAATTTAATGAAACTCTCTTGTCTAATAATTTTGTGACAAATGAATCTGATAGTTGTGTTTATAGTAGATTCAATGGAAATTGTGGTGTGATTATTTGTTTATATGTGGATGACTTGCTAATATTTGGTACTGATGAGAAAATTGTGAAAACTACTAAAGATTTTTTATCTTCTAAATTTGACATGAAAGATTTAGGAGAAGCAGATTTGATTCTTGGCATGAAAATAAATAAACATGCAAATGGGTTAGTTTTATCACAGTTCCATTATGTAGAAAATATTCTTAAGAAATTTAATTTCTTTAATGAAGAGCCATTAGGAACTCCTTATGACTCTAGTGTGCATTTAAAGAAAAATAAAGGGAATGGTATTGCACAAATTGAATATGCTAAAATCATTGGTAGTGTAATGTATTTAATGAATTATACTCTGTGACAACCCGAGAATTTGGACAATTTATTAAAATCTTAAATGATTGATTTAAGGTCAAATAATAGACATAGACAGAAAATAAGTGTATGTGTTTGATGTTATTGGGATTGAATTTTGAGGATTTCAAAATTCGGTGAAGGATATAGGTGAATTTTTCAGGAATAAGGATTTATGTGAATATGTATGTGTACTAAATGTGGTTAAGGGTCAAGGGTTGACCAGATTAATTATATATGTGTCAAACCCTAAGTATATATTAAGAACATCAACGTTCTGTTAGAAAACCCTAGCAATGGATAAGAAATCGTAGAAATCGGTTCTGAAACCCTAGTTTCAGTTCTGGGAATCCGAAATCCTAAATTCATGCTATGAATATGGTGATTAAGTTAGAAAACCCTAACGATATATTCAGAAACTCTAATTTCAGTATCGAGAATTTAAACCCTAATTTGGGAATTCTAATGCGAAGTATTAAACCCTAAGGGTTAAAAAGTTGTGTGTAAGGAATATGAACATTATGTGATGGTTTATCTTTGTTTATTATATAAACAAACAAAAGAAACTAGTGTAACCCTAATTATATATTAGGAATGAAGGATTTAATAACTTAAGGGTTATGGAAAAAGAGAATTGTGGTATTTAGAATACTTATTAATTCTAGGAGATTTATTTTATATATCTCAAATGATTAATTTTATAACCTAATTATAGCAAGTCTAATTGGGTTAAAGAAATAAGTGTGCATGAGCAAGGATTTGTGTTATAATTGAGGGAATGAAAACCCTAATTAAATGAATTGGGTTGGATAAGAATTTAAGGTATTGGATTATGTATATTTATAGCCCAAGTGTTGGCCAATGAAATTAGTTAGAGGCCCAAGCAATACATTAATTGAGTGGCTGTGACAACCCGAGAATTTAGACAATTTATGAAAATCTCAAATGATTGATTTAAGGTCGAATATTAGACCTAGACAGAAAATAAGTGTATGCGTATGTTGTTATTAGGGTGGAATTTTGAGGATTTCAAAATTTCGTGAAGGCTTTTAGGTGAATTATTCAGGATTAAGTGTTTATGTGAATATGCTCTGTGCATATGGTTAATGATGTGTTCAGAATGTGGTTAAGGTTTATGGGTTGACCAGATAAATTACATCTGTGACAAACCCTATGTATATATTAAGAACGTCAACGTTCAGTTAGAAAATTCTAACGTCTGATAAGAAACCCTAGCAATCAGTTCTGTAAACCCTAGTTTCAGTTCTGGGAGTCTGAAACCCTAATTCGGATATTGAAAACCCTAGATTGGGAAAACAATGTTATGTACAAGGTTAAACGTCATTAATTAGGAAAAACCCTAATTAATTACTGGAAATTCTAATTGATTATTAGAAAACCCTAATACCAGATCTGAAAACCTTAATTTCATATTCTGATAAAATGAAGCCCTAATCTGGGAATAGAAAGGATAATTATAATGCTTATGTGGTATTAATTATACTACAAATTAGGGCAAAGCTTAATTAATTAGCAAACCCTAATTTCAAATTTAGAAAACCCTAATTTCGGGATTTGAAACCCAAATTTTTAATTAGGGAAAGCGAAAGTGTTAATTGAATACTTTTAATATTAATTAGGATATACTAATTCTAATTTTCAAGATTTAGTAATTAGAAAACTCTAATCTAATTACGAATATTTAATTTCTATTTTAGAAAATTATTTTATTAGAAACCCTAATTTGTGGGTTGAAAACCCTGATTCGTGATTTTAAACCCTAATTGTTCAGTGGTGGAATTAATTGCTATATTAGCCATGTTAATTGGGAGATATAAATCCTAATTGCCAAGTTATTAGAAACCCTAATTGGATTAGAAAATCTAATTTCTATATTTAAAAGATTACTTTTCTATTTAAAAACCCTAAAATGTGGTTTTGAAACCTATTGTGCAATTGTGGGCCTAAGTGCTAATTTAGCGATTTTAATTAGGATAAATTAGTCCTAATTAATAAGATTGTTGTGTGATTAGGAAATTATGAAATAATTAGGAAGTCCTAATTATAGATTAGAAATCAAAATTTTCTATTTTAAAATTTAATTAGAAAATTTTGGAAATTCCAAGTTGCTAAATATTTGAGGGTTAAAACCCAAACCCTAAATTAGTCCCAAACCCTAAATCTAAGTATGCTCCAAACCCTAAACCCTAAGGGTTTCATCAAATGAGAAAGTCTAGAAAATTAAGGAAATGACCGAAATGTCCTTATTGCATAATGGAAGCTAACTTGCATATCTTGTCATGATTTTGGGTTGTTCAACAACCCTAAGGTCTAAACCTAGCTAGCATGTGGCTATATCTAATTTATCAGCCATCTAGAACATCTTGATGCATTGTATCATGCCAATTTTAAGATTAAAGAGAGTTAAAGTGCTAGCTATACTTTTCATATCAACCAAGTCCCTTCTCTCTCCTCAATTTCGAGACTTAGTGTGAGAGAGAGTAAGAATCAAAGCCATGATCAGTTCATAGCAAGCCAAGAACAAAATCAAAGGGCAGAAAATTAAAATCAAAGCATAAACGGTATAAAATCTTAATTTTTAGAAATCCTTCAATTCTTGGTTAAATGTTGCAATTGATTGTGGAAAGATGTGTAATAGGGTGTCAATTGATGTTCTGGGTTGTTAAATCCATGACCCATAACATCAAAATGTACGAATTTAAAGTTTTAGCAAATCTGGAAATCTGGAAATTTCGTTTTTTTAGCCAAATGTCAGATACGATAGATCCGTCTGTGTTATGATTTTTTTGATGTTTAAAACTTGTAACATGTAGCATGTTATGTGTTCTTTAAGTTTCAAAAAGAATCAGACCCAGATCTATTATAGATCGCACGATATAAACGGTCAAAACCCGTTGACCAATCTGTCCAAAATCGCGAACCCAGAAAATTGAGAAACAGTGTCCGTGTCCTACTTTGACCGGCCATATCTTGCTCATTATGTGATGTTTTAATGTTATAAAACCTTAAAGTTGTAGTACTACATATTGTCTACAAACTGTAATTGATAGATCTCATAAACGTAGCTCGATAATCAAGTTATCATGCGTCAAAAGAGGTACCTTGACTGTTCTTCATTTTCTGGGTAACCCAAAAAATGAAGAACACGTTTGTCAGACATTTCGGGAGCCTAGATCTCTCTGTTATGGTGTTGTTTAGCCATGAACTTGGTTTCTTGTTGTAGTACTACATAAGTACTACAATCTGAAAGTTTTTACAAGACCAGAAACGCAATACTCAAGGAATTATGTCCGGTCAAAGCCCCCACCCTCGCCTCTGCCGAAAAAATCTGGGCAGGCATCAAGAACACCTATAGCGACAGAAAGTGTCGCTATAGACCCTTTAGCGACAGTTTATTTTCTGATTTTTCTGAAAATGATTAAAAATTAGAAAAAAAATAGTTTTTAATTATTAAAAATACTTAATAAATTCTGAAAAATTATTTTAAAGCATTAAAAATAGTTTTTAACTATTTTGAGTATATTTCGAAAATAATTAATATTTTTGGAATATAAATGGTATTTATTTATTTAATTAAAATATTAAATAAATTATTTAAAAATAGTTTTTAATTCATGTAAAATCATGAAATATAATATTATGATATAAGAAAATATTTTAAGTTATTTTTGATAACTTTTGATATTTTGTGATGAATTTCATTAATAATTTAATATTAATGGTAAGTAATTTATTTAATGAATATATTAAATAAATTATGGAAAATAGTATTAATGATTTAAAAATCATATAAAAATGATTTAAGTGTTATAAAATTATTTTTAGTTATAAAATATAACATTTGATATTTATTCATGAAAATATTAATATTTTAATATTAATATTAATTATCAGATAATGGAATTAAGTGTTTAAAAATCATATAAATATGATTTTAAAGTATTAAAAATACTTTGTTATATTATAATTATATTATAATATTATGTAATGATTTTTATTAATATTTTATATTAAATGAATATTAATGATTAAGGAATTATGTGGTATTTAATTGATTTAAATACGGTTTTAAGGATTGAAAAATGTTGATAAATGGTAATAATTATCCGAAAATTATTACGAGCCTAGAAAAAATGTTTTGTTCGGTTAGAAATTATCTGTGATAATTGTTAACTGTTATGTCAGAGTTTAATTGAACTTAAACTCGATATTTGTCCGACTAGACCGTCGGAAAGATAGAATTGTGTCGGTTTCAACTCAGACTGCAATAGTTTGACTTGATACCTAGTCTTATATGCTGTAAAGACTGAAAGGGTTATTTGGTAATGTGTTTAGGTTATTCTGTGGATATAAATATAACAGTAATATACTGTGATGATATTATTCTAATATTGGAGATCTATATTATTAATATTAGGTCTTCGGGTAAAGCGTTATAAATTGTGTTGCGGTAATCAACGGTGCAGGCAAGTTTTTCAGTTCTATTATGTTTGTGGATGGAATGTGGTTATGTGTTAAATTACATATCATGCTCTATGAATTGTTAAAAGTCAAAATATGACTAAGTTAATTGGGTTAAGGAACTCAATCAATATGTGATTACATGTTGTATGATGTAACTCGATAAATTAGAAATTTATAATGAATGAATTAATGTTTTGTAAGAAATTATTGATGCATGTAGAATATGTTTAGTAAAGAATGCATGTTGCATGTAGATATGCATATTAAAGAAAATGTAATGTATGTGAGATTATGTGCTATGTGAAACATGATAGACTGTTAAATTTGCTGGGCTGTCGAGCTCAATCTTGCAAAAACAAACTTTTTACAGGTTAATGATGTTAGACAATATTATTTGCTATACGGATGATGAAGATTGATCGTTGCGCAAATGAATACATTTTTCTTGAATTAGAAATGGTATAATTTATGATTGATAGTTTTGTCAAATGTAATTGACAGTCATGTACAGTTTGAAATGTTTAATAGATAAAGAAGATTAAATTAAAATAAGAATAGATATGATTCTTAAATAATGAATCATCGATAGAAAAGATAATGCCAAGTTCAGCTTGGGGCAATATATGCGGCTATCTTGTAA
Source organism: Panax japonicus (assembly GCA_020205505.1). Lineage (NCBI taxonomy): Eukaryota > Viridiplantae > Streptophyta > Magnoliopsida > Apiales > Araliaceae > Panax > Panax japonicus. The sequence goes on from CM035099.1 coordinate 48,554,341, forward strand.
TAGAATAGTTTGAAAATATTGTTGTGTATTAGATATTTTATGAAATGTGTATTAAGTTAAGGTTACTCGACCTTGGGGAATAGTGTGTAATGTAATGTATAAACAATTTATGTTTATATCTTCCGCAAATAGTAAAAGAATTAGTGTACCGGATCCGCGACGATTCGGGGCCCGGATTCGGGGCTACTACAGTTGGTATCAGAGCTGTTGGTTATGAAGCTTCGGTAGGAATACCTGAGACCAATAACCGCAGTGATTAGGATAAGACTAACTCAAATAGAGTTAGTTGGTCGGTAAGATTCAAAGATGAATCTCGGCGAGTGTAAAGCACAGAGTTCCCTAACTCTGATAATCAAGTTGAACAGTAATGGTGAATAGATCTAGTCTAAAAGACTGAAAGTGCAGGGATCGTAAAATAAAACGATCAAGTCATGGAATTGAATCGTAATAAATACGATAAGATCACCTCGTGATTTGATAAAGGTTATGACAGCTAGAAAGAATTAATCTGATGATTGAAAACGATCAAGACATAGAATTGAATCGTAATATATACGATAAGATCACCCCGTGATCTGATAAGGTTATGATTTGGGAAGAGAATCAATATAATGATTGAAAAGTTTACAGCAAGATGTTGTGTCTATGTTGTACTATGAAATTGTACTATGAAAACTCGTAAAAGAGTTATGGATTATGAATACGGATTAAATGAAATTCGTACTGAGAAAGGGAGATAAGATTAGGTGGGGATTTCAATTGAGGACTCATGTCGGCAGCTGAGTTGTATGATTCCTTGTATGGGCGGGGAATTTGTACTTGGTTTTAGAATCACTTAGCTTCCTGGTCGATGTAGTGGTTAGGTTGATCAATTCTTTGTATGGGCGGGGAATTGTCCGCTTAGCTTTCTATATTGATTAGTGGCCGAGTTTGGTTTGACAACCACTTAGTTCTGGCACTGATAATCATTGAAATGTTTGCGTCGCGCTATTTGCTATATGCGTGTGAAGAGGGTGATTCCTTTCTCATGTGTATGACAGATAGATAGGTCATAGGTAGAGAATATAAGGTTAAGTACGAGTTCTTAAAACTCATACTTATGTGACATACTTGACGCATAGTTATATGAAATGTTTATGAACCCCTCAGCGAGCGGACGCCAAAGGTCAGACTAGGGTAAGTTCGTAAACTCATATAATTGTGGCCAGGCTATGAACTCATAAGTGTGGTTTAATGAACTGGGTATAGTTGTGAATGGAGAATTGAGTATTATAGAAATAGATGAAGAGATAAGAGAAGAGAATTTAATTATTATTGATGGATCATTGCCAGTTAGTTCGGCTAGATCAAGAATGAAAATTTGATGGGTTAGAGAAGAGAAGAGAAGCAAATAGAATTTGAAATCATAGTATTTTGTGGTTAAATCAAAATCTTGATTCTAAAGACTGGGAATAACAACCTTTTATATAAAGGGAATATTTTATTGGGTGTGAATTTGACCTTTGCACGCGTTTTGAGTATCTTTGATAGATACCCGAGAAATTTGAGTATCTTTGATAGATACCCGAGAAATTTGAGTATCTTTGATAGATACCCGAGAAATTTGAGTATATATCAAAGTAAATCTTTGATAGATACCCGAGAAAATAAGTTTAAGATCTTCTGTGATCGCTTTGTATAAAAGGTGTAAGGTGCAAAGGTGTAAGGGGTAAGGTGAATTTCGGGGATGAAATTCTTAAAAGGAGGGGTGAATGTGACAACCCGAGAATTTAGACAATTTATGAAAATCTCAAATGATTGATTTAAGGCCGAATATTAGACCTAGACAGAAAATAAGTGTATGCGTATGATGTTATTAGGGTGGAATTTTGAGGATTTCAAAATTTCGTGAAGGCTTTTAGGTGAATTATTCAGGATTAAGTGTTTATGTGAATATGCTCTGTGCATATGGTTAATGATGTGTTCAGAATGTGGTTAAGGTTTATGGGTTGACCAGATAAATTACATCTGTGACAAACCCTATGTATATATTAAGAACGTCAACGTTCAGTTAGAAAATTCTAACGTCTGATAAGAAACCCTAGCAATCAGTTCTGTAAACCCTAGTTTCAGTTCTGGGAGTCTGAAACCCTAATTCGGATATTGAAAACCCTAGATTGGGAAAACAATGTTATGTACAAGGTTAAACGTCATTAATTAGGAAAAACCCTAATTAATTACTGGAAATTCTAATTGATTATTAGAAAACCCTAATACCAGATCTGAAAACCTTAATTTCAGATTCTGATAAAATGAAGCCCTAATCTGGGAATAGAAAGGATAATTATAATGCTTATGTGGTATTAATTATACTACAAATTAGGGCAAAGCTTAATTAATTAGCAAACCCTAATTTCAAATTTAGAAAACCCTAATTTCGGGATTTGAAACCCTAATTTTTAATTAGGGAAAGCGAAAGTGTTAATTGAATACTTTTAATATTAATTAGGATATACTAATTCTAATTTTCAAGATTTAGTAATTAGAAAACTCTAATCTAATTACGAATATTTAATTTCTATTTTAGAAAATTATTTTATTAGAAACCCTAATTTGTGGGTTGAAAACCCTGATTCGTGATTTTAAACCCTAATTGTTCAGTGGTGGAATTAATTGCTATATTAGCCATGTTAATTGGGAGATATAAATCCTAATTGCCAAGTTATTAGAAACCCTAATTGGATTAGAAAATCTAATTTCTATATTTAAAAGATTACTTTTCTATTTAAAAATCCTAAAATGTGGTTTTGAAACCTATTGTGCAATTGTGGGCCTAAGTGCTAATTTAGCGATTTTAATTAGGATAAATTAGTCCTAATTAACAAGATTGTTGTGTGATTAGGAAATTATGAAATAATTAGGAAGTCCTAATTATAGATTAGAAATCAAAATTTTCTATTTTAAAATTTAATTAGAAAATTTTGGAAATTCCAAGTTGCTAAATATTTGAGGGTTAAAACCTAAACCCTAAATTAGTCCCAAACCCTAAATCTAAGTATGCTCCAAACCCTAAACCCTAAGGGTTTCATCAAATGAGAAAGTCTAGAAAATTAAGGAAATGACCGAAATGTCCTTATTGCATAATGGAAGCTAACTTGCATATCTTGTCATGATTTTGGGTTGTTCAACAACCCTAAGGTCTAAACCTAGCTAGCATGTGGCTATATCTAATTTATCAGCCATCTAGAACATCTTGATGCATTGTATCATGCCAATTTTAAGATTAAAGAGAGTTAAAGTGCTAGCTATACTTTTCATATCAACCAAGTCCCTTCTCTCTCCTCAATTTCGAGACTTAGTGTGAGAGAGAGTAAGAATCAAAGCCATGATCAGTTCATAGCAAGCCAAGAACAGAATCAAAGGGCAGAAAATTAAAATCAAAGCATAAACGGTATAAAATCTTAATTTTTAGAAATCCTTCAATTCTTGGTTAAATGTTGCAATTGATTGTGCAAAGATGTGTAATAGGGTGTCAATTGATGTTCTGGGTTGTTAAATCCATGACCCATAACATCAAAATGTACGAATTTAAAGTTTTAGCAAATCTGGAAATCTGGAAATTTCGTTTTTTTAGCCAAATGTCAGATACGATAGATCCGTCTGTGTTATGATTTTTTTGATGTTTAAAACTTGTAACATGTAGCCTGTTATGTGTTCTTTAAGTTTCAAAAAGAATCAGACCCAGATCTATTATAGATCGCACGATATAAACGGTCAAAACCCGTTGACCAATCTGTCCAAAATCGCGAACCCAGAAAATTGAGAAACAGTGTCCGTGTCCTACTTTGACCGGCCATATCTTGCTCATTATGTGATGTTTTAATGTTATAAAACCTTAAAGTTGTAGTACTACATATTGTCTACAAACTGTAATTGATAGATCTCATAAACGTAGCTCGATAATCAAGTTATCATGCGTCAAAAGAGGTACCTTGACTGTTCTTCATTTTCTGGGTAACCCAAAAAATGAAGAACACGTTTGTCAGACATTTCGGGAGCCTAGATCTCTCTGTTATGGTGTTGTTTAGCCATGAACTTGGTTTCTTGTTGTAGTACTACATAAGTACTACAATCTGAAAGTTTTTACAAGACCAGAAACGCAATACTCAAGGAATTATGTCCGGTCAAAGCCTCCACCCTCGCCTCTGCCGAAAAAATCTGGGCAGGCATCAAGAACACCTATAGCGACAGAAAGTGTCGCTATAGACCCTTTAGCGATAGTTTATTTTCTGATTTTTCTGAAAATGATTAAAAATTAGAAAAAAAATAGTTTTTAATTATTAAAAATACTTAATAAATTCTGAAAAATTATTTTAAAGCATTAAAAATAGTTTTTAACTATTTTGAGTATATTTCGAAAATAATTAATATTTTTGGAATATAAATGGTATTTATTTATTTAATTAAAATATTAAATAAATTATTTAAAAATAGTTTTTAATTCATGTAAAATCATGAAATATAATATTATGATATAAGAAAATATTTTAAGTTATTTTTGATAACTTTTGATATTTTGTGATGAATTTCATTAATAATTTAATATTAATGGTAAGTAATTTATTTAATGAATATATTAAATAAATTATGGAAAAATAGTATTAATGATTTAAAAATCATATAAAAATGATTTAAGTGTTATAAAAATATTTTTAGTTATAAAATATAACTTTTGATATTTAGTCATGAAAATATTAATATTTTAATATTAATATTAATTATCAGATAATGGAATTAAGTGTTTAAAATCATATAAATATGATTTTAAAGTATTAAAAATACTTTGTTATATTATAATTATATTATAATATTATGTAATGATTTTCATTAATATTTTATATTAAATGAATATTAATGATTAAGGAATTATGTGGTATTTAATTGATTTAAAAACGGTTTTAAGGATTGAAAAATGTTAATAAATGGTAATAATTATCCGAAAATTATTACGAGCCTAGGAAAAATGTTTTGTTTGGTTAGAAATTATCTGTGATAATTGTTAACTGTTAAGTCAGAGTTTAATTGAACTTAAACTCGATATTTATCCGACTAGACCGTCGGAAAGATAGAATTGTGTTGGTTTCAACTCAGACTGCAATAGTTTGACTTGATACCTAGTCTTATATGCTGTAAAGACTGAAAGGGTTATTTGGTAATGTGTTTAAGTTATTCTGTAGATATAAATATAACAGTAATATACTGTGATGATATTATTCTAATATTGGAGATCTATATTATTAATATTAGGTCTTCGGGTAAAGCGTTATAAATTGTGTTGCGGTAATCAACGGTGCAGGCAAGTTTTTCAGTTCTATTATGTTTGTGGATGGAATGTGGTTATGTGTTAAATTACATATCATGCTCTATGAATTGTTAAAAGTCAAAATATGACTAAGTTAATTGGGTTAAGGAACTCAATCAATATGTGATTACATGTTGTATGATGTAACTCGATAAATTAGAAATGTATAATGCATGAATTAATGTTTTGTAAGAAATTATTGATGCATGTAGAATATGTTTAGTAAAGAATGCATGTTGCATGTAGATATGCATATTAAAGAAAATGTAATGTATGTGAGATTGTGTGCTATGTGAAACATGATAGACTGTTAAATTTGCTGGGCTGTCGAGCTCAATCTTGTAAAAACAAACTTTTTGCAGGTTAATGATGTTAGACAATATTATTTACTATACGGATGATGAAGATTGATCGTTGCGCAAAGGAATACATTTTTCTTGAATTAGAAATGGTATAATTTATGATTGATAGTTTTGTCAAATGTAATTGACAGCCATGTACAGTTTGAAATGTTGAATAGATAAAGAAGATTAAATTAAAATAAGAATAGATATGATTCTTAAATAATGAATCATCGATAGAAAAGATAATGCCAAGTTCAGCTTGGGGCAATATATGCGGCTATCTTGTAATAGAATAGTTTGAAAATATTGTTGTGTATTAGATATTTTATGAAATGTGTATTAAGTTAAGGTTACTCGACCTTGGGGAATAGTGTGTAATGTAATGTATAAACAATTTATGTTTATATCTTCCGCAAATAGTAAAAGAATTAGTGTACCGGATCCGCGGCAATTCGGGGCCCGGATTCGGGTCTACTACAGTGGCTCAAATATTTTTATTGATAAGCCCAATTGAAGGAAGGACATGATGGACATTTGATATTATTATAAGCGTTGGACTATGATTGATTTACATGGCCGGTGGATAGAGAAGGAAAAAGGAGGAGAGATTGAGCATGTGACTAAGATTTATTTTGGTCTCTTATTTGTCTAAAGTTGGTTATCAACTCTCCTACCAACTCTCCACCAACTCCCACCTACTCCTCTTATGTGTCATTGTTTTATTATCCAACATCTTTGTTCATGCTTGTAAGTAAAGCTTTGGTAGTTTAGTGGGAGAAAAGGAGAGAATTATATGCAAGCACATCTCCCACTTTAAGCACCACACATGTGGCAAAAGGATAGTTCATTAATACAAGTTAGGTGTCCAATGGTTTAAGGAGCCACATGATATACTAATCTCCCACATGTTTATGATTAAGAAAGAGAAAGATAGAGTGAGTGGGGAGATGATTATAGATATACAATTATATCTATTCATTTTTACAAAGTCACCAAAGTTATTTCATCTCTCTCATGATATCACTTTCTTTTTGGCCAATCAATAATTTAATTCAAGCCCAAGCTTTTAGCCTTAGGGGGAGAGGACTATCTGGACATTTAGTAAATCAGTTAAAGCATAAAAGGAGAGTAATTTATGGACAATCTAAGGTCACATGGCCGATTTCTAGATAATAAAAGGAAGGGGGGAGAATGTAATGATTGTTCACTTTAGTTGGTTACCAACTCCTACCATATCTCCTTAGGTGTCCAATTTTGATTTAACCAACACATTAAGCAAAGCTTGCAAGAAACATCTATGTGGTTGAGAAAGAGAAGGCAAGAAAGAGAGTGATTGGGAGATAATTATTAGATATACTAAATCTAACAACATATTTTATTAACAAACAAAAAACATTTCATTTTTTTCTCTTTCATTTTACTTCCTAAGTTAGCTAAGAAGACAAGAGAGAGAGAGAGAAGAGGAGGTCATTTTTGGCCACTTCAAGAGAAGAGAGAGAGGGAGACTTTGACTCTCATAAAACCAAGATCCATCCCATATCTTAGAAGGAGAAAGAAAATCAAGCTAAGGTATAGCAAAAATTTCTACTTATGTAGTTTATTTTCCTTTATGGTTTGATTCGATTTTTGACAATATGAAGTTATGATCTTGAGGTTTAAAACCTTAAATTTATATGTATATAAGTGTTTCATGTTTAGATATAACCTTTTTGAAGATCAAAAGTTAGACCTAAAGTATGAAATGGAGGTTAGGTTTTTCAAAAGATAGAAAACCTAAATTTTTCTTAGCTTTGATTGTATTGATGCTTGTTTGATGAAATAAGGAACTTTATTTCTAAACTCAAAAAACTATGTATATACATGTTAATGAGTGTTTATTGTTTGGATCTACCATAATGGGTGTTAAATTGGTGGGAATCAAAGGAATTGAAAAAAAATGATTTTTTTTCCGCAAAAGTTTAAAACTAGAAAGTATGATCTAGCTTTTGATTCTTGAAATCTATGATGGATATTTGTGATTTATGTTCTTGGGATGCTAAATATATGTGTTAAGGATAAAACCCCTTTGGAATTACTCAATTAGGTTGAATATTGAACAAGTTATGGGATTTCTCCCAAACTACACAAAGGTAATAAAAACTGTTAGAATGACAGTTTTTAACAGCCACTTCCGGGATATTTTCCGGGAGCTTAACATGTCCAAATATGGATTGTGATAGATGAAAATTGAAGATCGGAAAGATAGTAATCCAAAAAAATTGACGGATCATTAATCGGAGTTATAGATTTCATTTTATTTACGTTTTGGTAAAGGACTCCAAAACTGCCAAATGACAAAAACAAGCTGCCAAGAATTTGTGAGGGCTGTTTTGTCAACTTTTCTTATGAGGAAAAATCCGGCCTTTTGGGAAATGGAAAATATATGGTATTATGTAGCTCGTGTTCAAAAATGAGCTGATTCCGAGTTAAAACGACCAAGTTATGACCATTACAATTTTTGTGATTTTCCGACGGAAATCGCTATAACCGGAGTTCTACAACTCCGATTGTCTCGAAATTTAAAAATGGAGCATCACGTTAACATATATAAGGTTATCCCAAGAGATGGGAATGTTTGGAGTTAAGCACGAGGTAGCTAATATCAAAGGAATTAATTTTTGAAAAATATCAAGGAAGTTGGAAAATTATGGAAAAATAATTTTTGTGGATGAAATATGTGTATATATGTTTAGACTAAGGATAGAAAAATAATAAACTGATTTGGTATTTTCGTGATACGAATTTAGAATACAGCTTGCTGGTTTATATAATTTGTGATTCCAGTTTGCTGGATTGAGAAATAGTTTACTGAAATTGAAAATATGTTAAATCCAGTTTGCTGGATTGTAGTTTAGATTGCTGGATTTGGAATTCAGGTTGCTGGATTTGGAATCCAGGTTGCTGAGTTGGTAATTTAGTTGCTAGATTTAGAATCCAGGTTGCTGGATTAGTATTTGACTTATTAGATGTTAATGAATACTTATGAAATGAAAAAGCGAGTGTTAAATCATATAAATGTGACTCTATGGCATGATTAAGCGCTTAGGAAGAGTTTAATTGAACTTAAACTCGATATTTGTCCGAATAGACCGTCGGGATGATAAAATTGTGTCGGTATCAACTCAAACTTAATAGTCTAATTTGATGCTAAGTCTTATGTGTATTATAGACTGATAAGATTATGTGCTATGTGTTTAGGTTATTCTGTGAATATAAATATAACAGTATTATACTGTGATGATATTATTCTAATATTGGAGATCTATATTACAAATATTAGGTCTTCGGGTAAAGCGTTATAAATTGTGTTACGGTAATCAACGGTTCAGGCAAGTTTCTTTTTACTAAACTCTACTAAGAGTATTTTATTCAAGCTTATTGTTAATCATTGCTGATTGCCACGGAAATTGTACTATGTACATCTTGCATGTATAAGTCAGGTATGAAAGGCTGATCACCTTCATTACCCGTTGGTTCAGAAATGTTTGTTCATGTTTAATACTTGTTCAGTCAAAAGTTTGTTCGCGCTAATTCTCAACTATATTGATGAACTATAGCCAACTTATTATTCATACTCTTCAATCATGATATATCGTTATATTGTTGTATTTAAACTTGATGGGCAACTTTTATGCTCACCCTTGCTATATCATGATAAAACTTTGCAGATAAGGCGAACGTGTTCGGATACAGGAAAAAGATAATACCAAGTTCAGCTTGGGATAAAATGTGCGGCTATTTTGTAATAGTATATTTTGATAAATATTGTTATGTGATAGAAAGTTTATGAGTTGTATTTAAGTTAAGGTTACTCGATTTTGGGGAAATGTGTGTAAAGTTTAATGTATAAACAATTATGTTTATATCTTTCGCAAATAGTTATAGAAATAGTATACCGGATCCGCGACGATTTGGGGCTGGATTCGGGGTTACCACGGTTGGTATCAAAGCTGTTGGTTATGAAGCTTAGGTAGGAATACCTGAGACCAATAACCGCGGTAATTAGGATAAGACTAGCTCACATAGAGTTAGTTGGTCGGTAAGATTCAAAGACGAATCTCAGTAAGTTGTTAAGATACAGAGTTCCCTAACTCTGATAATAAAGTTGAACAGTAATGGTGAATAGATCGAGTCTAAAAGACTGAAAGTACAGGAATAGGAGATCGTAAAACAAAATGATCAAGTCATAGAATTGAATCGTAATATATACGATGAGATCACCCGTGATCTGTTAAGGTTATGACAGCCAGAAAGAATCAATCTGATGATTGAAAAACTTTACAGCAAGATGTTGTGTGTAAGTTGTACTATGAAATGGTACTATGAAAACTCATAAAAGAGTTATGGATTATGAATACGGATTAAATGAATTCGTGTTGAAAAAGGGGGTTAAGATTAGGTGGGAATTTCAATGAGGACTCGTGTTAGCAACTGAGTTGTATGATTTCTTGTATGGGCGGGGAATTGTACTTGGTGTAAAAAACTACTTAATTGGTGGCATGGGTAATCACTGAAATGTTGTGTCACGCTAGTTATTATATACAGATAAATAGGTCATAGGTAGAGAATATAGGATTAAGTACGAATTCTTAGAACTCATACTTATTGACATTCTTGACTCATAGTTATATGAAATGTTTATGAGCCCCTTAGCGAACGGACGCCAAAGGTCAGACTAGAGTAAGTTCTTAAACTCATATAATTGTGGCCAGGTTATGAACTCATAAGTGTGGTTTTATGAACTGGGTATAGTTGTGTGAAGGGAGTGTTAAGGATAATAGGAACAGATAGATTGTTAAGCAAATGATCATTAGTGGAGACTTAGGTTTTCCTAAACTCCTAGCTATGCTAAACTTCAAATTTTTGACATCAAGCTAAATACGCACTGTGTGCCTTTTAAAAAAATATGTAGATTCGTAACCATTTTTGAAACAGTTTAAAGTATAGTCTATGCTACTTATTTCGGCTAGACGCAAATGATTTGAAATATCAAAAATTATTTTTATTTATCACTCATGTACCATGTAACCTGGTGCAGAGATGATAAAAATGTGATGGAGTTGTAAATACAGGAATACGTAGTGTGAATTTGACCTGAAGTCGTTGTTCCACTATTGTATGATGTGTTATGACAAAGTCATACAATGACGGCATCCTCAAACGGACTGTAAATACAGGTGCGACATCATAACGTCATTCTCGAAAATGTTTTCAAAAAAAAAAAATTAATTTGCCAACGGGGTTTGGCTACACCTAAATAATCGATTGAATTGAATTATCGATATGAGTATGCTATTTGATTCAGCTAGACTAATATTATAAAAACTCCAAGTGTTTATTGAAAGAATTTCCCAAACCAAATTGCTTTGGTACGAAATCCTATGATAAGACTGAGGTGAATGATAATGTTTGGATAAATAATCCAATCTAATAGCGTAAATATTCGCTAAAAATGATTAATAAGTTATGCATGACGTAAGAGTACGATGGGCTAATCACCTAAAGTACTAGCAACGGTAGTTTACCTTCTTTGTGATTGTAAACATACCAAGTAATGTTTTGTTTTGCGGTATGATCACTACCGTTAAAACTAAATGTGTTCATGGTCTATATGACCCCTCAGTACAATTTAAAAACTTTTACTCTTGTGAGAGGTGTATTGGGTAGCATGTGACATGTGTGAATGGTGTATACTGCACGGTGTAAGGTGTAAGGTGAATTTCGGGGACGAAATTATTAGAAGGAGGGGTGAATATGACAACCCGAGAATTTGGACAATTTATTAAAATCTAAAATGATTGATTAAGGTCAAATATAGACTTAGACAGAAAATAAGTGTATGCGTTTGATGTTATTGGGATTGAATTTTGAGGATTTCAATTTCGGTGAAGGATATAGGTGAGTTATTCAGGATTAAGGATTTATGTGAATATGTATGTGGTACTAAATGTGGTTAAGGGTCAAGGGTTGACCAGATTAATTATATGTGTGTCAAACCCCTAAGTATATATTAAGAACGTCAACGTTCTGTTAGAAAACCCTAGCAATGGATAAGAAATCGTAGAAATCGGTTCTGAAACCCTAGTTTCGGTTCCAGGAATCCGAAACCCTAAATTCATGATATGAATATGGTGATTAAGTTAGAAACCCTAACGATATATTCAGAAACTCTAATTTCAGTATCGAGAATTAAACCCTAATTTGGGAATCCTAATGCGAAGTATTAAACCCTAAGGGTTAAAAAGTTGTGTGTAAGGAATATGAACATTATGTGATGGTTTATCTTTGTTTATTATATAAACAAACAAAAGAAACTAGTGTAACCCTAATTATATATTAGGAATGAAGGATTTCATAACTTAAGGGTCATGGAAAAAGAGAATTGTGGTATTTAGATACTTATTAATTCTAGGAGATTTATTTTATATATCTCAAATGATTAATTTTATAACCTAATTTATAGCAAGTCTAATTGGGTTAAAGAAATAAGTGTGCATGATCAAGGATTTGTGTTATAATTAAGGGAATGAAAACCATAATTAAATGAATTGGGTTGGATAAGAATTTAAGGTATTGGATTATGTATATTTATAACCCAAGTGTTGGCCAATGAAATTAGTTAGAGGCCCAAGCAATACATTAATTGAGTGGCTCAAATATTTTTATTGATAAGCCCAATTGAAGGAAAGGCATGATGGACATTTGATATTATTAAAAGTGTTGGACTATGATGATTTACATGGCCGGTGGATAGAGAAGGAAAAGGAGGAGAGATTTGAGCATGTGACTAAGATTTATTTTGGTCTCTTATTTGTCTAAAGTTGGTTACCACTCTCACCAATACCACCTCCTCTTATGTGTCATTGTTTTATTTATCCACCTCTTTGTTCATGCTTGTAAGTAAAGCTTTGTAGTTTAGTGGAAGACAAGGAGAGAATTATATGCAAACACATCTCCCACTTTAAGCACCACACATGTGGCAAAAGGATAGTTCATTAATACAAGTTAGGTGTCCAATGGTTTAAGGAGCCACATGATATACTAATTCCCACATGTTTATGATTAAGAAAGAGAAAGATAGAGTGAGCGGAGAGATGATTATAGATATACAATTATATCTATTCATTTTTACAAAGTCACCAAAGTTATTTCATCTCTCTCATGATATCACTTTCTTTTGGCCAATCAATAATTTAATTCAAGCCCAAACTTTTAGCTTAAGGGGGAGAGGACTATCAACATTTAGTAAATCAGTTAAAGCATAAAAGGAGAGTAATTATGGACAATCTAAGGCCACATGGCCGATTTCTAGAGAATAAAAGGAGGGGGGAGAATGTAATGATTGTTCACTTTAGTTGGTTACCAACTCCTACCAAATCTCCTTAGGTGTCCAATTTTGATTTAACCAACACATTAAGCAAAGCTTGCAAGCAACATCTATGTGGTTGAGAAAGAGAAGGCAAGAAAGAGAGTGATTGGGAAGATAATTATTAGATATATAGTAAATACTAAATCTAACAACATATTTTATTAACAAACAAAAACCATTTCATTTTTTTCTCTTTCATTTTATTCCTAAGTTAGCTAAGAAGACAGAGAGAGAGAGAGAGAGAGAGAGAGAGAGAGAGAGAGAGAGAAGAGGAGGCCATTTTCGGCCACTTCAAGAGAAGAGAGAGAGGGAGACTTTGACTCTCATAAAACCAAGATCCATCCCATATCTTAGAAGGAGAAAGAAAATCAAGCTAAGGTATAGCAAAAATTTCTACTTATGTAGTTTATTTTCCTTTATGGTTTGATTGATTTTTGACAATATGAAGTTATGATCTTGAGGTTTAAAACCTTAGATTTAGTGTATATAAGTGTTTCATGTTTAAATATAACCTTTTTGAAGATCAAAAGTTAGACCTAAAGTATGAAATGGAGGTTAGGTTTTTCAAAAGGTAGAAAACCTAAATTTTTCTTAGCTTTGATTGTATTGATGCTTGTTTGATGAAATAAGGAACTTTATTTCTAAACTCAAAAACTATGTATATACATGTTAATGAGTGTTTATTGTTTGGATCTACCCATAATGGGTGTTAAATTGGTGGGAATCAAAGGAATTGAAAAAAAATGATTTTTTTTTTCCGCAAAAGTTTAAAACTAGAAAGTATGATCTAGCTTTTGATTCTTGAAATCTATGATGGATATTTGTGATTTATGTTCTGGGGATAAATATTGTGTTAAGGATAAAACCCCTTTGGAATTACTCAATTAGGTTGAATAGAACAAGTTATGGGATTTCTCCCAAACTACACAATGGTAATAAAAACTGTTAGAATGACAGTTTGTAACAGCCACTTCCGGGATATTTTCCGGGAGCTTAACATGTCCAATATGGATTGTGATAGATGAAAATTGAAGATCGGAAAGATAGGAATCCAACAAAATTGACGGATCATTAATCGGAGAGTTATAGATTTCATTTATTTACGTTTGGTAAAGGACTCCAAAACTGCCAAATGACAAAAACAAGCTGCCAAGAATTTTGTGAGGGCTGTTTTGTCAACTTTTCTTATGAGGAAAAATCCGGCCTTTTGGGAAATGAAAATATATGGTATTATGTATCTCGTGTCCAAAAATGAGCTGATTCCGAGTTAAAACGACCAAGTTATGACCATTACAATTTTTGTGATTTTCCGACGAAATCGCTATAACCGGAGTTCTACAACTCCGATTGTCACGAAATTTAAAATGGAGCATCACGTTAACATATATAAGGTTATCCCAAGAGATGGGAATTTTGGAGTTAAGCACGAGGTAGCTAATTTCTTAAGCTACGCACTAGAATTAATTTTGAAAAATATCAAAGGAAGTTGGAAAATTATGGAAAAATAATTTTTGTGGATGAAATGTGTATATATGTTTAGACTAAGGATAGAAAAATAATAAACTGATTTGGTATTTTCGTGATACGAATTTAGAATACAGCTTGCTGGATTATAAATTTGTGATTCCAGTTTGCTGGATTGAGAAATAGTTTACTGAAATTGAAAATATTTAAATCCAGTTTGCTGGATTAGTTTAGATTGCTGGATTTGGAATTCAGGTTGCTGGATTTGGAATCAGGTTGCTGAGTTGGTAATTTAGTTGCTAGATTTAGAATCCAGGTTACTGATGGATTATTTGACTTATTAGATGTTAATGAATACTTATGAAATGAAAAAGCGAGTGTTAAATCATATAAATGTGACTCTATGGCATGATTAAGCGCTTAGGAAGAGTTTAATTGAACTTAAACTCGATATTTGTCCGATAGACCGTCGGGATGATAAAATTGTGTCTTATCAACTCAAACTTAATAGTCTAATTTGATGCTAAGTCTTATGTGTATTATAGACTGATAGAATTATGTGCTATGTGTTTAGGTTATTCTGTGGATATAAATATAACAGTATTATACTGTGATGATATTATTCTAATATTGGAGATCTATATTACTAATATTAGGTCTTGGGTAAAGCGTTATAAATTGTGTTGCGGTAATCAACGATTCAGGAAAGTTTCTTTTTACTAAACTCTACTAAGAGTATTTTATTCAAGCTTATTGTTAATCATTGCTGATTGCCACAAAATTGTACTATGTACATCTTGCATGTATAAGTCAGGTATGAAAGGCTGATCACCTTCATTACCCGTTGGTTCAGAAATGTTTGTTCATGTTTAATACTTGTTCAGTCAAAAGTTTGTTCGCGCTAATTCTCAACTATATTGATGAATTATAGCCAACTTATTATTCATACTCTTCAATCATGATATATCGTTATTGTTGTATTTAAACTTGCTGGGCAAATTTTATGCTCACCCTTGCTATATCATGATAAAACATTGCAGATAGGCGAACGTGTTCGGATACAGGAAAAAGATAATACCAAGTTCATCTTGGGATAAAATGTGCGGCTATTTTGTAAAATATATTTTGATAAATATTGTTATGTGATAGAAAGTTTATGAATTGTATTTAAGTTAAGGTTACTCGATTTTGGGGAAATGTGTGTAAAGTTTAATGTATAAACAATTTATGTTTATATCTTCCGCAAATAGTTATAGAAATAGTATACCGGATCCGCGGATTTGGGGCCTGGATTCGGGGATATCACATACTCGACCTGATATAGCATATGTCATTAGTAGACTTAGCAGATATACACATAATCCTTTACAAGAACATTGGAATGCATTGTCACGACTAATGAGATATTTAAAAGGAACAGTTAATGTAGGTGTACATTTATTGGTCATCCTAGTGTTTTAGAAGGATATTGTGATGCTAATTGGGTATCTGATAATGATGAAACAAACTCTACTATTGGTTATGTGTTTACTTTAGGTGGAGGAGTTGTTTCTTGGAAATCTGCTAAACAAACTTGTACTGCTAGATCTACTATGGAATCTGAATTTATTGCTTTAGAATTGGCAGGTACAGAAGCAGAGTGGATAAGGAATTTATTGGCCGATATACCATTGTGGTATAAGCCAATTCCTTCTATTTCTTTGCATTGTGATTCTCATCAGCTATTGACAGGGCAATGAACATGTTTATAATGGAAAACAGAGACATATTCGTTGAGGCACAATATTGTACGAGGACTGATCAGTAACGGGGTTATTTTCATGGAATTTGTGAGGTCTGAAAAGAACCTAGCAGATCTGCTTACTAAGGGATTGAGTAAAAAGATAGTCCAAGAAACATCCAGAGGGATAGGACTATTGCCAATATTTTGAGTAAATAATATGTGATGGAAACCCAACCAATGTGATTGGAGATCCTATGAATTGGGTTCAATGGGTAACAACAAGTCATGTAATTATTTAATTAAAGCACTACACTTATTTATATTTCTCCCTGTGTTTGTGGTGCTTACCGACAAATTGTGATAAGATGAATCATTTAGATTCTTAATGAAACTCATAGCCCTAAAGGGTGGTGTATGTCAGTATACACTTGATGGATTCACTATATAAAGGTGGAACTGTAGGCCGCTTTCTATGAGAGTCTTTGGCAAACTCTCTAGAGCATTTATGAAAATATGGGATATGGCGCATGGTAGAACACGGCCAACCGCGAATTGTGTGAATTCAGGTTTTTAGATATGTGTGCAAGTTCAATTGATTGTATCATAGATAATGGGTTCAAGAATATAGTTCACCTATAATCTACAATCATGAGCTTGTTCCACTAAGTGTCGATTCAAACCCACAAGGTATCGACTTTATGTATCTAAAAACCATTGCCCTTCTCACTTCCTTTTTAATTTTTCTATCGTTGATAATTTTGAATCATGTGGGGGATTGTTGGATATGCTTCAAACTTATGATTTTGTCAAAGTCTCACATTCGCTATTTTGGGAACTCTCATAGTGTATATTAGTAATTTTGTTATGAGCTTAGTAACATGGTTGAGGAAATAAGGATGGGCTCGCCCACATGAGGACGACTAAGGAATTGAGCTAGGCCAAGCTTGGTTCTTGGAATTGGTGCACCCAGGTAGCTCACTGTTTTGCAAAAATCCCTATCCTTTTATTTCTTTTTCTTACATTCTGTTCTTTTTTCATTTTGTAATTCCATAGACGAGTCCAAAGTCTCTTTGGCGCCGGCAGCCCAGTTATACCTGTGGTATTATTAGTGGGGGCAAATTACTTTTAGGACAGTAGCGTTGCTACGCCTCGGTTTCCAGCTAAGTTGTTCCAATTTTATTCTTCTTATTTATACACAGCAACAGCTATTGCTACTGCTACTGCAATTGAAATTAGTACCGCTACTGATACATATATATTACAACACTAAATACTTATATTTATATCTAATCAATCTCAAGAGTACAACAATTACAAAGATGGACATTTTGTGTTTATAAGAACACTAATTATCTGTTGCACAACGGTGAGAATATTTTGAATGCAACTAGTCTGATTTGATGCTAATTTTTATCCTTTATTATTTATGAACATGAAACCTATTGCAAAGGTGTGATATCTGTGGGTTGAGAGGGAGTTAAGTTGGGAGAGAGTGGGTGACAGGAGACTTCAGTTCCTTCTGTTTTAGATGGATGCATGTTATTCTCCTTTTTTCTTCCTTCAAAATTTAAGTTAAACTATATATGGTCGTTTTAGGAAATAGACCTTAGCCTAGAGGCATATGAGCTCAATCTTATGTGGACAGTTTTCATATTTATATTGTCTAAATCAAATTTCTTCATATCGATTATTAATTTGAAAATATCTCAACAAAATAGTATTTTTGAAGTATGCATAAAATAAAAATATATCTTTAATATTTACAAATCTTTGCAATCAAGACTATTTTTTGTAAAAGGGAATTGAAATCTCCACAAACTAAATAAAAGTGATAGTTCTAAAAGGTCCTTTGCATGAATAGTAAAAGAGT